>CM062645.1:19431379-19758879 GCA_025617555.3 Puccinia polysora | reverse complement strand
CACTTTCCCCAAGCATGGGCTTACTAATCAAGCTTTTGCTTTCAAAAAGCAAATTTAATTTGAATAAAAGTCTTTTAATGATGCAAGACAAGCAATTGGGAAAGCAAGGGTGAGTTCCTGAGCCACACCAAGAAAAGAAGAGCAATTTAACCTTTCCCCAAGCATGGGCTTACCCATAAAGCTTTTGCTTTCTTCAGTTTTGTAAACCCAGCGCCATATCCACTTCCTCCCTTTTCTTTTTTTTTGCCCACTACATATTTACCAGCTGTATTCATGCTCAACTAAGCTTGTCAACTGATGAATTCTCTTCTTTCAGTTGCATTAAACTGATTTTTTCCTTCCAAGATTCTCAGTTGAAAAATGGAAGATGTAGGTTTTGAGGGACTGAGAGGTGAGGCTTGGTATGGGGTAGGGACTGATGATGGTTTTGGGGAATCCTGGTAACCATAATTTCCTGCAGGGAGGGGATAATCAATCAAAGGAAGATATTGATATCAAACAAGAGACGCAGGGGTGGATGATTCTGGGAGAGAAGATGAGATTGAGTGGCAAAGGGATGATCAAACATACCTGGGAGATCTTTGAATTGAGATTTTATAAGATTCTTTGATGTCTGAATAGGATGTTGGGCGTGGAGATGGTGGAGCAACAGTGCAGTGGGATGTGGTGCTCTGTTTGAGTCTTGACTTGATATAATATATCCAAAAAAAAAAAACTTATTTTATGGGTAGCTCTGACACCCCTTTTGTGAAACAAGTGGGATTTTTCATTTTTTAATGGCTGGTTTCAAATGGCAGATTTGGGTTGAAACCCACCATTAAAAAAATGGTAGATTGGCTAACTCTGATATGCCCTATTTTTTATTTCTTTTCATAACACATATGGATTGTGAACCTCCATTCACCACTCATATGGTTTGTGAACCACTATTAACAACTAATTTTGGTTGTTAACAGCTTTTCACTCCTTTTTGGAACCCCTGGGTTGAAAATTTAACATTGCCTTCTTTTTGGGTTCAATTTTTTGTTGTTTTATTCAGTTTAATATTTTTTTGGTTTTTTTTTCTCACAAACCTGGAGTTGTGAACAGGTTTTGAAGGGCCTTTCACAAGTAAGGTGGGCTTCAAATGGCAATTTGAAACCCATGTTGATTTTTGAAGGGCTGTTAACAATTATGTGGGTTGAAAAAGGCAGTTCATGGCCCACATGTATGATGAACGATGCCACACAACCTGTTTTGGTTTTTAAATATGTTTTGGTGGCTAGTATATTTAACACTACCCTCAATCAATAAAAAATTGAATTCAATTAAATTAAAAAAATGAATTTAATCCATATTGTTCAGAGAAAAAAATTTAATCCATATCATTTCATTTTATAATTTGATAGAGTCAATCAATAAATAAACCTCCAAAAAAGAAGAATTTAAATCCACCTCAATTGAAAATCCCTGAAGTAAAAACACTAAGAAAAATTAAGTTCCCCTTTTATCAAACTGATCCCATCATAAGAATTCAAAATACCTCTTATGATGGGATCAGCCCAACACAATTTGAACTGACTTAACAATGAAATCTCATTTAAAAAACTCAACATAATGATTTTAACTCACAACACTCAACATGATTATGTTTGAAATGTGAAAACCCTTCATATTAGTAAAATTACAATATCAGCATCCAAATTAAATGATAGACCAAACTCAACTGATGAAATCAAATGATTTTTATAAGTTGGAATACAAATAAAGTTGATCTTTGAGATGATAACCCCAAGCAGAAGTTTTAGTTAAATTAAAAGAAGAAGTTTTTAATATAATTGGAGGTATTGGAATCATATCTCCCTCAAGTCAAAAATGAAAACAGTGGATACTGTTTACAAAGGACATGAAGATGGCATCCAATGGTTACTTTAAACCCATTTTAATAGGATTATAATTAAAACATGAATCCAATGAAATGAAGAAATTGGTCTTGCATAATTATCTGATATTCTTTGACCCATATACAACTTTGAAAGCCCTTTTGATGAGGGAATATTGTCATTGATTTCTTCAACATCAAGTCTTTTTTTCAATCTCTAAAACCTCTTAAGTTCAACCATGGATCTTAGCATAGCATGCATTATGTTTCCTCAATTTTTCTATCATTTACTTTTGGACTTTGAAACATCTATTTTCATTGTAACCAAGTGATTTAGAAATGAATCTAGATTTTCAATTAACATCACCAACAGGATCTGAAGCTTCACCAAAAAAATTCTATAAGTTATCAGTTATTTGATTGAGGTATTTCACCTTTGGTTCCTAAAATAAAAACTCACTTAGCCAACATTCAAATCATATTAATGAAATCAATACTCAGCAAAGATGAGCTTCTGGTTGAATTTCCTGCATGTCTCCTTCCTGAGAAGAGGATTCTGATTTGAGATGATCCTGATTCACTTTAAGCACCTTCCTCTGAACTATTCATTCAGATTCTGAGCCTGAGCACTAGGGATATAAACATCATATGACCATAAAAATGAAAACTTCTCAAAATTGAAGAATTAAGAGTTGTAGTCTTTTTGGTTCCCTTCTAACCTTCCTTTTCCTCTCCAGTTCCTTTTAAAAAGATTCTAAACTTGGAATTTCACGCAATGTGTCCTTCAATCTGGGTAAAATGCAGCTGGAAAGTAAGACCTTTGGCTTGAGACTTGGCTTAGCAACAAAATTTATTGCATTCTAGACCAGGGACTTCAAAATTTCCACTTTAACTTCTTCAGGCTTTCCCATGAAAATTGAACTGAGATTCTCAAACAATTCAGAGAATCTGAGCACAGGATCAGTGCCAACCTTTCAAAAAGCAAAAACATCAATCATTAGTAAACACATTTGCAAATAATCAATCAAATACTCATCATAATTAAATAATAAATCATCAAAAATCCATTCAAAAAATCCAAAACTCCAAAATTAAACTTGATCACCTGGAAGGGTTGTAGTCTAACCCCAACTGAGGATCAAAATCCTTAGTCACAAAAGATCCTCTGGATGCTAGTATTTTGCCTATATATGGGAACAGGGAAAGCCCCTTGTCTTGGCGTATCACTTGGTGCACACTTTACCATCATGATCATGCTTCAAATTCTCATATTTTTCCCCAATGGTTGAATTGCCTCAATTCTTAATTTGCAATCCAAAGGGAACAGTTCTGTTGAAAGGAATGGTCCTTAATTTCTCCAAGAGTTGTTAAGCAACACATTCACTAATTTGATTAGGATGTCAATGATCTGATCAAGGTGTTTTTACAAATAAACATTCTTCCCCAAAGAACTTGTGAGGAATTGTTTGAAATTAGAGTGGGCCCTCTTGACCCAAGATTTTTTTTAATTCCAAATTCAGGGTTTGCACAGGTCCACACAGTTGAACATTTCTCTTTGATAGGTAAAATCTTATTTTTGAAATACTTGAGCACATCCTCACGGTATTCCAAGAAAAACTGTACACAAGTTTCAACATAAGCAATCTCAGCAGAGATGAAAAGAAGTAGCAATAAATTGGCCTGATATTAGTTACACATCATTAAATTCTGCCTCCCCTTTGCTTTTAGAGGCCCCATACATTTCCCAAAGAGACATAAAGCCTTTCCACCCTTCACCATCATTTCTGAAAAAATCTTTGCAATTCACTTGAATCCTTTTAAACAATTGACAACAGCACAACTGTCTGCATGACTAAGGGAAACTATGTTGAATCTTAAAAATCAGAGAGTTGTCATGGCCTTTCACAAAGACTTTGGAAAGCCTCTCTGCATAATGAGCAAACTCTTTTAGTGACTTCACTTCCCAAATTCAGAACTAAAATGTTTCTGTTGTTATAAAAACAAAATTTTTTGTAAATTTTTTCCTGTTGGAAGTCATTCCTAGAACATGCAATAAAGGCATGCTGTACCCATTTGTTTTATAAGTACAAACCAACAAAGAAAAGTAATGGAGTTTTTTACAAAGTTTTATAGACTTGTGATAAGCCAAAAAAAGGGCCTCTGAGTGACCCTGTCCACTGAGATTTGACCTGGAAAACATCTATGTTGGAGGTTTTTAAATAGCACATCCATAACACTTTTCCAGACAAGTTCTGCTGCTTTTACCTTGCACTTAGTTTTGGATTGGTATATTTTCAACTTATTCTCCCCCATCAATCTTGCTGAATTTCCTTTTTATTTGATTTTTATTGAGTCCATCTTGGATGAATTAGTTAAGTTTATCTAAGGTCACACCAGAGATTCTCCTCAGTTGAGGATGCATTGAAGGGTTTTCAGATGTTTCCTGATTGTGTATGTCATTTCTAAGGGAGAGTTGCCACATGGGATCTGCTACTGCGCAACTTGCATGGATTATGAATTGAAACCCAAACTTCTTTGGGTGATTTTTCCTTTTCAATTTAGTGAGTAATGGCCCTGAGTTTATTCCATTCTTGTGGAACACCAGTTTGACATTTTTCTCTCCTTTGAATTGGATGTTTTCAAAGCATAGCCATGCATGTCTGCCCATTTTTGGCTAAAATAGTTTGCTTTTTCAACAATAGGAAGGGAACTCACTGCAGGAGGGTCAAGGGGATCTAGAACGTCATAGGTAAGTATTTACATAGCTCCAGCTCCCATGGTTACATTAGTATTTGTCAAAACAAATCAATCAGATGGCGTGTGAAATTTGAACCACTTCTAGTAGTCAATCCCAGTTGTGAAAAATATTTTTGCTCAATTTTAACCCTAGAATAGGATGCAATTGGGGCTTCCAATGTTTTACTTTCAAAGTATCTACCCAGATCCCAAGCTTCTTTCACAGATTTTTTAACAGCACTATCAATTGAGTCATTCAACACAGCCATGTTGTAAGCAGGGGCGCCAGGCCTTGCCACTGTTGCCATTCCCAAATCAATATATTTTTCAATCCAAATGTTTCAAAAAAATCCAAATTGAATCCCTTTTGGTTTGAGTAAAAAAAAATATACAAAGGGAAAGTATTGTGTATTGTTTGTGAAAAGACTTTGTTTTTCCAATAGGAAGAATTTTTAATTTGGTTCTTTTTGTGGCCCAATAGTCTCATAATGTATGAAACATCCCCAAATTTTTATTTAAGGCACTCAAATGTGGTCCAGAGGTGCCTAGGTACCCCAAAATACCCCCTCAAATGGCCCATTTAGGGCTATTATGCCCCAAATGGGCCACATAGGTCAAGGAAGACACACCCAACCCTGTTCACGACTCTTACACTTTTGAACTATTTTTCAAACCCATTCACAACCCGGGGTTGTGAATTTATCAGTACACTTTTTTCAAAAAAATATTCTTATTATTTTTTACTTTTTTCAGCTGGCTCTGCAATGGAAACACACTGACATTGAAACACTAAAAGATATGGCCATACCTTGAAAAAAACTAGTTTATTTTGCAATCTCTGTAAACTATCAGGGGTATGTGAATGTGTGGAATTTTGTGTTCTGGTAACCATTAATCATTTTTAGCTTACTTCCTGTTTTATTTGACTTGTTAAAGGCTGACAAATTTTCCTTGGATCATTTCTTTTTTATCTTTAACTATTTGAATTTTTCTCACTCTTTAATTATTTTTGTCAGATTCTACTTGTATTTCAGTTGTAAGTATTCCAATGGAATCTGTTGGGGAGAAGAGCTTAATCAGGCCTGTTGGAAGATTGGAGTATAAATGCAGGGCTAATCTTACTGTTAGGCCAATGTTAAATTTGGGACCTCAGTGTTTCAAAGAGGCGTGAATCACCATTCATGACCCATATGGGTTGTAAACAGCAATTCATGGCTCAAGAAGGAGCAAGCAAAGTTGCTCGAAACTTGGGAATCCCCTGGGGGGTTTCAAATTCCCAATTGCAACCCTTTCTAAGTAGAGATTCCCCAATTTCGACTTGAAAAAGGCTGTGATTGGGGATTTTCAAACCCTTGGAGGAGGCGCAAGATGTGAGCTGGATTCACATGTGATTTCCTGGCCCATTTTGGGAAAAATAGCCCCAAATGGGCCATTTGAGGGGGGAATTGGGGTACCTAGGCACCCCTGGACCACACTTGGCTGCTTTCAACCCAAATTTGGGGATTTTTAATACTTTTGAGGACTATTATTGAACCAAAAAAAGAAACTTTGAGGTTTTGAATCAAAGACTCTGCATATTGGCACTGCGTACACACACAACACATGCCTGTTGGAGAAATTCACGTGAGCAAAATCTTGGGATTGTTGGATTGAAAATTCAATTCAAGACTAAATTGCCATTGAATTTTTTTGGTTTATGGGAACAGTGGCAAGCCCAAGCCCTCCTGGTTCAAACATGGCTGTGTTGACAGACTTAGTTGAAAGGGTTGTTGAAAAAGCTTTGAATTCTAGGGATTTGGGTAGGGAGTTGGAAAATTAAACATTGGAAGTCCCAATTTCATCCTCATCTAGGGTTAAAATTGAAGAACAAGATGTTTATTCACAACTGGAATTGATCCAAGGTGGTGGGTCACATTTCACATGTCATTTTACTGGAAGGATTTGGCTTGAAAAATACTAATGTAACTAAGGGGTGCAAGAACCGCTTGACCCTCCTCCTGTGAGAGCCATTGCTAGTAGGAAATAATCAGATACTTATTTTCAAAAATGGGTAGCTATTCATGGCCACTAATTGAAACAATTCAAGTCAAAGAAAGACAAATGCGTGTATCTAGCCTGTGAAAGATTTGTGGTAAATGAAGGGCCATGCTGCACCAAACGGCAAAGGCAAACTCACACAAGGAAGGTTGGGTCTCAATTCCGGATCCGTGAAAGTTGACAGTAGCAGATCCCATGATGTGTAATCTCTCCATTAGGAATGGCCTACACAATCATCAACCATCTGAACTCCCCTTGGTGCATCCTCAACTGAGGAGAATCTCTGGGAAAGCCTTGTATCTACTTAAGGAAGCCATGAAAGATGGGCTCAATCTGGTTCATCTTAAAAGTTAATTAAGCAAGATTGATAGTGGAGAACATATTGAAAATAGAACAATCTATAACAATAAGCCAAAGGCAAAGCATGAAGAACTGGATAGGAAAGTTGTTATTGAATTTCAATATGAAATTCTCCAAGAATCACAGTGGGTTGGCAGGTCAAAATTTGGTGGAGAGGGTCACTAAGAGGCTGTTTTCTTGGCTCCCCCTGAGTTTGTAAAACATTGCAAAAAATAAAATCACATTGAACTTTATGATTGTGCTTATAAACCAAATAGATACAACATCCCTCTATTGCATTTTGTAGGAATGACAGCCAACAAGAAACCATTTACAAAGGCTTTTGTTTTTATAACAGAAGAAATATATGAGTTCTACAGTTGGGCTTTGAATGCATTGGAAGAGTTTGCTTATGGGCCCAAGAGGCTTCCCAAAGTCTTTGTGAAGGAACGTGAAGAAGCTCTTATTGGTGCTATAGAACATAGTTTCCATGAGTAATCCAGAAAGTTGTTCTCCTGGCACTTGTCTCAAAAAATTCAAGGAAACTTTAATGTCACTTCAGAAATGACAATGCAGGCTGGCAAAGTTTTATCACTCTGTGGGCAAAGTATGGGGTTTTAGGATATTCTGGCTTCTTTTAACTCATTACTGTTACACTCAGGTTTCATTAATTTTATTTCTTCTGTTGTTTTGTATTCTAATTTGTTTTCTCAAACTTCTGTCCTACCACGCAGGGCCCTCTTCCTAAGCTCAGTCCTTCTGCTGCGCAATCTCCAAATCAAATAAAACTCCTAGTCCAGCACAAGTTCCCCTTGCTGATTCAAGTGGCTCTTGCTCATGTGTTGAACAAACCAGTCAGATCTCATCCAATTCTCATCAATCTCAACAAACTAACTGAAAACTTTTATCCATCAAAGACAACCAGCCAGATCAAAAAAGTAAGAAAATTCTAGATCAAATCCTGAATCAGCAGGTTGTTGATCACTCTTTTTACAGATCTTCCAAGGCGCTTCAATAACTTTGTCATAAACAATTGTCTGGCTTTGTCATCATCCTATCTGGCTAACAGTGAATACTCCTGAGATTCTTTCCTCATCCGGACTGAAGTACTGACCAGCTTTGTCTCTAAATTCACAAGTCTCCTGATCAATCCATTCTACAAATTATCAGACTCTCAGCTAGTAGCCTGCTGTTTCAAATTGGTTCCTTTTTGTAAATAAGCTTATTTCTCTTTCTTTTGATACTTTGTTACTCATTATCTCTTGTTCCTCAAAATTCATCAACAGCTTGGTTCTGGTTGACCAATCCCAAATTTATCATGGGTCCTCTAAAACCAAGGGGGAGGAAGAAGTCAATGGTGCAGAACTCATATTATGCCAATTTATTGCTTCTTCTTTTCATCTCTGCTGGGAATTCTGATTTTGAAACTTTTTTACGGTGTTTCTTGAAAGACTGTGAGGATCTGCTTGAGAATAGGGAAAAAAAAATTTTCCCAATCAAAGAGAAAATTCTACTGGTGTTGACTTGTGTCAACCCTGACTTTGGAAATGTAAAAATGTCTTGGGTAGAAGGGGCCCATGCTACTTTAAAACAATTAATTGTGGGATCTTTGGGGAACATTTTGGATGTGTAGAAACACCTTGAAGTAAACATTGAAAGCCAAATCCAATAAGTCCATGTTTCACTTTAAAACTCTCAAATAAATTTTGGAACTGTTCTTCCAAAAGAACCATTGCCTTTGGGTTAAAAATTGTCAATGGAGGCAATGACACTCATTGAGGAACAATTTGAGAATTTAAAGCACAACCATGATGGCAAGGTGTGATCCAAGTCATATTCAAAAATGATGGGCTTTCCTTTTTCCCACATTTAGGTGAAATGCTAGCATCAAGAGAATCTTTTGTGCCTGAGGATTTTCATCCTGAGTTGAGATTAGAATCTGACCCTTCCAGTGAAGTAAGTTCTATTTTTGGGTTTTTGTAGAGTACCAATTATAGCATTGACAGATTAATTATTGATTATAGTCTTTCTTTTTGAAAGATTGAGACAGATCCAGTTCTTGATGAATCCCAATTGTTAAACAAGTTTAATTCCATGCTTATGGGACAACCTCAAAATTCTAAAGTCAATTTTTCAAAGTCTGTGGTAAATCATACAGAAACTTTGATTGACAATCCACAGCTTGCAACAAAGTTCTTACAGTCCAGCCATGGTTGACCCAAATTGAAATCAACTGTTAATAACTGTCAAAATTTGAAAATGTTGAAAGAGTCATTAAGAGGGAAAAAATATTTAAAAGGGGAAAAACAAGACTAAAGATACTGAGTCTTTCATTTTGAGAAATTTTAATTTTTATGATTTAATGCACTGATGGGAAAATGATTTCTGTAGTTCAAGGGAAGATCTTCTTTTGAATTCCAAAGTTCAGAGGAAGAGACTGAGGGTGAATTAGGTTCCATTCATTTGGAATTGGAATCACTTTCTGAGGAATAAGAAGAATTGGACAAGTCAAACAGAAGATCATCTTTGGAAAGTAGTGTTTCCTTTATTGAGATTGGAATTTTGGCTAAGTAATTGTGATTGTAGGGAAAAAGTGAATATCTTCAATCAAATACCTGAGAACTTACATAAGTTCTTGGGGTGGTTTGAAATCCAGTTGGTGATGGAATTATGGATTTAGATTGATTGCAAAATCACTTGAGTATGATGAGCATGGATGGTTTAACCTAGGATTGGAAATGGTTGAAAAATTGAGGAAAAATAAGAAATTCTACTCTAAGATCCTTGGTGGAATTAAAGAAGTTAAAAAGATAGAACAAAGACTTTTTTTAATGAAATTGATGAAAATATTCCCTCTTCAAAATGGCTTTCAAAGTTGGATATGGGTTGAATAATAGCTGATACTTCTGGAAACCCAATATTTTTGATTTCATTCAATTCATGTTTTACTTATAATTCTATGAAAATGGGTGTAAAATATCAATGAGATCCAATCTTCATTTTATTTGTCAACAATAATCGCTGGTTTCATCTTTTACTTGAGGGAGAAATGATTCCAATCCCACCCATTGTTCCCAAATGTGCTTTGTTAACTTATAAAAAAGCTTCTGTTTGGGTTGACCCTTTGAAAGAAGAACTTAAATTTTATTCCAATTTAGAGAAGTCATTTCAACTTCATCATTTGAGTTTGGTTTCTGATTCTGCTCTTGTAATTCTATTAAAATAAAGGTTTATCACATTTTGAACATTGTCAGCCTCCTGGATTCCAAGACCCTTTCTATCCTTTAGCTTCCAGAGGTGATAGAATAAGTGATAAATATTTTATTTGATAAAAGCAGCAAAAATCCTTAAATTATTTGGATAAAGCTTATTGCAAGGTTAATTGGTTTGGTTATGGTTTATTGTTATGAATCAATATAGATAAATTGATTATTAAATATTTTTATAGAGTATCCACAATTATATTGAGGATCTTTAACACCTTTCTTCAGGGAATTCAGTATTAAAACACGTAGGCCTGGTTACTTTGGGCCCTTTAGTTTAAAGGATATTTTTCCCAAAGATAATATGTATATAAAATACATGGTGGAGTGGCAGGGCTTTTTAACCAAGCTTCCACAACAAAGAAAGGATAATGATACTCACTGGTATATTATTAAATCATTTGGGTATCTTTTTGGGATGTACACTGATGGGTTGAACCTGTATACTGGGGTTATAAGGTTGTTCAGCAGTTTAAATTGATAAAAGAGGTTTGAGGATGGATATTATTAATCAGACTAAGCCATAAATTACTTACTTATCTCTTATAGGTATTTGATTACCTTGGCACGGTGTCTGGATATAAATATAACTGGGTCTCTGGGTATCAATATCCTCTAAAGATCTCTTTATTCATAGCTTTTGGAGTACCAATATTGTCCTTATCAGGGGTACAGGGGCTCAAAGGGATGGAAACTGAGGCTAGCAGGGTAACCAGTGGTAGCCTTTCACGTGTTCCTGGTGCTGTAACACGGGTAGCATCCAATTCCCCAGGGTATGGGAATTATTCTACTTTATAATTGATGTTTGGACGTGTGAATAACCCAAATATGTCCTTTTTATTTATTATTGAATTAATTATCCTTTTTAAATTTTCCCAGTAAGTTAATGATTATTTTAATAGACATTCCTCCGGATATTCTTATGTCAGGTGAGTTCTCATTATGTATTAAATATTTGGAGTAAAGTCATGATATTGATTTTACTCCTTATTTTCAAAATTCAGTTGATTTACTAAAATAATTACTTAAAAATGTAAGTCATGGGTATTTGTGTAATATTTTTACATCATACGTTTTCTTAGTATGTCACACGAATGTTGATGTCTAGAAATTCTCATCTAGCAGGGTAACCAGTGGTAGCCTTTCACGTGTTCCTGGTGCTGTAACACGGGTAGCATCTAATTCCCCAGGGTATGGGAATTATTCTACTTTATAATTGATGTTTGGACGTGTGAATAACCCAAATATGTCCTTTTTATTTATTATTGAATTAATTATCCTTTTTAAATTTTCCAAGTAAGTTAATAATTATTTTAATAGACATTCCTCCGGATATTCTTATGTCAGGTGAGTTCTCATTATGTATTAAATATTTGGAGTAAAGTCATGATATTGATTTTACTCCTTATTTTCGAAATTCAGTTGATTTATTAAAATAATTACTTAAAAATGTAATTCATGGGTATTTGTGTAATATTTTTACATCATACGTTTTCTTAGTATGTCACACGAATGTTGATGTCTAGAAATTCTCATAATAGTATATTAAAGTATTTTAATATATTTTAAGAAGTAGTCATTATCTTATTTTCGACATTTCTGGTACTTTGAATTATATTTAATAAAAAATACATATAAAGTTTATTTAAGTATTTTTATATAATTTTATTTATTTTTAGATTATCTACTATCCACAGGAACATTTATTACATATGTAGAATGTTCCTGGGTAGGTTGTAGCATGTTTATGCGTTAACTAGGTTTCTCAGGCCGCCTGTCACTTTTTCAACTTGTAGTCCCGCGGCTGCGTACTTGTCAGAGGCCCAGGGCTGCGTACACGACTTTGACAGAGTGACAGAGCTTTAGCGGGCCCGCCAGCGGGTGCTTTGGCTGCCGTGGCTGGTGCGGGAATTGTGAAAGAAGACATTTCCATCTGTAACTCCTAAAATATACACAACACCTCAATCCTGACTGAATTTTAGGTGTGAAAACTATACGTGAAAATACATGTGAAATATTTAATTGGCAAAAAAGTTCAATAGTGGGGCCGTGGTATTTTGGTCTTTCTTTCCTTAATTATTTAAAAATATAAGGAGTTGGATTTCAAAGGTTGGGTCAGCAGGTGACCCTACCTAATGATGGGTGGAAAATCCATTTTTGCATTAATATTTCTGTTTTTCCTACTCCTTCTTAGGTGTTTTCATTTTTATTTTTTTATTTTATTTCTTTTACTTTTGAAGCTTGCTCTGCAATAGAAGCAAGCTTACAAACATCATTTTGTTGAGTGTTTTTAGTTACCATCATCATTTTGAGTGTTTTGCATGAGATTTTTTTGGTAAGTCAGTTCAACTTATGTTGGGCTGATCCCATCATAAGGATTATTTTGAATTCTTGTGATGGTATCATCTTGAAACAAGTTGAAATTTTTTTTGGTGTTTTTAATTTAGGGCTAGTCAAGTTGAACATGTCTTTTTTGTTATTTTTACATTAGGGCTAGTCAAGCTGAACTTGTATTTTTTGGAATTTTTTATGTAGTACCTCTGCATAGACTCTTTCATTGTGAATTTAATTTTTGTGTTTTTACTTTAGGGCTATTCAAGTTGAACTTCTATTTATTTATTTATTTATCTTCATATGGCGTTTTGTTAATAAATAAAAATATTATTTGTTTTTATTTGTTTTTATTTATTTTTATCTATGGGCCTTTTATTTATTTTGATCTATTAGGTTGTATCAAAGTTAAGCAAACAAGCCATTTATTAATGGCAGTTTTAGACCCAAATCTGCCGTTTCAAAACAGCCATTGAAAATGAAAAAAACCCAATTATTTCACATCAGACATCTCCAAGTTACCTGAAAATTTTTTTTTTTCATATAAGGTATTTAAGGGCTTTCAACACCTCAACCCATCATTCCACATCATCACACCTGGTTTCAACCTTTGACCTTGTTGGAAAAATTCTACCTCCAACCTCATCCAAAAAATTTATTCCTTGCTTTTCATCTCTTAATTGCTATCCTCATCACTTCACCACTGTCATTGCTTTGTCACTCTCATCACTTGCTCACCTCATCACCTCATCACTCTTATTTCTTCTTAACTATAATTAATTTCTCACAAATGATTGCTTTCATCACATCCATCCTCCATCACTTCATTGCTTCATTCCTGCTTTCATCACATCCTAACTCTCATTGCTTCATTTCTTCATCACTTAATCCCTGATATCAACAAATCCCTTCATCACTTCATTGCTTCATCCCTCTTACTCTTTTCAAATGGCCCCTTTGCAAAACTCCCCCTGCAATTCCACTCAAAAATCCCATGGACCACAGCAAAAATCTCCAAGGAACTCAAAATCCAACAATCCTCCCCCATCAGCTTTCAAAGGCTCAAGTCATCTCAAGAGAGCTGATCACATCATCTTGGTAAACTGGCTCAAAATTTCCTCCAACTATGATGCTTGCTTTGGATCTGAAAATGAAACACGTGTTGGACAACCTCCATCCCTTAAGCTCAATGGTTATCTCCTGATGGCCAATGAAATGAAAAAAAAACCAAAGGTAGGCTGAATCTTTCATCCAAACAGATGGTGGAGCAATTAAATAACTATCAATCCAAACATTTCCCCTTTAGCCAATGCTGAAAAGCCCTATTCTTGCCCTGCCTCTGTGTGTTTGTAAAATCATCTCCCCCCATCCACATAATTCAATTGGGGTGAGGATCAAGAATGGATTCAATTAATCTTATAATATTCACTTGAATTAATGACCCATTGCAATCAATTTCAAATCAATCCAGCAATCAATTGCCAATCAATTGCTCAATTGATTCATGATTGATCAAGAGATTGATTGGAGATTGATTGAGAGATCTATTGGCAATGGATTGGCAATTAAACGTCTCTGTATGTTTTTCAAATCATATCCTCCCATCTTGTTCCCTCCCAGGAACCTACTGCGCTTGGGGTGAGGACCAAGAAGGGATTCAATTTTTTGTATAAAATTTTGAGTCCAGTGGCAGTTTTACAACCCAAAATTTGGCACACTATTGGATTTGAACCCATGACCTCAACATTGATGATGTAACCACTACGCTAAGTGTGCCATTGCTAGATGGGCCAATTTGCCTTTCCAAATACTCAGCCTCATCATCTCATCACCCCTTTCTCACATTGATCATCCCAGCTCAACAAAATGATCATCCCAGCTCACCATTGGCTCAACACACACTTGAATCAATACCCCATGCTAATTGATGGCTTGTTTGATTGAAAATCAATCAAGCAATCAATTTACAATCTTGATTGATTTAAAATCAACCTAAAAATTGATTGGAAATCAATTTCCAATCAATTGATCAATCAATTTTCAATCAATTGCTCAATCAATTGTAAATTGATTGCTCAATCAATTGGCAATCAATTGCTCAATTGATTGGAAATCAATTGCTTAATCAATTGGACATAAATTACTCATTACATTTGCAATAAATTGCTTGATTGATTGGCAATCAATTGCTTGATTTATTCGCAATCAATTTCTTGATTTTTTGGCAATCAATTGCTTGATTTATTAGCAATCAATTGCTTGATTGATTGGCAATCAATTTCTTGATTAATTGGCAATCAATTTCTTGGTTGATTGGCAATCAATTGCTTGATTGATTCAAAATCAATTTCTTGATTGAATGGCAATCAATTGCTTGATTGATTGGCAATCAATTGCTTGATTTATTGGAAATCAATTGATTGATTGATTGGCAATCAATTGATTGATTGATTGGAAATCAATTTCTTGATTGGTTGGCAATCAATTTCTTGATTGATTGGCAATCAATTTCTTGATTTATTGGCAATCAATTGCTTGATTGATTGGAAATCAATTTCTTGATTTATTTGTAATCAATTGCTTGATTGATTGGCAATCCATTACTTGATTGATTGGAAATCAACTGCTTGATTGATTGGCAATCAATTGCTTGATTGATTGGCAATAAATTGCTTGATTGATTGGCAATAAATTGCTTGATTGATTGGCAATCAATTGCTTGATTGATTGGAAATCAATTGCTTGATTGATTTGCAATCAATTGCTTGATTGATTGGCAATCAATTGCTTGATGGATTGGCAATCAATTGCTTGATTGATTGGCAATCAATTTCTAGATTGATTGATTGGAAATTGACGCTTAATTCATTGGAAATAGATTTCTCAATCAAGTGGAAATGAATTGCTCAATTGATTGGCAATTTATTTCTCAATTGATTTGCTATTGATTGCTCAATCAATTGGCAATAAATCCCTTGATCAATTGGCAATTGATTGCTTGATTGATTTTCAATTTATTGCTCAATAGATTGGCAATCAATATCTCAATCAATTGGCAATCAATAGCTCAATCAATTCAAAATAGATCCCTTGATAGATTTGCAATTCATTGAGCAATTTATTTATTTATTGATTTAGAATCCATTGCTTGACCAATTGGAGATCAATTGCTTAATTAATTTGCAATGGATTGGGAGGGAGGGATGGGAAGGGTGAGGGGGAGGAGGGGGGCAGCTTACCTGGCATATTGAGCAAGGAGGTGGGGGGTACCTAAAGGTTGAATGATCAAAGGATCAGCAACCAATGAGGGGCAGGAAGAGGAGGAGGAGGAGGGGGGGGGCTTACAAGGGGAGGAAACCAAAGGAGGAGGGGAGGTAGTGGGTGAGGTGGAGATAGATTTGAAGCAATAGATACGTGAAGCAATGCAGATGAGATGTGTGTTATGCGATGGAGATGGGATCAGTATTAATTGGCTAAGATGGAGGTGCCGATGGGTGTTTTGTAGGGGATGGATGGTTGATGGATGATGGTGAATAAATGGGGGGTTTGATTTTTGAAATCCTTCATTTTCATGAAACCCATGATTTGTAAATACACCAGTTAGGGGGTATGTGTATTTCAGAAAACTTCCATTAAAAATGGTGGGTTTGTTCAAAAAAAGATGATGGTTTTCTGATGGGGGATTTGCTAACTATGATAAACCCTATTTTTTTAAATAAAATTATTTTATTTTCAATGTCTTTTTTTTATTTCTCACCGCAAACGGGCCGTTTACTGCTAAGATTAGTGGTGAGTGGCCTGCTAAGATTAGTGGTGAGTGGCCTGCTAAGATTAGTTGTGAGTGGCCATTCACAACTGGGATGAGTTGTGAGTGGCCATTCACAACTGGGATGAGTTGTGAACAGCCATTCAACACTAGAAATAGTCGCAAACCATGCCAAAAAAACCTGTTCAGGTCGCCAACAGAGGGTGTGAGGTTTAAAATTCAACATTTACTTTACTGTTAACACCAATTTTTTTCATTGTGTGGTTGAGATTAGAAAAGTATCATGTTAAGTTCACAACCCATTTGAGTTGTGTACATGCCCAAATGGGTTGTGTTGCCTGCTAAATGACTCATGTTGAGTCTTGTTTCACACACACAATGTTTTTTAGTCGTGTGGCACCAAACACAACTAGATTCAAGTTTTTTGGGGTTGTACACGGCTTTGATTTAGTTGTGTAGCATGCCACTCAACTACAAATGGTTTTGAGCCAAAAATAAAAAAAAGGCCAAAAATAAATAAAATAATAAAAGAATAAAAAACTGTAAAAAAAGCAATAAAAACTGGTGGGACCCAGGAATCACCTGGGTTCACCTCATCCTTAAATGGGGGGGTGTAACTGTCTGAAATGCCACCCCCCCTCCTTTATGTCAATTCCCTGGAGGGGGCCGTCAAATCCCCACACCAGGGCCCTGGAGGTTGATGCCCCAGGGCGTTGGTAACAACAGAAGGGATGGGGGGTGGTCAGATCCCCCTCAGCTTGTCACTCCTCTCCCTTGGTAAAGGGGGGGGGAGGAGAGGGCCACTCATTGTTTGTGGGAGGGTGGTCAGGTCCCCCCCACTCCCAGTTGCCTCAATCCAGCCTTCTTCACTAGCTGGTTGAAACCAGGACCATTTGGGATTGTTTATTGGTTGCCATGGGTAAAATGGTCTGTGTAGGGCCCTACACAACTACCATACAACTAGGAGTTGTGAATTTATCATCTCCCATTAGAAAATTCTATAAAATTTTGAAATCAGGTTCTTTATGAGTTTTTTCCCATCTCTGTTTGAAAATTTTTTGAAAAATCTGGAAGAATTTTTGTCATACATGTCTATAATTCTATTGAATTACATATAGTTTGGATATATTATATCTAATTTTTTATTCATTTTTTCTATTGGTAGCAAATTATCAATCAATTCACCCTTCCACAAAACCAGACCACCTCCTTGCATTTGATTTATATATATATATTCAATGGATTACTTCTGCTCCACCTTGAATGATAAATTAATTCTTACTCCATCACATCTCACAGCTAATGGATTTCCAGGGCCCTGGAATCTAGTATGGTGAGAATTGATTCCTCCTGTCAGCCTGCTACTCTCTCAGTGCTAGCTGAAAAATTATCATATAAATCATAAATAAATAAAAATATAAAAATCTCACAGGAAATGGGTAATCCCAAAATATCTTGTCAGAAATCAATTCAAAACCTAAATATAGCTACATTTTTCCATTGAAACTACTCCCAAGTTCCAACGTTGTGGCCACTTTAATTAAATGCACCAAAATATTCAAAGCACTGGGTGGCAAACTTTGGCCATTTCAATATTTCACATGAAAAATCAAGTATATTTTACCTGACTAAATTTCAGTCAGAAACTCAGTTTTGTGTATACCTTAGGATTTATGGAATTATTTGTTTTTTACAAATTACTTCACAAAGTAATATGCACCCAAAAAGGCCTGAGACAGGCACAAAGACCTGTCTTAAAAAATTCCTGTGCTAAGCTGCATCAAAGACAGGCAATGACCATACTCAAGCCAAACAATGAACCCCCAGCTTTCAGAGCCAAAAAAATGACAAAAGCCCAGGCAGAGGGGTATAAACACGCATGGGAAGGGAATGACTAATTGATATGCATTATTATCCATCAAACATGTCACAAAAACAATAGATGAGTAAAAATAGCAAAGAAAAGAATTGTGAAAAAAATTTCAAAGAGGGTATCAAAATTTTGACCAAAATTACAAAAATGAAATAAAAAGCTTCTACAGGCTTCTAAAGCTCAAGCCAGTGAAACTCAATTTGACTAAATAACATACAAATATCCAGAAACTTATTTATAATAAAATAGAATTTCACTAGATCTCACACAACTACAAATGATACCACCAAAGAGAGGTATAAATTGTTTTCAGCCTATTTCCCCAGCCAAAGTCACACCATCAATATTAAAAAAATATACTTCTTGGTGTCTTACAAGAATATCCAGGCCACAAAACCAAAATTAACCTTTTTGAAATTCATCAATTTCCTCCTTGCCCCAAAATATTTTTGCCTTCTCTTCATTTAACCAAATAAAACTCATGGTAACCCCTGTTAAACCAAAAAGGGATAAATACTGGGCTTTTTCCAGGATATTTCTCCCCCATCTATACATTATCATACTCACAGACACTATTCCATACAGGAATGAAGTGCTAATTAGGGTAAGCATGTGATTAATAGCCTCAGTCTGACCTTTATGCTGAACACCTCACCCTCATAACCAACCTTTTTTACCATGGTAAGCCTTCAAGCAAAGATAGAGGCCCACTAACTACCACTGAGTTCAGTTCTTTCAGGTTCCCAGGATTTAAACCTCTAACCATTAATTTATTACTATCTTCTATGGCTTTTTTTTACCCAATCACTGTAATAAAAATTTGTACAAGTTCTTCAGAAAGATAAGGAAAACAAAATTTGAAAAGAATTGTTTTTTTTCTATGTTAATCCCATTTTTTGGCAGGAATATTAAGTGCTAAAAATCTTAAAGAATCATACTTGAGTTTACTTTTATATTTGGAATTTTTCTTTCTTCAGATTTTCCGAAATAGTTAGCAAGAAAACATTCAAAGAAGTGAAAATATTTGTGATGTAACAGTTTTTTATCTTTCAATTTTTTGAAAAAAATTTTGAAGGCCTTTAAAATCACAAAAAAATCTTAAAATATTATTTGATGGGGGTTTGAGAGGTCCCCTAATGTTTTTTTTTTATTTTTGAAAATATACCAACTGCAGAAATACAAGGGAAAAAAATTTTACGGGGCATGTTGTGGGAAATTCAACATTTTTAATATTACATCTTAAAAAAAATAAAAAAGAATTTTTAGAAAGCTCTTTGGTTTTTTGTTTTGCTTTTTGAGAGCTTGACACAAGAAGAGGTTTCATGTTGCTTGCTAGCAAGCTTCATCAAGGAAGCTATACTGAAAGATCCCTCCATCCTATTATTGAATCTATCTCCATTCTTGAATCAAATATTTGGTGCACAGTGACTGTGCAGTGGGGCTTGGTCAACCCATGACCTTAGCCTTCTGAAAGCTTGACCTGAGCATGGCCATAGGTTGGGCCTGAGCTCCTTGATTCATCTTTCTAGAAAGTTTTTTCAAATTTTTTGCAGTGTGAATCACCAAAAGTAATAATTAAAAAGGAAAAATTGTGAGGACCCAAAAGTGCAATGTGAAATTTGATTTTTTTGAATTGTCTGATTTTTTGAATGAATTTTTCAAGGCGTAAGAATAAATTCAAAAATTAACATTAAATTTTTTGGTATATCTTTGGTTGTTTTTTTAACTTTCTAAGAGCTTAAAGAACAAAAATAAACTAATTATAAATGGAAAAAAAAATTGAAAAAAATAAGTGAGAGTTTTTTTTTGAATCCAAAGATTTTTTTGGAGAGTTTTTGACACCCAGTTAAAGGGCTGAAGCTTCAAATTTATGAAAAAATTCTTTAAAGCCTCTTGAAATTAAAGTTTTGTCTGTGTGGGACTTACATTGCACAGATGTTTAATTCCCATGATTCAAATGTTTTTGCCCATGAGGAAATTGATTCCCTTAAATTTAATTTTAAAGAACTTTTCAAAAAAACAAAAATAATCCACTACAGGTTGTGTGCACAGATTGAAGCCTTATTTCACCTGCCATTATCACACAAAAAACCAGAAATTTTATGTTTATTGACATGTAACAAGGCTATCAGGCCTAAAACTCCAAAAAAAGTCTTTTGGGAATGCATGGATGCACCATTTGACCCATCACACCATTTCTTCCGCTCCAATTAACCTGATGATCCTCATGGAAGCCCCTGATAGTCTTAAAAGGGAGAAATAAAGACCTCTTTTATGACCACTCATTATAATACATACAGACACTGTGGCATACACAAATAAATTATTAATTAGAAAAATGAATTCTTTCATTGCTTTATTCTGACCATTTAAATGAACATTCAAACCTCATAACCCAGAGTTTTAACCTTAGTAAGCCCTTGGATAATCCCAATGGGAACAAAATCTACCCTCAGGGTCTTTTATTGTAGGTACATGGTTATCAAACATACATACTTTAGGCTATTCCTTTCTTCTATGGCTGGTTTGCTAAGCAAGCCCAAATATAACAGGTATTGCCTGGATAATAAATCACTTTAACCATTAAAACTAGGTCCTAAACTTTCAGGAGCACTTATTCTAGCTTAGATACTCCAAAGAGAGGTGTTGAAGATCTCCAGTATTGAATTTTCTTGTCTAATTCATGACATAATGATTTATTAATTAATTAAATTCACATCCAACCCTCCTCAGATTTCTTACTTGCATTTTATCTATCCATATATTTATGTTGTATCTCTGCCCTACTTTTGATAATTTATTTATTCCAAACCTATCAATATTATTTTCTAAAGGATTTCAATGTTCATAAAATCTATTTTCAGCTTCCAGATCCCAGGAACCTTGCAATCCTTTAGCTAATAGAATTGATGGAATTAACAAATAATAATATTCTCAAAAATAATGAAAGACCAAACTCCAAGAAGATGTATATGATTGGTAACAGTGCAAGGTATAACTGGTTTGTTAAGAAGGTTCTAGATATAATGAATAAAAATTTTACAGAGGGGCCAAATTTCATACATACTTAAGGTCTTTAGTTACTCTTCTTCAGGAGATTAAATTTGAAGCTTGTACCTTGGAACAGTGGGCTCCTTATTAAATAATTGACAAGGGGTAACTCCAAATAATAAGGTAGCATGGCTTGGCCTTGTAATAAAACTAGAAAAATCAGAGACAAAATAGTTCAATACCTCAAGCATTCACTTGCTGGATACCTGCAGTGGTTCACAGTTGTGTCACAAGGAGGCTCAAAAAAAATCCAGGGTGGCAATGAACTAATAGTAGAAAGAAGAATAGACTGGAAAGGATCCAAGAACAATCAGGCTGAAGATTCAGAAAAGGAAGGAAAGACTCAAAGGTGGGTAAAGACCCAAAGAGGACTCAAGGTTGAGTCAAGGTCATACTAGTATGAGAAGATGTCACACTCCACAGTTAAGGGTTATTTTCTCCTTCACTTTTCAATATAACCTTCTCATCAGTATCATCTATCTCAGTCTTAAGCATGAAAAAAATTAAAGCAAATCCTCAATAGTTTGATCCGCTCACTACCTCTGGCTTGTGCAATAAACTTCCAATCTTGGAAACTCAGTCTATACCTGAAAAATCTTGCATTTGGTCAAACATCCATTCAGAAATTGCTCCATCTCTCCTTGGGTATCCCAGCCCTTATACTTCAATCCTTGGTTATGCTACTCTTCCGGCTTGCACATTCATCAAGCCATGTCAAATGTATAGTTCCATCTTTGTACTAACACCCTTCCCTGAATTTTCACCTCTGTTACTACTTTTGTTCATTTGCAGTGTCATCTCATGTCAATCCTTCATGCATTACATTTACTATGACTCTGGATATGTTTTATTGTTCAGTTTCATCTTCCCTTTCCATTCCTGTCATTCATTTCATTACACTCTCTAGGTGTAGAAGAATTTCCATCAGTTTGTAGCTAGTCACTTCAAATTACCTTATAAGGACTCACTCCATGCCTGCAGATTGTTACCTCAGTTAGCTAATTTTATATTTTTTATGCTTTTCTAAAGGAATACCATCACATTTGTCCTTTCCTCAGTTTAATCTATGCAACAACTCCATCCCTCTTGCTACTTTCTTTTGAAAATCTTGCATTTAGCACCTTGCAAACTTGCACTTGTCCTTGCACTAAGCTTTCTCCCTTGCGCTCACAATCACCTGAAGATCCCCTCCAGTATGTGGGGCAGTTGTGTGAAAGTAAATTAACTAACTCAACTCATCTATTATAGACTGCCAATCTATCTTAGATTTCATTTTTTACAATGTCACATACTTGCTTGACCGGAAAGGCTTCTCTCACCCCTTCCAATGATGATATCAACATGGTAGGGAGATCCAGCTTTTCTTGGGCCAGAAAACCCTTAAATACTCTTCCCTCTTCTAAATACCCTTCATTTGAACCACTTGGGGACCCCTTAGCCAAGAGACTAACGTCCAAAGCTCCAATTGATCCCCTTAAGAAACTCAAAGATTCCAACCACCCTTACAATGAAAACTTGACTTGTGGTACGGAAAGGCCTAGCCAAAATGCTCCCAATTTGGAAGCTTAGGAGGTTATCACTATGTTGTTCAAAGCTCTCAATCAAAATACCTCAAGACCTAGTGCAAGCACTCCTAGCGTTTGCACTCCAGGCATGAAGCAGCCTGACCACTTCAAAGGGGAGAATCCACATAAGCTCTGCTCTTACCTACAGTTGTGCAAAATCATCTTCTCCAATGACCCCTACAACTTCCCTTCCAACCAACAAAAGTCATGTATGCTTCTTCCTTCCTAGGAGGTAGATCCTTGAAATGGTTTGAACCATACCTCAAATTATCAGATTGTACTAGTCTCACTTGTATACTCAACAAATGCAACAAATTTGAGCAAAAAATGTTCACCTTGTTTGGCAAACCCAATAAAATTTGCAACACCCAGTACAAATTGAATAGCTTGGTAATGAATGAAAATAGTAGGGCTTCTATCTAAACCTCTCAATTCCCAACGCTGCAGTCCTGCATCCAGTTGAACAAAGTGGAACTCCTCTTCCATTTCCACAAGGGTTTGCTGGAACGCTTGATTGAGCAGGTTGCAGTTTGGGGAAATAATACAACATCCCTTCAGCAGCTAATCAACTAAGTGATCAAGCTTGATAATGGCTATCACTACAAGAACCCCTCTAAATTGAACAATCATGGACAGTCCACTTTGGCCCCAAAGACAGACAACTCTTCAAAACAAAAACAGAAGAATCCAAAGAAAAGCAAATCAACCTCAAATTTGAACTCAAACCCAAAAGGGAAGACCGCCACCTAAACTCCAAAGTTCCTGGACACAGAAAACAGGATTCTGAAGAACAATGAAAGGTTAAGGAGGGAAAAGGTGGGGTTGTGTATGTATTGAAGAGGTATTCATGATGTCAACAGTTGTGCAAAGCGGCTAGAGCGTGAAGCAGCTAAGATGTCAAAAAAATAGCTGGTATTCTTGCTGATACTTGCAAGGGAAGCTACCCATTATCTATACAGCAAGTCAATCTTTGCACTTGCAATTCACTTGGTGCTCCAAGTTCAGGATTTTTACTTTTCTATTCCAAAAACACTCCTTATTGAGTTTTACTCAATTGTGGCGCTAATGTTTCTTTTATAAGTACAGCATTTTCCACCTCTAAAAGTCTTACGTGTTTCAAGATGGAAAAATTTCATGTCTATCTAGTAAGTAGTGCAAACAAGATATCTCATTGGGTTACCCATAAGGCAAAATGGACATTTGAATTTTCCAATTTCCCCAGCTTCAAATGGGATTTGTTTGCCTTGGATATTCCTGGAATGGATAATATCATTCTAGGCCATGACTTTCTAGTCTAATGGAATGCGGATGTGAATTGGAAAGAAGAAGTAAATAACCTTTGCAGCTTTCATTTCCAGAAAGCTAACCATTCCATCAACAAGGAATTAAACAGCCTACCTGAAACTGTCATTGAGTTGGATGACACTTTTCCGCCAGGATATTTGCAATATGCTGACTTCCATTCCCAAGTTTCCTTTCAGATTTAGGAGTTATTGCTTACTTATCCAACTTTCCTCTTCCTTGTTTCTTCAAAGAGAAACAGGCACCTACCAAAAGGTGTATTTTGAGCTCCCTAATCCTCTTGCATTTTGCAAATACTTTGAAACCTTTGTTAGAAGACAATGATGAGATTGAAGATTTTAGCATTCATTTGAGAGTCTTTACCTACGGTTCATCATGACTTTGCTGACGTCTTTTCAGTTGTTAAGGCTGATACACTTCCTCCATCCCATTCATATGATCACAAAATTTAACTTACTCATCCAGTCTAATCTCTCTTGAAGCAAGAATTGACCAGGCTTCAAGAATAAATTTCCAAAAATTTATTGAAAGGACTTCTTTGACCAAGAAATTCAAACACCGGCTTGCACATCCTATTTTTTCAAAGAAAGACAGAATTTTTTGCCTTCTCCTTGACTATAGGAAACTTTACCAGGTAAACCGGAAGAATACCTACCCAGTACTGCCTATGTGGAACCTCCTCACTCTCTTCCACAGAGCTGCTTATTTCTCAAAGTTAGACCTTTGAGGTGCCTATAAATTGATTTGCATTGCCAAGGGTCATGAGTACTTGACAGCAATGCAAACCTGTTTTGGCAGCTATGAGTATACTGTCATTACTTTTGGCCTCTTTAATGCTCCTTCCACTTTTCAACATTTGGTTAATGATATTTTTGCTGACCTTGTAGAGAAATACCTTGTGATATATCTTGATGATATACTTGTCTACTCAAAAACTCTTGAGGAGCACATTGCACATGTGCAAGAGGCTCTGCAGCAAATTTTAAAGAATAACCTGTTTGGAAAAGCCTGAAAGTGCAAATTTTATACTTAATCTATTCAATTTTTAGGTGAAATAGTTTTGCATCAGGGACTAGCCATGGACCCAGCCAAGAGCCAATGTATCTTGGACTGGCCCGCACCTTTTTCGGTTGAATCCCTTCAAGTTTTTCTTGGTTTCAGTAATTTTTACAGCAATTTTTTAGAGCACTATGACAAGAAGACCATGAATCTTAATAACCTTCTTCATAAAGGAACTCATTTTATTTTTACAGAACAAGCACCTTTTGAATTCAAAGCTCTGAAAAGAGCTTTTACAACTGCTCCAATGCTTGCTCAATTCAATGATCTAGCTAGCACTATTGTGGAAACAGATTCAAGCCACTATGCAATTGCAGGTGCAATCTTTCAGTTTTCCTCTTCTTCTAATTGTTTTAATCCCATTGCCTGTGAATCTTGCAAGTGGCTTGCTGCATAGCCTAACTGAAAGATTCATTACAAGGAACTTCTTTCAATTGTTTATTGCTTGAAAAAATGTTTTCCATACCTTATGAGCTTGGTAGAGCCTTTTGAGGTTATTACTGATCATAATTTTCTTAAATATTTTATGAGCTCAAAAGTCCTCACACGTAGACAGGCACAATGGGAAAAATACCTCTCCAAGTTCAACATTACAATAATCTACTTTCCTGGGAAACAAGCAGTTGTTCCTGATGCTTTATCACGTTGGGACAATGTTTGCCCAGGGTGAGGAGCACCTTTGCAGACAAAAATCCTGGAAACGTTATGAAACTTTTCTCTTCCAATCAATCTTCCCAACTCAGATCAATCATCACCCAACCTTTAGACAAAGCTTCTGAAATTTGAAAACCCCAACTCAACAAACCCAAGTGTAACAAGCTTTGAAAGAGTGCAAATTCACCTTCAAGCAAATACAGTATAGACCAAAATAGTTATTTAGTTTTTAAAGATTGTATAGTAGTTCACAATAATCCTTGCAGTAAGTTAGATATCTTTGAGTCTTTTCATGATTCTCCGCTTGCTGGTCATTATGGTCAGGATAAAAACTACCATTTGATTGCACAAGACTTCTATTGGCCTGGTATGACCAGAGAAGTAAAATACTATGTTAGCCCATGCTATGATTGTAATTGCAACAAGTCCTTGAATCACCAGAACAATGGGATGCTTCAGCCACTTCCAATTCTGCCTATTCATTGGCACTTGTTGTCTATGGATTTCATTTCTCAATTAATTCTTCCTAATGGTTATGATGCTATTCTAGTAGCAGTAGATTGCTTCTCAAAAAAGGCCTTTGTTTCTTTGCTCTACTGTAACTGCCTGTTCACAAGAACTATTTAATCTCTTCATAGAAAATGTATTATCAAAGCATGGTCTACCTGATAACATAGCTAGTGATTGTGGATTTTTGTTTGTTTTGAGCTTTTGGACCTTTCTTTGTCAGCACTTGAAAATCACTTGCACGTTATCAATGGCTTACCACCCGGAAACAGATGGGCAAAACAAACAAGTAAATCAGATTTTTGAAAATTATCTTTGAATTTAAATTACCTATCAACAGGAATATTTATTGCAATGGCTTGCACTTGCTGAATTCACATAAAACAACTCCACTCACGCCTCAACCAAACAGTCAACCTTTCAAACTCTTTATGTAAGAAAACCAAATTTTGACTCTATTGACATAGCACCTTCTCAACCTGCTACCAACTACCTTACTCTAATTCAATCTCTCCAATTGCAACTCCAATCCAACCTCAAAGCAGCAAACAAAAACTACAAGGAGAAAGCAGACACTTTGGCACCAGCCTTTGCAGCAGGATACCAGGTTTGGCTTGATGCTTGCAACATTTGCAGAACTTGTCCTACCAGGAAACTCTCTGAGAAGAAGCTTGGTCCATTTAAAGTAGAATCAGTCATCTCCCCCAATGCGTTTAAACTTTCCTTACGAGCAAAATGGAAAGTTATCAACTTGGTCTTTCATGTGTCTCTCCTACAGCCAGCTCAAGTATTATACCCAGGCAAGACTCATCCCCTCCAGAACCCATAAATGTTCAAGATCACTTAGAGTGGGAAGTTAGGTGTATTTTGGATTCCAGGGTACACAAAGGAAAGCTTCAATAAATTTTTGAATGGACTGGCTTGCAGTCTTGCAAAGATCACACCTCATGGACAGCAACTTTGCAATTCTCCCAACATGGTGCAAAACTTTCATTCAAAGTACCCGCATAAACTGCATCAATTTGAAATCCCCTTTCATTCCCATTCCATTCCATGTGTATTCCAATCCCATTGTGTTCTATTCAATCTATTCTAACCTCAATTCTTCAATCCTCTTTCTACCATCCTTTCACATTCCTGCTATTATCTCTTTCCTTACATTTCTGACCACATTCTTTGAAAATCCAATTTTTAACACATTTCCTTCTACTTCAAAAAATCATTCTATCTTTAGTTAAAACAGTGAAAAAAAATCTATGTATAATAAATAAAATTTAATTAAAAAATTGAAGAAAATCATAAAACTTGTTATGAATTTCTTTTTACCTCTTCTTCCACATTTTCCTAATTCTTGTTTAATTCCGCCACTATCTCTTTAAACTCTTCCAAATCCTTATTGCTTATTAGGATAGATATCCTTTGAATAAATTGCAATTTTTCAACAAACTCCTCCTTGAACACCTCTTCACACTTTGCAATACAAGTCCTCTTTTGGCTGGGATTCCATTTTTCTTTGTCAATCAGCACCTCATGAGGCCTCTTCCCCCAAACTTTTGATAAACCTTTGCCAATATTGCCAATCAACCACCTTGCATCAGTTTCAATTGCAACCACAACCCTCACCTTGGTAACCTTGCCCTGGCCCTCCATTCAATTTCCCTCCCTCTCCTCTCTTCCATTCCCTTCTGTCCCATCTCCTCTGTTTCCAATTTCCTCTCCTTCCTTCCTATTCCTTTCATTTCCTCCTTGTTGTGTTTCCTCGACTTCCTGTTCTGATTGCACTTTGACTTCTCCTGCAACTTGATCTTTTCCTTGCACCTTGGTCCCTCAGTTCATCTCAAATTCTGTTGGAAGTCCAAAGTAAGGTGGGGGTTGTGGTGGCGTGTGATTAGTATAGCGTCAAAACCATGGTAAAACTAGATCAGATTCATTTCATTAACATCCCCTCATTACGTTAGTCATTATTCAATTTCTCACCTTCTGTTTGCACCCCAAGAAACTCTATCTCCGGCACTGGCAGGATATGATAATTAAACCAAGGAGTTTTCCTACAACTTAAAACTTTGCTTTGTGGAGTCTCAGATACCTCCATTGACAGTTTGCTAATTATAGTAAACAAACAAGCCACCTTTCAGAGTCAACATGGCTAGAATTTTCAAACCCCATGGGAAGCAGTACTGGGAAAACAATGCTTGTTTTGGAAAACAAAGTTGTTGCAATGGCAAGAAGATGATTACATGATATTTAATTATAAAAATTTATTAAATAGAATACTATTGAGTAATGATTTATATGGGACCTTATTTGAGGAAAGTATTAGACTCGGATTCAATGGGAATTAATCAAGGACATTTGCAGGAGATGGATTCATACCAGGAAACTGTCATGCTCAAGACTTCAGGGTTATTTTCTCCTTCACTTTTTGACATACCCTTCTCATCAGTACCATCTACCTTAGTCTTAAGCATGACAAACAGTGAAGCACACCATCAATATTGCAATCTGCTTACTACCTCTGGCTTGTTCAATAACCTTCCAATCTTGGAGACTCATTCTATAACTGAAACACCTTGCAGTTGGTCAACCATCCATTCCAACATTTCTCCATCTCTCCTTGGGTATCCCAGCCCTCAGACTTGGTTATGCTACTCTTCTAGCCTGCATTTTCACCAATCCATGTCAAATGTATAATTAAATCTTTGGACTAATGCCCTTCCCTGCATTGTCACCTCTGTTACTACTTTGGTTCATTTGAAGTGTCATCTCATGTCATTCCTTCATGCATTGCATTTACTATGACTCCGGGGATGTTTTATTGTTCAGTTTCATCTTCCCATTCCATTCCATTCATTTATTTCATTACACTGAGTTCCATCTACGCAACAACTCTATCCCTCTTGCTACATTCTGTTGATCATCTCGCAGTTAGCACCTTGCTAACTGGCACATGTCCTTGCACTTAGCTTTCTCCCTTGCGCTCACAATCTCCTAAAGATCCCCTCCAGTACCCGGGGCGGTCGTGTGACAGAAGGGCTCCAAAGATAGAGTGGATTTAAATTCAGGGTTTTAAACAAGTAGAATCAATTTCATAAGGAAGGACTTGAAAGTGTAGGATGAGTTGGGTTTATATAATTCTATTTACAATTTGTGATAGTTTTTTTTGTAACTTGTTAATGAAAATTTAGCCAATTACTAATCACTTAGGTTTTATTACATAATCCAAGTGCTATCTTTGTCATAAGTATGACAAGTTGAAGGGTTTCAGATCAAAGGTGGGCTGCTTTTTGATTCATTCTGCAATTCAAAAAAAATAATAATGGTGACTATTAATCAACACTATTACACTTCATTCTAAGGCCTTTAATAAATTTTATATCTCTTCATAAGCACTTGGTCACAGATGCAACCGTTTCTGGGGGATAAATGATGAATTATGCTAGGAAAATAGCGGGAAAAGGTGCTGAATGAATTCCTGATTGCAGTTGAGAGAGCCTTCTAAGGGAACCTAGAGAGGGTAGGGCTCACATTCTGAGGCTAGAAATCCATTCAGAGATGCAGTGATGGTTTTTTATTGATTTTCTCCTATCTACTTATCACTTTGGTGATTTTTAATAATTTTTAGTCTTACTCCTGGGTATATTTTTTTTTCTCAACAATCTGTATCTTTTGATATTGTGGTGATCCTTATTATTTGTTTTTCAATTTTAAATACTTTATAATTTTATTTTCTATGTTTTTATTTCATAATTTTTTTAGATCATCCCTCTGCATATTTCACTTTTTTCACATGCAAGGATGATCCTGTGGGTTGTAGTATGTTTGTGAGGTACCTACCACTTTTTGGTTACTTTGCATATTTGATGTGTGCTTTTCAGATCAGCTGCATGCGGGCCAGAATCAGCTGCATGCAGGGATATTATTTTCCATATTTGAAAGTGGGATCTTTGCTAATTTATGAATTCCCATTTTTGTGGCATTATATAGTTGGGGGCTGTGAACTGTGTTATTTTCTGAATGCTCAGGTTTGGGTGAAAATTAGGCTCAGCATTGGGTGCACGGCTGGCTCAGCAACAGCTGCAGGCTCAGCATCCAGTGGGAAATTGGCTCAGCATTTTCTGTGGCAGGTCAGCAATTAAGTCTGGGGAAATTCACCAAGAAACAAAGACCATCCAGTTGGTTTCTTGGATATTTCTATTTTGGGAACGTAGGAGTGTGACTGTTGCGCAGGGGCCATTGGGGGATAAAAAAAAAAGACGGGCGCGTTGGGTGGATGCGGGCAGGAAGGGGGCCTCCAAGTAGGGCATGCGCAAGGTTGCTCCATGAGAAGGACAAACCTGGATGGTTTTTATGGCAGGCAGAAGGTTGGAGTGGAAAAGGGGGGTATATGGTTTTTCTCAATTATTTGTGTACCATGGTTGGGGCTGAGAGGGGGTTCCTTATCCCTTGCACTCAACTCTGATTTTTAGATAGATATCATAGCACATGGGGACCAGCTCCCATTATGTTTGGAAGGAAGGAAGGATAACTCTCTCTCTTTTGTTGGTTGAAAGGTGGGCTAAAATCCTCAAAGATGCAAGAGACCAATAACTTCCAAACTTGAGGAAAACCTCTAGGGATATTCCCATCTTTTTTCCACATCTGGGGGTCATGCCAGGAAATAATCTTTTTTTTTGTGTCTTTCAAGGGTAAACAGGGACAATTTCATATCCATACCTTCCAACAACCGCTTAGGGGTCCAACATACCAATTGCTTTCCCTCCACCCCCTCCAGCTTCTTTTGATTCCAAATGATCCAGATTTTCTCCTACCTCCTTGTCCAATGGTGGCAATGCCCCCCAACCAATTTTCATTATGCTTCAGGATTACCCTCCAATTTTTTTAACACTGCAGATGTGGAGCAATTCATCTGAAATTACACAGGGATTGCAGAAGAAAAAGGCAATTTGCGCTTGGATAAGGAGCGTCCTTTTGTTCTTTTCATCACAGAAAAGGAGAAGCTGCAGGATATAGAAGATATGGAAGATAAAGAAAATGTTGACTGGGTGAAGACAAAGGCCAAAATCCTCATGGGGGGGAAGGGGCAAACCCTGGTTCTGGGTGAGCACTTTTAAGAAAATGGTGTTGGAAGCAAGTGCAGGCGGAACTGATGGAATATGTGGCAGCCTTTGATCAGATTTAGCAATTTCTTTCAAAGAATGAGGTGGTTGCGGGGCATATGGGGGCAATGAACAGGGTTTTTCTTTGAGTGGTCTTGGTTCCCGAATCCAAGCAGTTGTACGGTTGCATTTGCTTATTCATGGCCTGGTCAAGTATTCCTTTGATGGGAGAATCACCCTCCTTCCCAATTTGGAAATCATTAGCTGGGCGATGGAGAGAAAATAAATTTTGAAGGGGATCATTGAGGATTTGGAAAAATTGTTTTTGGAAGGGCCAAAGAAGCCAGCTTCTCACCCCCCAAATGTTCCAGTGCAAGCCCAAGAAGCAGGCCTGCATGTTCTGGAGCATGATTTTGTACATAAACCTGTTGCAGCGCTGCTGGTGAGCAAGTAATACAGTAAAAAATCTGGAAATAGGTCAAAACTACAGAAATAACAGATTAATATTTAACAGGTTCTGACAATTATTTTACTCATAAATATTCCCTAGACAGGTAATTCTGAGTGAAAGAACCAAGAATGTGTGCCAAAATATCCCTTGCCAGCCTTCTAGCCTTAGCTCTCAAGCAAAACCCTCTATACAGGCCCTGAGAAGGCCCCCTTACCCCAAAAAGGTATATATACAGTATCTTTTGGTTATTTTAAACCCCAGTAATTTTTGATACCAATTCAGACCCCATTTCCATCCATGATCAAGTGCTTATAAGAGATAAAAAAGTGATATATGGCCCCATTATGATATTTAAATTTTCAATTCTAAACCCATTCTAAATTCCATGGAAGAATATCAGCAAAACCTCTAACTATTGATCTGAGACCCTTTCAACCGTGTATTCCTGCAGTATACTTGTGATTCAACTACTTCAAAGTAAGCCTTTTCCTCCCTGCCCTGTCCTTTGTGCTTTTATAGCCCATAAAAACTATCATTTCCTTGGGAGTTACCCCTTTGAATTATTTCTTAAGGATCCCATTGCGCCAGGGTCTTATACTGCTCAAATTAGCCCCCTGAAGAGAGGTTGTGTTACTGTAAAGATCCCAGTTTTGTATAAGCTGTGGCCCCTCTTGAAAATATATTGAAAAACCTTTTAACCAAACCAATAAAAAATTGCACTTGATCTCACCAAATTATTATTATTTGAGCATTGTATGTGCTTTCTTGGAATTATTATAATCCTCTGTAGGTGTCATAACTCTCCAGAATCAATTCTGGAGGTGTTATAACCCTCCAGAATCAATTCTGGAGGTGTTATAACCCTCCAGAATCAATTCTGGAGATGTTATAACCCTCCAGAATCAATTCTGGAGGTGTTATAACCCTCTAGAATCCATTCTGGAGGTGTTATAACCCTCCAGAATCAATTCTGGCCTCCAGAATCAATTCTGGAGGTGTTATAACCCTCTAGAATCCATTCTGGAGGTGTTATAACCCTCCAGAATCAATTCTGGCCTCCAAAATCAATTCTGGAGGTGTTATAACCCTCTAGAATCCATTCTGGAGGTGTTATAACCCTCCAGAATCAATTCTGGAGATGTTATAACCCTCTAGAATCCATTCTGGAGGTTTTATAACCCTCCAGAATCCATTCTGGAGGTGATATAACCTCCAGAATCCATTCTGAAGGTGATATAACCCTTCAGAATCCATTCTGGAGGTGATATAACCTCCAGAATCCATTCTGAAGGTGATATAACCCTCCAGAATCCATTCTGGGGGTGATATAACCTCCAGAATCCATTCTGAAGGTGATATAACCCTCCAGAATCCATTCTGGAGGTGATATAACCTCCAGAATCCATTCTGAAGGTGATATAACCCTCCAGAATCCATTCTGGAGGTGTTTTGTTGGTTCACAGTGTCTGTGAAGAATGAAGAGTGACTGTGCACAATGCACAATGCACAGGAACTGTGCACAATGGACAAGCACAGAAACTGTGTACAATGCACAATGCACAGCAACTGTCAAAATCCAGGGTGACTCTGCACAATGCAGAGTGACTGTGTACAATGCACAGCAACTCTGCACAATGTATCATGCACAGTGACTGTGCACAATTCAATGTGACTTTGCACAATGCACAGTGAGTTTGCACAATGCACAGTGACTTTGCACAATGCAAAGTGACTGTGCACAATTCACAATGGACAATGCACAGCAACTGTGCACAATGCACCATGCACAGCAACTCTGCAAAATGCACAGAAACTGTTAAAAATCCAAAGTGCCTAGTCAAAATTCAAACTGACCATGCACAATGCACAGAAACTCTTCACAATGGAAAGCAACTTTTCACAATGCACAGAAACTTTCCAGAATGCACAGAAACTGTCCATAATGCATAGCAACTTTCCACAATGCACAGCAACAGTGCAGAATGCACAGAAACTGTGCACAATGAACATCAACTGTGCACAATGTAGAGCAACTGTGCACAATGCACAGCAACTGTGCACAATGCACAGCAACTGTGCATTGGAGCTTGCATAAATTGTTTGCTCAGTCACTTTCCATTGTGCATTGGAGCTTGGATATATATTGTGCACTTTTGCTGTGCATTGTGCACAGTTTCTGTGCATGGTTCACAGTTTCTGTGCATGGTTCACAGTTTCTGTGCATTGTGCATAGATGCTCTGCATTTTGCACAGTTGCTGTGCATTGTGCACAGTTGCTGTGCATTGTGCACAGTTGCTGTGCATTTTGCACAGTTGCTGTGCATTGTGCACAGTTGCTGTGCATTGTGCACAGTTGCTGTGCATTGTGCACAGTTGCTGTGCATTGTGCACAGTTGCTGTGCATTGCACACGGTTGCTGTGCATTGCGCACAGTTGCTGTGCATTGCGCACAGTTGCTGTGCATTGCGCACAGTTGCTGTGCATTGCGCACAGTTGCTGTGCATTGCGCACAGTTGATGTGCATTGCGCACAGTTGCTGTGCATTGCGCACAGTTTCTGTGCATTGCGCACAGTTGCTGTGCATTGCGTACAGTTGCTGTGCATTGCGCACAGTTGCTGTGCATTGGAGCTTGCATAAATTGTTTGCTCAGTCACTTTCCATTGTGCATTGGAGCTTGGATAAATATTGTGCACTGTTGCTGTGCATTGTGCACAGTTTCTGTGCAGGGTTCACAGTTGCTGTGCATTGTGCATAGATGCTCTGCATTGTGCACAGTTGCTGTGCATTGTGCACAGTTTCTGTGCATTGTGCACAGTTGCTGTGCATTGTGCACAGTTGCTGTGCATTGTGCACAGTTGCTGTGCATTGTGCACAGTTGCTGTGCATTGCGCACATTTTCTATTCATTTTGCACAGTTGCTGTGCATTCTGCATAGTTGCTGGGCATTGTGCACAGTTGCTGTGCATTCTGCATAGTTGCTGGGCATTGTGCAGAGTTGCTGTCAATTGTGCACAGTTGCTGTGAATTTTGCACAGTTGCTGTGCATTGTGCACAGTTTCTGGGCATTGTGCACAGTGGCCGTGCATTGTGCACAGTGGCTGTGCATTGTGCACAGTTGCTGGGCATTGTATACGGTGGCTGTGCATTGTGTACAGTTTCTGTGCATTGTGGACTGGTGCTGTGAATTGTGCATAGTGGCTGTGCATTGTGCAACGTTGCTGTGCATTGTGCACAGTTCCTGTGAATTGTGCACAGTTGCTGTGAATTGTGCACAGTTGCTGTGAATTGTGCACAGTGACTGTGCATTGTGCACAGTGACTGTGCATTGTGCACAGTGACTGTGCATTGTGCATAGTGACTGTGCATTGTGCACAGTGACTGTGCATTGTGCACAGTGACTGTGCATTGTGCACAGTGACTGTGCATTGTGCACAGTGACTGTGAATTGTGCACAGTGACTGTGCATTGTGCACAGTGACTGTGCATTGTGCACAGTGACTGTACATTGTGCAAAGTGACTGTTCATTGTGCACAGTGACTGTGCATTGTGCAAAGTCACTATGCATTGTGCAAAGTCACTTTGCATTTTTACATTCCCTGTGCATTGTGCACAGTCACTGACTGTGCATTGGAGCGTCAATAAACTTTGACCTGAGCTTGTTAGGAGCTTGACCTGAGCTTGGCCATACATTGGGCAAGAGCTTTTTGATGGCACTTGCTAGCAAGTGACATTCTGATTTTTGTCCTGTAATCCCCCAGAAAAATCAGAAGAGCCCAAACCATCCAGGCTCTCCTCTACTCCCAACACCAATCCCAGACCAATTTTTTTTTGGTTTGAATCTCATAAGCCTAGCCCCACCCCAGAAGTTGAGCAAGATCTAATGCTACTTGCCCCTATAACTGAATGGCCTAAGTTTTCAGGAGAAGGAGAGTATGACCATATCAACTTCATCATATTTTTTGACTATAAACTAGCCTCTTTGGAGCTCCCTGTACCATTGCTGTACTAAGACTACCCAGGTTATTTGAAGGAGTAGCTCTTGATTTTTTTATCAACAAGAGAGAAGAAGTAGATTCCATACCTAGCAATATATAGGGAGATAGGAGTATTCCTAATACAAAAAATGGGAGGCCAACCAAAGATCAGCATGTAACCTTAAACTGTAGAGTAGGATATAAATCTTCAGCAATAGTTAAGAGGTATAAAAGGGATTTGAGCATCTTGAGATAGATAGGGTGAGAGCAGGAGCATAGGATGATATCCCCCTGGTTTCCCTTTTCCAATAGAGTGATCATGTTTAACCTGCATGGGGTAAGGCAGGTGTAGGGTAGTGAGAGTCATTATATATTTAAAGCCTTTTCCTTACCCCGTAGGTCTCTCTCTCTCAAATAAAGACCTTTACCTATATATAGTATATATATACCCTTTTAGCTTAATGGTCAAGTGCTGTTCTTCTAAAACATGGATTTGAGTTTGAGTCTTGAAAAGGGTAGACCTCAGTAGACTACACCACAAAATAATGATGTTTTAAGTAAAGGGTAAGCAGATAAGGTTAGGAGTGTTACAAATACGGATGATTTGAATATGTAGGGGCTAAACCCTCTATGCCTAAGTAAACCTCCATACCTCTACCTATATATATGTCTATGTTTAATAGGGGGGGGTGTAGGGGGGAGGTGTAGGTAAGGGTCAAGGATCTAATTCCCATACACCCCTGTTATTATTTAAACAGCAGCATACGCGGATATATGTAGAGGATAGAGATGGAAGGGTATAGATGTGTAAGGGTAATGGGTATAGGGGGGAATGGGTGCACGAGTAGACGGTACTACATGATAGTTTCAGCCTATTAGTTTTTTGGTTCAATTCCTGGTGTACCTTTAGAGGTTAGTGTAAGTTGTGAGAGAGGGGTGAGAGAAGGGGAAATTGCCAAAATTTTTTAGATCAAGAGATGTAAGCAATGAGATAAATATGTAAATGGGGAGTGTAATATATAGTCTAGCAGAGGTGATTGTAGTACTAGTGCCAATTCTCCTATCAGTAGCAGTTATCATGATTATTGAGAGAAAGGTGATGGCATCCATCCAGCATAGGGTAGGTCCAAATGTAGTAGGTGTATATGGGGTACTACAAACATTTTCAGATGCGCTAAAGCTAATTGTGAAGGAGATTATTGTAACTCATCAATTCAACAAGGTACTACTATTTATAGCACCAATGGTAACCCTAACATTCTCACTACTGGGTTGAGGGGTGGTACCAATAGGCCAACATCTAGCTCTAGCGGACCTATTGCTAGGGGTTCTATATACAATACCACTATCATTGGTATCTCTATATGGGATTGTGTTTGCAGGGTGGGCAAGTAATTCAAAGTATGCATTTCTAGGGGGGCTAAGATCAACTTCCCAAATACTGTCTTACAAGCTAATTCTGAGTAGTGTAATCCTGGCCATTATCATGATAACTAGTTCATTTAATTATACCACAATTATTATACATCAACAATCAACCTGATTTGTAGTTCCTCTTCTCCCTCTATTTATTATTTGATTTATCAGTGCTCTTGAGGAGACTAATAGGACACCATTTGACCTCCCAGAGGCGGAGTCTGAGCTAGTATCAGGATTTAATACATATTATTCTGGGATGATTTTTGTAATGTACTTTCTCTCCGAGTATTCTAATATTATTATAATGTTGACCCTAACAGCCATCTTTTTTTTTGGTGGTTTTATAATCCCAGAGGTAATTAATAATGACACATTCTTTAGCAGTCAAAGTATCATTCTAGCTATGAAGACTTCAGTATTTTGCTTTGCCTTTTTATGATTTAGGGCAAGCCTGCCACGTCTACGTTATGATCAGCTGATGATAACATATTGTCTAAACCTACTACCTATTGTAATTGTGGTTGTAGTATTTATGCCTTGTGCCATTGTAGCCTTTGACATTACGCCGTGTTCTTAGAGGTGTCAATAATGAGCATGAAGAGCTTTTACAGCAGGGGGTACACTGCAATGTAATAGCACTGAGGATGGGTGTTTGTATAGGGCAATGAGCAAAGATAAGAATAAATGAAGCAAACCCTTCATAGGATAGATGAAAAAATGAGTGGGGTGTAAATTTAATCAGAAATAGTGAAGTATAGGTACAATGAATGCACAGAAGCAAGGTAGGGTAATAACGGGTGGAGGGGTGTTGAGCTCAGATAGGGTATAAGTGGGCAAGGGTTATACCAGACCTTGGAAGGGAATCCTTGAGGATGAGGGGGATGAATATACAAGAGGTGTAGATGATTTTGATGATACCCCCTTTTGGGGGGGAGGTGTGATATGAAGGAGCCATGTGAGCAGGTTAGAAACATCAGACAAGAACCCATTATGTGGTGGTTTGAGGAGCTCCACACATCCCATCTCTGCTCCACTTTGCATCATATCTAATGGTATATATATATGAGGCGTTGACTGAAATGTTAAATAGTATGAGTCCAAGTTAAAATTCCAAAGCTTTAAACAGACTTTGAATAGGTTTTGCTGAGGGTTGGAGTGAGCTTATAAAAACTTAAAGTATTCAAGCCTAGGGGGGGGGGAGGTGGGAGCAAGAACCCAACAATATGCTAAGTAAGTAATTTTATGAGGCAGGGTAGATAAAAAGGGTAGATGTAAAAAGGTAAGCATCTTTTAAGGTAAGAGGTGAGCAACTCAATAATTAAGATCCTGTGATCAGCAGCGCTACTAACTATATATTAGTACAGATAGATACAATAATGCAAGACCTATGACAGATATGGGGGGGGTTGCAATGAGGTAAAGTGAAATGCTAGAATGGGGTATTATGTAAGAGAGATAGGAGTATTATTGAAGAATGATTCAGTTTAAGATGAGAATAAAAGATGGTGAGGCTTAGTAGAATACTAAACTGGTTTAGAAGAATAAAAGAAAATGTTTTCCAAGGTGAAGGTCATAATTTCAGTTCACCTCTCAAGGCTTTGCTTTAGATTTAATTATAAAAAAGAAAATAGGAATTGACTCAAAATAATTGATTCAAACGGGGAATCACTAAGAGGATATATTCAAATATATTTGAAGAATATAGTATATATAGGGGATGAAGTAAATAGGCCATGATAAAATATCAAATAGAGTGTTATGGAATCATGGTAATATGAATGCTTTTATCCTTCTTTTATAAAATTTATTGAAAGTCTAGTGGGTTTAAGACTGTACTAATTTGTCTAAGCATAAGGTTTATGTTAATAACATATAGCGGCGGCCCCATATATTATATAGTATAGTAAAAATAATAATGGGTAATACACAATATAATCCTTGGACAGACAGACATTTATAATGAAGCAACTAAGAAGGACAGGCTGTATACAATATGTTATAAAAAATTTGATATCCTGTCTTTTAAGGTTTTCTTGTCTTGTAAGGTTTTCCTGTCTTGTAAGGTTTTCCTGTAGTACACCTATTATCCCTTGAAGGTGAAATAAAAATAAAATATTTATGATAAAAAATAGGGAGTGGAGTGTGCTTACTAGGATAATAACAGGAGTAATTTGTAACAGAGATAAGCATGTTAAAGTTTGACTAAAGATCAGTATAGATATGAGAGCTCCAACCATCTGATTTCTACCTTCAATAAAATTATAAAATAGTTATTGTTATAGGTGTGATAATCTACACCCTGTTTGTGTAAGGTTTTTTTTTAATAAAACCTCATTGAGATTCCAATTCATGGACCTTTCCATTAATGATGATTTGTAAACAGCATATGCATATTTGAATATAAGCAACCATGAGGGAAAGGTGCAAAATTATTATAATAATAATAATATCTATCCTTCTCATCAGCCTTATTTTATTTATAAAATAAATATCATCATCAGCCTAATAAAGGCAATAAATATAATCATCATCCATAGTCTCATCAGCCCTTTTTTTTTATAAAATAAAAATCACCATCCTTAATCAACACAGGCGTGGGTAAATCCAGCCATCATCTCTATCACTATTTAACCTGTGATGTGAGTAATAACCTTAGTGGGTGTTTGTGACGGGAAGGCAAGTGAGATAAACTATAATGTTTGAAGGGTAAAGGTAGAAGGGGGTGGTGGGAGTGTTAAAGAGGTAAATGGGGAATAAGTATAGTAAACAGGGAGGTTTAGTAAAATGGCAGTACAAATTATTTGAATTAATTTTATTTGAGTTCAATTCTCAAAATATCCAGTGTCAATAGGTTAAAATAACCTTTCTTTGAGTGTACCTTTTAATGGGCGTTCTTTCAATACCTTATCCTCCTACCCTTTCTTTATAAACCATGTTGCCAGTAGGTGGGTAAGAAAATGATAAGGCCCACATCTTTCACTCATTATATTTTATAATATAAAGTTATTATATCCTGCTATAGGATATTTTTTATATTAATGATAGGGTAGGGAGGTGTAAATCCTGTTGTTTATTTTATTTTTTTTATAAAAATAAAGAGGAGGCATAATATTGGTGTGTATACTTGTAGTAACTGAGATAATATAACATATTGTATTGGTAACACTAAATATATATGGCCACCTTGTTTATTTTATTTATAAAAATATAAGGTAGGATAAAGTAAGGACAGTGTTAAAAGTAGAGTAATAGGAGGGGGTAGGTGGCCAATGAAAAAAGGTATAGTTATGGAGGGGTAAAAAGAGGATTATATTATATAATATAAAGTGTAATCCTATAATGCTTAAAGGTTAAATGGAGGGGGCAGGTAATAGTTCAGCAACATGCCAGCACAGGGTAATCAGCAGATATATTTTATAAATAAAGCACTACAACTAAGGTTAACTTTTAAGGTTAGAGTCAATCATTCTTTCTCAACAATACACAACAGAGTGTTATGTTGTGAAGGCGCAAGACAAGATAAAGATGGAATTAAGTAAGCCCAGGTAGATCAATAGGTAGAGCAATCAGTTGAAGCCTGATAGGTTGAGAGTTCAAATCTCTCCCAGGGCATAATAAGATAATATAACTTATAATCTCTCTACTCACACAGATATAGGGGATATGAGTTGCTATATCACATGATGACATATCAGATGCTTTATTCCTCCTAATCATTTTATGCTTTTCTTAAACTAAAAGTGTATTTATAAGATAATTCACATAGATATCACGCTTTGACTCGTGTAGAGGAGGGGTGAGAGGGGTGTCTAGGGAGGTGGGTGGAGGAGTGATAGGAGGGACATGGGTTATATATATTAAATATAATAAGAATAGAATATATTAAAAAGGATAAATATAATATAGTAATAATAGGTTAAATAGAATATATCTATCCTATTTTAATAGAATTAATTAATAATATAAGTATATTATAATAAAATAATAATTGTAATAATAATATATACATATAATACAAATATTGTATAATAATATTATTATGGGGGGGGATAAATGTTAAGATGAGGTATAAGGTACAATTAAAGATGGGCAAAATGTTTATAATATAATAACATAATGAAAATTGGTGGGCTTTTAGAATGTAAATATGTGCTGTGCTAAATAATAAATATAGATATAGACTAGTTATAGATGTAAAGATATATATATAGATAGATTTTATCTATTTTTATAAAAAATTAATGAGAGATTTATAATTATTATAATAATAATAATAAATATAAATAAAGGGATATTTATATCCAAAATAGATATATAAAATATATATTCTGAGAGGGGGGGGTGGGCGTTATGATGGATTCTATTCTATTCTATTCTATTCTATTCTATTCTATTCTATTCTATAAAATAGAATATATAACAGGTAGCAGTTGTAAGAAATATATGAGTCTAGTAGTATTATTATATAGGCAATAATAGTAGTAATAAAAATATACCTCTTTTCCATATTCCGGAGGGCCTATATACAGATGTAGTGTGTGTGGGAGGGGGTATGATAATGAGATGTAGATGAAGGATAAAGGGGGGGTTGCTAGGTTTTATAGGGTTATTAAACAGTCATAATTTTTATTATATCCTCTCTATTTCATAGAGGGGGATGGGCGGGGGGCAAAACATGGTGCAGGATAAGTATAAGGCAAAGGAGGGCGGGGTGATGTGAGCCTACGTGAGGATAAATATGGGTGGTAATGTTAGGTATGAGGATAGGCTTTATGAGGTATAGTTATGGATGAGCAGATAATCTTGGAAGATTGACTGATCTGTAAAATTGATGCAGTATTGCTAAGTGAGTTTGATTCTCTCCTGCTCAAGGTCTAATATTTAATATATAGATATAATATATGTATATAGGGTTTAAGGTATAAGATATAAGGCAGGATAGGTTAGATATAAGGTTTAGTTATAAGTATAGAACTAAAGCTGTGGTTGTTGTCTAATGGTGAGACTCTTTCTTGTTGGGGAAGCTATTGTGAGTTTGAACCTCATCAACCTTGTACTAATACGCTGCAGGTAAGGTAATATACAGGAATAAATAATCCTCACACAAGGTGAACAAAGGTTTACAGAGGCAATACAAGGTGTGGCTAGATGGATAAAATAGGCTTCATAGGGTTGATTTTGTGGTAAGGTCAAGGTTTGTGGCTAACCACCGCACCAATGGGTATATGATATGATATGATATGATATGATATGATATGATATGATATGATATGATATGATATGATATGATATGATATGATATGATATGATATGATATGATATGATATGATATGATATGATATGATATGATATGATATGATATGATATGATATGATATGATATGATATGATATGATATGATATGATATGATATGATATGATATGATATGATATGATATGATATGATATGATATGATATGATATGATATGATATGATATGATATGATATGATATGATATGATATGATATGATATGATATGATATGATATGATATGATATGATATGATATGATATGATATAATATGATATGATATGATATGATATGAGATGAGATGATATGAGATGATATGATATGATATGACGGATGAGTTTTTATATACGGTAACATGGTATAAAGGGGGGGGTAGGGAGGATAAGATAGAGTAGCGGAGTAAAGTATCATGTTAAGTTGCATGTAGGTTCATTATATTTAGTAATATAGAGTTAAGTAGAAAGAGTAAATAGGTAACAGCCTGAAGAGAGGGGTGAATAAGACAGTGGAGTGTGTTAAAAAAATAATAAAACAGATAAGGATTAAAAATAAAGATGACACTAAGTATATCACTATTTATAGTAGGAGTTCTGGGTTTCATAAGAAATAGGAGAAATATTATTATGATGCTAATTTTGATTGAGCTGATACTACTAGGATGTACTCTGATATTTGTAATAAACAGTTATGCTTATGATGATTTGATAGGGATGACCTATGAGGTACTCATTATTTCAATAGCAGGGGCAGAGAGTTCAATTGGACTAGGTCTAGTAGTAGCTTATTACAGACTAAGAGGGAGTATTTCAATATAAGGAGAAATGTATCTCACATCAATTTTCATTCCGCTAGCATCATCACTGTGCACAGGTCTACTAGGGAGGAAGATAGGAAGTACAGGGTCAAATTTAATTTCAGTACTATTTATATTTATGAGTATGGTAATAATAATACTGATATGTCATGAAGTAGTATTCAGTCAGAGTACAGTGTATGTAGTACTGTGGAATTGGATGGAGAGTGACACCCTAAGTATTAATTGATCATTTCACTTTGATCCATTGACAGTAATTATGCTGATAGTAGTAAGTCAGATTTCATTTGTAGTACATGTATATAGTGCTTGATATATAGCAAATGATCCACATGTGCAGAGATTTGTATCATATCTATCAGCGTTTATGTTTTTCATAATGATTCTGGTAAGTGCGGATTCATATCTACTCATTTTTGTAGGTCAAACTTTTCCGGCCTAAGCACTGCGTGAGCAGTATGTAGCACACCACTGTATGCTGGGAACCCTGTATTTAGTTTTAGGTATAGACACAAAGGGTAATCTCTTGTGGACGGGGAAATCAGCAGGAAACCAATCCTTATATATATATATAAGAATATAGGAGGTAGTAGGATCCCCAGAGACTATACGTGGTTCAGCCATTTCCTATGAGTATGGGAGTAGCTTGAAGATATAGTCCAGAGTTCAATGAAAATTGGATTATGTTTGGTGATTTTATGGATAGTCATCTTAATATTATTGAATATATATATTGTTCCATTGAACTAAACAAAAGTAGGTGAGGTGCTAGGTGATGCATAAATGTAAAGGGTAAAGCCAAGGCATAGTGGAAGAGTCTGATCAAGTATATTCTGACCCATAAACTATATTCAATGTTTGAACATCTTACAAGTTATGAGGCTATTATTAAATAAATATGCATAAGGGGGGGGTGCAAAATATAGCATGCCTGAACCCTGTTAAAATGCGGATGCACTCAGGTAATGTGCATAGGAGTGTGTAATCCAAATGGGATGCAAAAATGGGCCTCCACGGCCCATTGGACATCATGTGGGCCATGTGGGCCTATGTGGGTGTTATTGGTTTTGGGCATTTGGGCGCCAAAACACGTTTTTATGGCCTTTTGGGACACGGTCCTTCACAGGCCCGCCAGGTTGGATAGGCCACCCAAGCCAGATGGGCTTATTTGGGCGTAAAAGGGCCCAAGCTTTATTATGGACATACTTGGCCAGACGGGCTGGCCCGCCAAAGTATGTAATTCTGACGATTTGGGCTTGGGGCCTCCACCCCTGTTGCAACCCGCTAGGGGCCGCCGCCTGTGTCGCAGCCCGCGTCGCGGCCCGTTTGGGGCCGCCTGTGTTCCTTGGTACGGCCCACATGGGGACCGACGGCCCGCGGGGTGGGATGCCGCGCGGGCCCGGCTGGTTGCGCCCGGCAACCAGCGCTGCGGAGCCAGGACTTGCGGCCCCGGCTTGCTCCCCCTCCCCTTGCTTGCCATCGCGAGGGGGATGGGCGAAAGCTGGCTGGGTTGAACCAGCCAGTGACCAACCGCAACAGTGCGGTTGGTCAGGGCAGGGGGGACCTGACCACCCCCTTGCCCATGGAGGTGGCGGCGCCGGCCGCAAGAGTAGGGACCAGCAGGTGGGGGGGAATTCATCACCCCTCCACCATTGATTGTGTGAAGCAACCAAGCAAGGGGCGCTCTCCCCCCCCCTTCACCAAGGGGGAGGAGCAATGGGCCTGGGGGGACCTGATCACCTCCCAGGCCAATTTTCTTGACGACGCCCTGGGGGTATCAACCCCCAGGGCCCCTCGTGAGGGGATTTGACCGCCCCCACCAGGGATTTGAGAGAAAGAGGGGGGGACAGCATGTCCGCTGGTCACCCCCCCCCATGTGAGTCTGAGACCGGGCCCAGGTGTGCCCTGGGTCCCACCTGGCCCATTTGAGGGGCCAGGGGCTGGCTGCATGAGGCAAACATCCCGTAAACAACAAAATGAGGTCATCACGGCTGGTTGTAACGGACAACCAGCAAAGGGGATTGAACAGCAAGGGGCTGGTTCAGCCCCGTAACGGTGGAAACACTGGAATGGACCAGAATAGGCCGGTTGTAAGGGTTCAGGAACTGACGCCATTTGGGCTGATGTAGTCCCAACAAAGTAACAAGGCCAGTAGAGCCCGTAGAGCTCTTTTGGGGTGGAAAATTTTCCTTTTGGCTTGTTGTATCATGGGCTCACAAGAGGCCAATCTTTTGTACTTAAGGAGCTCTTCTCCCTGCTGTTTTCCATCCATTGATTCATCATTCCAATCAAATTCATCCAACATAGTGCCCCATTGTGAGAGCCCCATTAGCCAATATTGACACCCAGTGTCCAGCATTTCTTTTGATTTGAATACTGCTCATTTGCCTAAGCTAATTGCTGGCCATAATTCTAACAAACCCTACTGTTTAGTATAAAACATCAGCAAACAGGGTCATGGTAATAGAACCTTCAACAATCAGACAATTTTAATACTAATTCATATGTTTTTGTAGATTTTATAAGTAGGTTAACAATAAGAGTACATATATAAACAGTCAGTTTCCACTAAATGTTCATCCTATTTAAGGATGAATCAATAATTGAAAGCGTATTAAGCCTCCATACATATTTTATCTATTCTACATTTTATATTAACCTAACATCTTACAATACAGACTTCAAACAACTATGTAACACCTGTCTTAGATTCTACTACATTCTACCCCCTTCAGATTTTACTCCTTCTGTTTGTTTCATATATATATCCTCTATATTCAAGCTTAAGTAAGATTCATCGTGGGTTATCAAATTAAATAGCATGACCCAAAGTTTGATCTACTAAGCTGCCTAGCTCTTTGTCTTTTGTTCTTTTGAATTTACTGAACATGTGGACCATTTTTGGGTTAGCTTCTTATAAGCTTTATTTATTTACTTTTCCCATTATCATTGTTGAGGGAGTTGACTACTGGGGTATCTTATACAGTTGGTGACCTACTCTCTCATCCCTCAGTGTCATATTATTGTAGTAAGATGCTTTTGCAATGGCACTCTGTACAAGATCATTAGATTTTATCCCTACTTTGGCCATAGTTCTTACCCCCTATAATACCTAGATCTATATCCTTATTTTCACTCATTCTCTCCAATTCTTTATGACTTCCTTCCACTACCGCTTCAAACTCTGCCTCCTTTCCTCTGAGATTTAAGAATAATTTACCTCCACCTACAGATCCTTTACGCACATTTTATGACTGAACGTTTGCTGTAGTTGTATAACCGCGTAGCTGGCACAAACTTTATTCACAACTTATTATTTCCTCTTATCTTAATTTCAAATAAAATTACAAAATAATATTTTACATCATCCTGCTCTATTTCACATGATCACTCTCTCACCTTTCACCTTTCTATTTTATCTTGGTATACTTGCACTCATTTAAAGCATTGTCAATTATTCCTCACTGCTGAATAACAAAGTTATTTTAGTCCGTCTCAAAACAAAGGTGATCTTTAGACTCTCATCTTTGACTACGCCCATTCTATACCTCTTTGCCTCTTATCATACTCTGCCCCACACATGGGTCTTACATATAAAAATAAACTAAAGAGACTTTTACTTATAAGCTCTTACCTTACCTCTTTGACAAATAGAACGCATCCTAAATCTCCACATCTCACCACCATAAATGATGAAAATATGCTTAGGCTACATGTCCTACCTGACTCACCCTTACGCAACTCAACCCTCATTAAGTAAGTTGCATGTGTTTATATGAATAGAAAACTTTACAGCCTGGCTAGAGCTAAACCAGTTAGCAAGATATTTATCCCTTCCTTACACACCATTTTATATGGGGTAAAGTATATTATATTGCTCTATCTTTATAGATACATTCTAACACCTCACATATCTCCTACCCCATCTCACCCATCTTAGCTTAAAAACATGATATAGAGTTGGCTCTCAAACCAGCTTGATGATTATATATCCTTAAAATTACACCCTTATGCCTACTTACACTACATTTATATCCCACACCCTTATCTTGTTCACGTATTTAGGAGATCCAAGGATTAGGCCCATAAGAAAGGAGTTTAAATACTATATATTGTATTTATACCACCTAAAATTCTAATAATTGTTTACTGCTCTGTTTTATTTTTTATTATACCTCTGCACCCTTCCCTACCTGTCCTTATTATACTTGTTTATTGTTCCTACCTATACAAGGTGGTCTTTCTACCTTTCTGTCATACCTGTCACTCTTACTGTAATCAATTAACTACCTAGCTCATAATTTCTATTTGTTGTGCTTGATGTATCTGATTTACTATAATTTACACCTTCCATTGTATCCCCTCACCCCCCCCCCTATTTAGGCTCAAATGATTTACAGGTTGGGTGCTATAATGGGAACCTACTATAAAAGATTGAACTGTCTTACAAGGTTTAATAGATTCTGTAGGAATCCAACCCTTTAGTTTTAGAGTCATACCCATAATAAAATCACTTTTATCACTCCCCTTTTCTCCCTCACTTACCCACCCCCTTGAACTTATACCCTTTGAGCCTCCTTCTGAAGAAAGGGTCAAAAGGTTAGAGGTATAAGGACTCGACTGAATAACCAAATAATTCCTAAACTGGTATATTAGTATCTGTATAAATTTTTTTGTTTTTGTATTGATTGATAGATATCCCAATAGTACATTAGAATCTAGTACTGGTGAATATAGACGTACAAACTGTCATATTGTTGGTACATCCCTCTCATTCCTTATACATTCCAAAAGAATACATAGATTTTTTGTTACTCTACTACATTCTATATCTTCCAGACTATAATATATTATATGTACTACATCAAGACTATCAATAAAATTACTAAATAGAATTAGAAAATGTGTTGAAAAGGACTGGAGAATACTCCTTGCATGTCCCTCTCTTGTGATGGCTGCAGTTGTTGTAAATCTTGACATATTTTGACCTCTTTATCAGCTAGGCTGATTACTCTCAGGTTCTTACTAGGATGCACCCACTATACGCTGAAGTCAGGTCTGACCCTATCAAATTTACCTTTGCTTCATCTTCACCTTATACCACCCCCCTACAAAAACTTATTAGCTGATTAGACATGAGTTTAAGCCTCTGTAAATAAATAAATTTATTTATAAAAAAAATACCACATCTTCAGCTCGCCTGCAAAACCCTCTTGTCAGCTCGCCTGCAAGAATAATTAGTTGGTGAGAGTATGTCTTTAACCTATTACTTACCCACTCCAACCCATTATTTTATTATTATATATTATTATTATATATTTTATTATATTATTATATATAATATATATAATATTTTATTTTATTATTAATAACAATATTATTATATTTTAGTTTATTACATAATATTATTATATTATATTATATTATATTATTATTATTGTTACATTATTAATAATATATTATTAATGATATATTATATATAATAATATATATATATATTATTAATAATTAATTATATTAATTAATAAAATATATTATCATTATATATATATATATAATATAATATATATATTTTTTATTAAAATAATATTAAATTTATATATATATAATATTATATATAATATTTATATATTTTTTTATTATTATATTTTTATATATTATATTTATATCATTCTTTATAATAATATATTATATATTTTTATTATATTTAATTATTTTTTAATATATAAAAAAAGGCTATAATTAGCCTTAATTAGGCTAATTAAATATAGAGAGAGAGAGCTATTATTATTAGTAATACTACTACTACAAGGAATTAGTAGCCATTACCTGACATGCTATACCCAAGAAAAATTCAAAAAAAAAACAGAAATCAACCAAAAGATCAAAGAAAGTTGTTTTTCTGGTTGAAAAAAAAAAGACAAAAAATAAGAAATAAGAAATAAAATAAAAATAAGTAAAAACAAGTAAATAAAAAAAATAAACACTGAAGAAAACCAACCTTTTTTCTTCAGATTCAAGTAAAAAATTCAAGTTGAACTTGACTAGTCCTAAATTAAAAGGGCCAAGAAATGCAGGAATTCTTTTCACCAGCCCTACAGTGAAAGTGCCAAAAAAATACAAGTCTTTTGACAAGCCAAAAAATACAAGAATTCTTTTGACCAGCCCTAAAGCAAAAACACCAAAAAAACAAGTTCAATTTGTGTTAAGATGATCCAATCACAAGCTTAACACAAGTTAAGCTTTTGATGTGATCAGCCCAACACAAGTTAAACTGACTTCCCATTAAAATCTCATTCAAAACAATCATCATAATGATGTTAACTCAAAACACTCAATATAATGATGTTCAAAATGTGATGCCTATATATTGATAGAATCATAATATCAGCATTTTAGACCCAAAAAAAATGATGAAATTAATCTATAAGTTAGAATAAAACCCAAGTGATCTTTGAGGTGATCAACCCCGCAAACTGCTTTTTTTAGAAATCATGGAACCTGGTTTGCAAACTATGGGAAGGATTGGAATCACATCTCCCTGAGTTACAAGCTGGAACCAATGTTTATTTTTAACAAAGCAAATGAAAATAGCATCTGATTGTTCTTCTACACCCAATTTCATAGGAGTAAAAGAACAACATGATTCCAATGAAGTGAAGCATATTGTTCTTTCATAAGTATCAACTATTATTTTACCCATGTCAAGATTTGAAAGCCATTTCAAAGAGGGAATCTTTTCATTCATGTAATTGACATCAAGTCTTTGTTCTATCTTTTCACCTTTTTTACTCCCGCCAAGGATCTTAGAATAGCACCCCTTATTTTTCCTCAATTTTTCAAGAATTTCTTTCCAAAATTTAAACCATCAATTGTCATCCTGCCCATTTAATTTAAAAATGACTCTAAAACCACAATTTCCACCACCAAATGGGTCCCAAACCTCACCCAAGAACTTATGTAAGTTCTCAGGTGTTTGATTGATGTAATTTACTTCCTAAAATGAAAAAGTACTCAGCCAAAATTCTAGTCTCAATAAAGGAGTTTCCACTCAACAAAGATGAGCTTCTGTTTGACTCCTCCATTGCATCTTCTTCATCCTTTGAAAATGAATTTTTTCCCAATGGCACCAAACCCAATGAACTTTCAGTCTATTCCACTGAACTGTGAAATGCAGATGAAGACTTGACTTTGCCTATAAACATTTCTCAATAAGTTCATTAAACCAAAAAAATGAACCTTTCACAAAAGAAAATACTTACAATGATTCATCTTTTCTGCTTTGGTGCCCTTCTACTTCTCTTTGACTGCTTAAGTTCCTTTCCAATGTGTTTAAATCAAGAAGGATCTTGCTAATTTTCTGTCAATTTCAGATGGCCTCTGCTTGGTTGCAAGACTTTAGGTTCAAGTCTTGGCTTTGGGTGATAATTGGCCTTCTCCTTCATCAAGTTCTTCAACAGCCTGCAATAATCTTGATCAGGATGATTAAAAATGATTTCATTGAGCTTCTCATTTAAGTGAGAATTTTTGAGCAGTTCATCAACATTGACCTTTAAAAATTTAAAAGGATAAAATATTAGTCAAGTAGGACTCATAATTTTAGTCAGGTAGGAATTTTCATTCAAAAATCATTAATCACAAATTGATTTGAACAATGAAACTTAAACTAACTTAAAGAACTAGAACTGAAAAGATAATAATCAAACCTCCACTGAAAATGAATGTCTTCAGGCACAAAGGCGCCTCTTGACACTAGTAGGTCCCCCAATTGGTTGGAACAGGGAAAACTCATAGTCATTGAATATGACTTGGGGCAAACCTCCCCATGATGGTTCCGCTTTAACCTCTCTTATTGAGCCACAACAAATTTGATTGCTTGTAAAGACACCTTGTATCCCAATGGTAACAGTTAAGTAGGAAGAACTATTCAAATCTTTATCCAACAGTTGGAAAGCGCAGCCTGAACAAATTTAATTTAATTGGAAACTGTGCGCTCTAGGTTTTTCCAAAAATCCAACGTGTTTCCCAATGAGTTTTCAAGGAATTTTTTGAGAGTAGCATGGGCCCCTTAAACCCAAGATGTTTTTTTTCCAAAGTCTGGGTTTTTGAAAGTCAAAACCATTACAAATGTCTCTTTGATATGGATAATATCATGATCCATATACTTGAGTATGTCCTCACGGTCTTCCAAAAAACACTTTATAAAACTCATAATTTAAACAAACAAAAACTAGGAAGATTAAAAGTAGAGGCAGTGATTTGCCACTTACCCTAAGTCCCGCATCATAGACCTCTGTCTCCTCCTTGGTTTTGGAGGCCCCATACTTAGCCCATAGAGACATAAAAGCTTTTCCACACTTCAACATCATAATTGTTAAGCAGACATTGCACTTAAACGCTCTGAGATGTGGGATACTTAAAGGATGAGTAAATTCCAGTTCTAGAGTGCCTGGAGTGGATTGCATAATGGAGGAGAGAAGGGGGCTCTGATATTGAACATCACACCAGACGGCCTCTCTCTTTTCATCTTTATTTCTTCTCATTTTTCCTCTTCTCTATTTCTCAGTTCTCCTCTTGCTCAAAACAACATTGCTCAAGTCTGCACTGCTTGAATCAACACCAAATCACAATCTTGGACTCCCCAAGATCAAACCTGCTCAGCCCTTCCCTATTTCCCGGTGAGATATCTGATCCTACAACGTGAACCTATTCTTCAGGTTCTCTGACTCACTTCATCCGCCAGTGCCCCTTTCCTGTTTCTCTTCTTTGTTGTGTCTTTTTTTCTACTCACATTGTCCACTCTCAAGATTATCCTCAATGGCCAATATTGGTATTTACTCCTGTCTCTAATCTTCTCAAATATTTTGTTGATAATACCTGTTGCTTTCAATTCCCAGTTTGAAGTGTTATTGATCTCAAATCTCTATCAGGCTTAAAAGCCAAAAGGAAACTCACCGGGCCTAACCATTCAAATCTCAACCAAACTGGGAAATGGCGGCAAACTTGATTTCTGAAGGATTCAGACAAGCTACGCTCAAGACCGCTCTTGATACCATTCCAAGGCTCAGTGAGGACAACTGTGGCGTCTGGAAAGATAAGATTGACGCTATATTGGATGTTTGTGGATGTGCGGCTGCTATGAACAACAACTCATCTATGCTCAACAATGACGTGAATGATAAGATCAAGTTTCTCATCATTTCAAGACTAGAAACCTCAACGCATGACAATATTGTTACGTTGAATGATAAGAATTCTGCCAAACTACTTTTGAAAGCCATTATCATCAAGTATGCTTCATCTCAAGCTTTGAACAGGGCTAGTATATTCAATGACTTCTTGTATTTGTAGTTCAAACTGGATGAGATAGAACAATTCATCACAAGATCCAAGGTCTTGATGAAGAAAATGCTCAAAGTTGGAATCATTTTACCCAATGACATTTTGGCTTATCTCCTTCTGTTCATGTTCCCTGAGACAATGAAGGACTTCAAATGGCAAATCCTGCACGCTGATAAGGAACTCACTGTTGAATACATTCTCAATCACCTGACTCTACTACACAATGAAGCCAAGGCACAAGGCACCCTGCATAACCAGAATACTTGAACTGAAGTGGCCTTGACAAACAAAAAACTGACGACTGCCTGCAACTCACAGGGAGACACTGGAGAGTGGCAAAGATGTTCTGAAGGTTGGAACAACCCCAAGCAAGATATACTACACTCAGCCAACAATTTTTGGCATCTACATCCAAAGCTTGCACCCAATTGGTGGAAGGAAGATCAATTGAAGTGGAAATCTTGCAAAAGCAACAAAACTGGTCCTAGGGCACATTACCTTGCATTAATCTCAATGTGGATTAATCATGGCAACCCAAAATCCAGGTTTATTTTTGAAAGTGGAGCTTCAATCCACATGATCAATGATAGTAGGTAATTCAAAGAAATGTCTCCTTGTGGAGAAGAGCACATCAAGAATGGGAAGGAGGGAGCTGAATTTCCAATAAGAGGAAAGGGAACGGCCATGCTTGTTTGGTATGATTTCACATTGGAGCTGTCTAATGTATTATATTTACCTAGCTTAACCATTAACCTTCTGAGTGCAGGTGCGTTAGATCAGGCTTGATGTGATTTACAAGAAACAACGGACAGCTTCAAGGTCTCAAAAGATGGTTGGAAAATTTTGGTGGGACAATTTTCAACAATCTGTACACCATAAAAACCCCAAGGTTCAATTGCTCTCAATCAAATGGTCACTCAGCCAATCTAGTTTACTCCCCTGACGAAGATCCCATGGAAATCCATTGCAACCATGGACACGCCTCAATCTTGTGCTTGTAAGAACTGACTAAGCACATTCCCCCATTGGTCAGGAGAGACTTCAAGTGCATTCATTGCGTGAAAAGTAAAATAACCACATCACCTTTCAAGGAGACCTCCACACCAGCCAAGAAGGTTGTCAAATGAATAAAATTAGATCTCATGGGACCCCTCAGGCCGCAGTCACGCAGAGGACATTGCTTTGTCTTGACCCTGGTGGACAGCGCATCCCACTACATTGGAGCCTTCCCAATGAACTCAAAGGACAAAACCTCAACCATCATCATTGACCTGATTGAAAAGGAGCAACAACGCAGAGGATACTTTCCCTTGGAGGTGTGCTTGGACAGTGGTACCAAATTTTTCAATTGAAAACTTCAGTCCTTCTACAAAAAGAATCAAATTTGTCAAGTAATCTCAGAGCCATATCACCTGGAGCACAATGGGAAAGCAGAGAAAGCAAACAGAAATACCATGGAAACAACCAGGAAAATTTTGAAGGATGCTCAACTTTCAGAAAATCTTTGGCACAAAGTTATCAAAGCAAGCTGACTTATGCTCAATCAAATTTGCAGAGGAAATGAATTAGAATCTCCATGGGTCCAAGTAAATGGATATGCCCTACTGGCAACCTATGTGAAACCAGTGGGAAATTCATGCGTGTATCTTGTCACTAGGCAAGAGAAGGGACAAAAGTTCAAGGAAAAAGGCAAGGATGGCATAATAATAGGCTTTAATCCCTTGCTCCATTCTTATTGCATTCTAACCAAACACAATTCTATTGTCCATACCAAGCATGTCAAGTTCCTGAAGATGGCCCCTCCTGAGAATTCCAGTCTAACCTTTCCAAACAATGACTCGTGGGAGGATGGTGATGATTTGAATTCAAATCCTCAAGTGAATGTTCCAAACAATCCTTCTCAGACCACAAAGACACCAGAATTCATGAAATACAGGGAAGCGCCTGAAGATGTGATTTCATCAGACCTCAATGGAATTTCATCCCTGGATCCCGGGTAATCCAAGGAGGAGATCACGGACACTCCAGAACCTCAGAAATCTCAGGTCCCTTTTACTTGACCATTGCGGCCAGCACCTCCACCCGCAAGAAGCCTTACAGATTGATCAATGATCAAACAGCCTCAGAGATACAGTTTTTATCATTACTACAAACCAAAAAGTTATGAAGATGCACTGGCATGTGAAGAATTTGTCAAATGGGTAGCGGCCATGGATGCCAAGCTGTTTTCAATTGAGGTGCTTGACGTGTGGGAAGATTAAAACAGTCTGGAACCTCCCAATCCTCTTAGGACTTTCTGGATCTACAAACTCAAAGAAAACTGCCATGGTGATCCTATTAAATATAAGGCACGTCTCTGTGTGCAAGGATTTAACCAAATTGAGGGGATCAACTAATTCAAAACATTTTCTCCTACCTGTAAACCATAAACGCTTCAACTGGTGCTCTTGTATGCTCTCAAAACGTCTCAGAAATTGCAAAAGTTTGGTGTCAAAAGGGCCTTCCTTCACTCTCCAATAGAAGAGGAGGTTATCATCCAAACAACAAAGGGCTCCAAGCGCAAATCAAAATTTCTCAAAGTGAAAAAATCCTTATATGGATCAAAAAAGGCTCCCAAAATTTGTACAAAACCCTCATGACATTTTTCAAGGAGATAGGATTTGAAGAATCTGCGTGCAATCCGTGCTTTTACCTGTCTAAAAATGGCAATTCTTGTCTCTTCTTCCATGTTGACAACTTGATTTTAGTGGGCAATGGACAAGACTTTGAACAAAAATTTCTGGACAATTTTAGAGGATCTACGTGCCAGGACCTGAACACATCCTTGGGATGAAAATTGAAGTAAGTCCTAATGAGATACTTCTAAGTCAACAAAATCATATTCAACAAGGAATGGAAGAACTGGGCCTTACCAAATGTAAAGGGTCAACTACTCCTCTAACTTGCAACCTTCAACTCAGACCTACCTCTGATGACAAAAACAAGGCTTTCAAGAATCTCAAAATCAATTACCAATCAGCAATAGGTGTTCTAAATCATATAGCCTACTATACCAGGCCCAAAATCAGCTTTTCAGTGTCCAGCTTGACTCCTTTTTCCGCCAAACCTGGAATCACCCACTGGAACAAACTGAAGAAGACCTTGAAATATTTTAAGGCCACTCAAAACTATTTCCTCAAGCTTGCATGTAGGCCCCAAACAGATCCCTTTCAAGGCTTTTTGGATTCTTCTTGGGGGTATAATCCAGAGACCCGCAAGTCACAAACCAGTTACCTTTCCATTGTTTTTGGGAGCCTGGTTTACTGGAACAGTTTTAAGCAGCGCAACATCACATGGTCTTCAAAAGACGCTGAATTCAATGCGCTGGTGGACTCCAACCATGAAGCCACTTGGATCAAGTCTCTTATGAACAAAATATTCTCACTAGCAATTGAAGTCATTCTGTTGAACATTGATAATATCCTGATAGAAGATAAAATTTGAAGCTTTGGTTCCAACTAAAAGACAAGGCATCTGGACTTGAAAACTAAGGGGAAGAGAGAAAAGCTCAGTGCTAATAAAATTCAAATAACTCTCATAAAATCCTTGCACATGTTAGGGGAATCTCTGACCAAAGCCGCCTCAGCTCAAAGTATCTCCCTTTTCTCCTCCTTCCTATTCATTTCCTGCAATATCTCATTGGGAATGGAGGAGTTTTAAGCTGACATTTCACTTACATGCTCTGAGATGCAAGATAATTGAAGGATGAAGACACTCCAGTTCTAGAGTGCCTGGAGTGGATTGCATAATTGAGGAGAGAAGGGGGCTCTGATATTAAACATCACATCAGAAGGCCTCTCTCTTTTCATCTTTCTTTCTTCTCATTTTTCCTCTTCTGTCTTTCTCAGTTCTCCTCTTGCTCAAACCAACATTGCTCCAGTCTGCAACGCTCAAATCAACACCAAATCACAATCTTGGACTCCCCAAGATCAACCCTGCTCAACCCTTCTCTGTTTCCCAGTGAGATATCTGATTCTACAACATAAACCTATTCTTCAGCGTCTCTGACTCACTTCATCCACCAGGGCCCCTTGCCTGTTTCTCTTCTTCTTTTTTTCTGTTGTTCTGCTCTCATTTTCCACTCTCAAGATGATCCTCAAGTCCTGATTTTGGTATTGACTCCATTCTCTCATGTTCTCAAATCTGTTATTGATTTTACCTGTTGTGTTCAGTGCCCAGTTTGAAGTTTTATCAATCTCAAGTCTCTATCAATTATTAAAGCGCAATTTACAGTTTTTTTGTATGTTTTGAGACAAGTGCCATTGACAGCACTGTCTTGTTGACTCAGGGAATTTTTTTCCTAGAGCATGGATCAAAGCTTGTTCACATTCCTTCACAAACACTTTGGGAAGTCTCTCAGGATCATAAGCCAACTCCTTTAGTGAATTTACAGACCAACTGTAGAACTCAAATGTTTCTCTTGTTAAAAAAACAAGACGTTTTGTGAAATTTTTGGGGTTTGAACTAATTCCTATGATTTTTGATAGGGGTATGTTTTATTTATTTGTCTTATAAGTACAATCCATCATAGCTATATGATTGAATTGCTTGCAAAGCTTTAATGACATTGGGTGAGCCAAGAATAGGGCCTCCAAGTGACCCTCTCCACTAAATTTTGCTTGAGGACCCCAACCTGAATTACCAATTTTTTCAAAGAGGACCTCCATAACATTTGCAACCGGTCGCTGGCTGGGTGCAACCAGCCAGCCCTCCCCCTTCCCCTTGCAATGGCAAGCAAGGGGAGTGGGAGGAGCGGGGACCACCAGCCCTGGGGCAGCCGCAACAATGGCCCCACATGGGCGGTTGGGCCCCATAGACGGGCCCATGGAAAAAACAGCGGCCCCAAGCAGGCCGCAACACGGGCGGCGGCCCCATTGGGCCGCCCCAAGCCCAAAGACTAAATAAACTATACTTTGACGGGCCAGCCGGTCTGGCCAAGTATGTCCAAAATAAACCTTGGGCAAAAGTATGCCCATAAAAGCCAATCTGGCTGTATTTGCCCATATACCTCATTGGGCCCAATAGGGCCCGTGTACAAATGAGCCTGGGTCTGTGTGGATGTCACTGATTTGGGGAAACTGGCCTCAAAATGCGTGAAACAGGCTCATTGGTACACGGGCCCTATTGGGACCAGTGAGTTATATGGGAAAAGACAGGCAGATGTGCTTGTATGGGCATACTTGGGCCCAAGGTTTATTTTGGACATACTTGGCCGGACGGGCTGGCCCACCAAAGTATGGTTTATTTAGTCTTCAGGCTTTGGGCGGCCCATTGGGTCCACCGCCCGTGTTGCAGCTTGGTTGGGGCTGCGGCCTGTGTTGGGGCCCACTTGGGGCCGCTGCCTGTGTCGCAGCTGCTGTTTTCACCATTGGCCTGTCTATGGGGCCCAACGGCCTGCGCGGTGTTGAAAGGAAATCTCCAACTACCTCTTGTGTCACTCACCTTTCACTGATTCATCTCTCAGCGCGCGCCACCTTACACTCTTGACAACATTTCCTTTCATCCAACTCCCGCTCTCGATCATCATCCGCATCTCCCAATTCCTTCACCCCTCTTCACTCTCTCCGAATTCTTTCTTCCACTCTTTCCCGCTCCTAGTCATTGCTCCTCCAACCATCCTCTTCTCATTCTTCCACCGCACCTCAACCTTCTTCTCCACAGATCCTCCCATCAAACCATCAACACCATCTTCCCGGCCTCAGATCCTCCTAAAACCCTATCTACCCTTCCTCTTTCATCACCTCAAAAACCAAACTTCCTATCTTCAAACATATTGCTCTAACAAAGTTGAACTGCTCAATCTTCTGACCCTCACCTCTTGGACGTCAAAGCCGATTTCCTTTCTTATTTGTTCATATGTGAGGTTGCCTCCAATCTGATGCTTCAACCAACCAATGACTTATCCCGTGTTAATCTCCTCATTGCCATGTGTTCAGACTTCTGTCTAGTTTCTCCCGCTTCCCTCTTATCCTTCATCATTTGTTACATTCTCTTTTACCCTTGAGCGTCTCTCACTCCTTCAAGTCAGCACAGATCCGTTGGTTCAGGGAATTTCAATTATTCCCCTCTTCACGCGGGGCCGTTGTTGCAGCTGCCGTGCTGGGTGGCGGCCGCGGGGCTGGTGGTCCTGGCTCCTCCCACTCCCCTTGCTTGCCATTGCAAGGGGAAGGGGGAGGGCTAGCTGGTTGTAACCAGCCAGTGACTGGTCATGGTGGGGGGGAATTGATCACCCCCCCCACCAAAGGAGATGGCCAGGCCAGTTGCATTGAGTAAACCGGCGGTGGGGGGGGATTGACCACCACCCCCCCACCATGGAAGGGGAGCTCTCCCCCCCCGCTTTAGCAAGGGGGAGGAGCAACGGGCTGAGGGGACCTGACCACCCCCAGCCCACTTACTGTAGCAAAGCCCTGGGGGTATCAACCCCCAGGGCCCCTGGTAGGGGGATTTGACCAACCCCTCCAGGGATTTAAGGGAAAGAGGGGGGGGAAGCATGTCCGCCGGTTACACCCCCCCAGGTGAGATTTTGATTTGACTCAGGTGAGTCCTGGGTCCCACCTGGCCCATATGAGGGGCCAGGGCTGTACAGGTGCTAAGATAAGTAACAGGGCTGGCTGTAAGGGACAACCAGCCAGGTTTTTGAACAGCTAAGGGGCTGGGTCAGCCCCATTGAGGTGGAAACACCAGAAATAACCAGAATAGGCTGGTTGTAAGGGTACAGGGACTGATGCCATGTGGGCTGATGTCGCCAAACAAAGTAACAAGGTCTATAGAGCCTGTAGAGACCTTTTGGGGCGGAAAATTTCCCTTTTGGCTTGTTGTATCATGGGCTCAAAAGAGGCCGATCTTTTGTAATTAAGGAGCTCTTCTCCTGCTGTTTTACATCTATTCATTCATCATCCAATTGAATTCATCAACAATATCATCCAACGTATTGCCCCATTTGTGAGAGCCCATCAAGCAATTAATGACACAAGGTGTCCAGAATTTCTTTTGCTTTAAATACTGCTCATTTGCCTAAGCTAATTGCTGGCCATAATTATAACACATTATCAGTTCCAACATCATCATTACTTCCAAGCCATCTAGACCTTTGTACCTTACTCTGGAGAACCTCAAAGACCTCAAGTTTTTCCAAGAAGATTTCCTATATCCCTGATGCTAGCTCCACCAAGATAGTTCTGAACAGTCAGAATTATAATGCTTGGGCTATCCTTTTGGATAGTGAGCTGGACAACATTTGTTGTGGGGAGATAATGGATGCAGATGACACTTTGATCAGTTCAGAAGTGGAGAAAAACTCTTATCATCTCATCCTTAGGCATCTTGATGAGAATCATGTGATATGGGTTGCTGATACTCTTAGTGAAGATGAGAAGAGGAGGGGAAGCATCCTTTGTAAGTTTCTTAAGTCCAAGTATGCTGGTGATTCTGTTCACCAGAAGGGTATAGCTTTCAATAAACTGCTTAAGCTACAATATTTGAATTGTAGAAAGTTTTTTGCAGAGGCCAGGTCTAGCATAGCCAAGTTTAAGTCATCAGGACTTAACATGGACCTTGAGTGTTTGTCACTCTTAATCCTTCAGAATCTACCAAAGGAGTTTGATTCTTTAGTCAGAATTATCTCTCAATTGAATCCTTTTCCTGGGGAGGAGGATGTGATGAAATGGATTGAAAAGGATGATCTTCAGTTCAAGATGAAGGGGGGTTCTGGAACAGCCCTTGTTGGAAAGACTGGAAAATCTTGCAAGAAGGCAAAAAAGGATTTGTCCAAGGTCTTATGCTATAATTTTCAGAATAAGGGGCATTATTCTAAGGATTGCAAGGAGGCCAAGAAGAGGAAGAAGTCCGAAGAGAATGACAAGGAGGTCAATCTCACTACTGGAAACGTTGCAATTATGGCGTTTCATGGTCCAATGGAAATGGTTGTTGGGGAAGAAGGTCCCAACAAGAAGGGAAAAATTAATGAGGATCAAGAAATGGACTTGATTGATTACAAAGTGAGTTATCTAAACCTCAAAGATGAGAACTTATCAGTTACTGATAAAGCTTCTTTCCTATTAAGGGGATTGAAGGAGGATGTTCTTGTTTTGATTGATTCTGGCTGTACAGATCACATGTTCTTTGAACCAAATTTGTTTTCAAATCTTAGTGATTATGATGAAGTTGTAAATATTTGTCAGAAAGGCAGAACAATTCAGATTAAAGGAATTGGAAAATTTATTCTTGCAAATAAATTGGGTTTCAAAATTTCTTCTGAGAAAGTGTTATATGTACCAGAGTTGCCTTATTAACTTGTGTCTGTTGGAGTGTTGTGGAAAAAAGTTTTCCAGATTTGTTATCTTAAAGAAGATAAGGTGTTATTGATATTAATGGGAGAACTTTCCTTAGTGGACAGGTTCGGAACAAGCTTTTGTGTGCAAGCTTGTTCAAAATCTCAGCTTTGAGAACTGTTGCTCACAATAGAAGTGGCCATAAGGTAAATGACAGCAACTGTGAGAGTTGTACCTTAGGGGCTAAGACTAGAAATGTGTTCTCAAAGAGTAGATATTGCACTGATGTTCCTAGAGAGGAATTTTCCATTGATTTGGCAGGGCCATTCACACCGGAGTCCCTTGGTGGAGCAAGATACTTCATCAATTTAGTTGATACTGCAACTAATTATGTTTGGGTTAAACCAATTAAATCTAAGGATCAGACCACAGAGGAGGTTTCTGTAATCTTCAAAGTCTGGAAAAAGAATGGTCTAATGAAGAGATAAAGAGGGTTATCACCAATGGAGGTGGTGAATTTGTGCGTAAAGAGTTTGAGAGGTTATTGAAATATTATGGTATCATTCATATATTCACTACTGCAATTACTCCACAAAATAATGGAATAGTTGAGAGAGTGAATAGGACTTTACTGGAAAAGTTCAGAACTATTATGTCTCAATCTTCTCTACCAAAGTTCTTATGGTCTGAGTTGATGTGTACAGTCTGTCTGTTGCATAACATTGTAAGGGTTAATGGGAAGAGTCCTCATCATCAGTTTTGGAAGTTGTACCCCAAAACATCACACCTAAGAACAATTGGTTGCTTGGCATATTATAGTGTCCACCATAATGAGATGGTTGGAAAATTAGACCCTAGAGCCAGAACAGGGGCACTTGTAGGCTATGATTTAATAAGTGAATTTTATAGGATCTATTGTCAAGGGACAAGAAAGGTTATCCGTAGTAGGGATGTAAAATTTGATGAAAGTACCTTTCCACTCAAAAGGAGTGAAGAAGTTGTTGTGAACAAGTCACACCAAGAAATAGAATTGGCACCTATTTCACCTGCAAAGGCTGAGGAACATGTGGTTCCAGAAGATGAAGAGATGGCAGACGTGCCACCAGAGGGTTCAGTAACCACTTCAGGGGAGTCCGTTAATTTGGAACCTGATGAGCCTCCACCTCCAATCAGAAGGAGTGGTAGGGTTAGAGTACCAGTTGATAGGTATGGAGAATGGAAGTCCCATTATGCTGCCGCAGGATATGAGGAAGATACATTTGAGGAACAGTTTATTCTCAATGAAGTCCTGGAGTTGAGTTCAGAAATGGGTAACAGGGTTAACCCAAATATCTTTGGCCAAGCTATGAATTCTGATGAGAGATCCAACTGGAAGAGTGCTATTTTTGATGAATTTGATTCTCTAGAAAATAATACTTTCTTTGAAGTGGTTAAGCAGGATTCTTTTCCAAAAGGAAAGACCATTGTTGGGTCTAGATTGGTGTTAAAAAAGAATTTTGACACAAATGCAGTTTTGAAAAGATTCAAAGCTAGATGCGTTGCACAGGGTTTCAAGCAGAGAGAGGGTATTGATTACCAAGAAACTTTCTCACCAACTGGAAGGCTGTCCACCTTCAGGTACATCATTTCTCTGGCAGTGGAGTTGGGAGAAGAAATCAGACAAGCTAATTTTGTAACAGCATACTTGAATGCAAAACTTGGAGAGGAGGAGACTGTTTATATGTCTATCCCTGATGGGTTTTGTGAATGGTTAGTAGAGACTAAACCAGAAACCATGAATAAAATCTGTGTTATAAGTTTTCTTTCAGAAGATAAAGGGGAATATGTCCTTAAACTGTGTAGATTCCTTTATGGATTGAAGCAAGAAGCTAGATTGTGGTATAATACCATGAGAGAGAAACTGATAAAGATTGGTTTAAAGACATCTGAGGCCGACCCTTGTCTCTTTGTAAGAAAGGATGCAATTTTTTTTATGGGTCAATGACATTTTTATTATTGGAAATTGTAAAGAGAGAGTCATGGAGACACTCAAAAAGGAATTCAAGATAAAAGATCTTGGTCTGGCGCAACAGGTGCTAGGAATGAAAGTCAGTAAGAGCAAGAATGGCATTAAGTTAGACCAGAGCCATTACGTGGCAGCTCTTCTTAAGCAATATGGCTCAGAGGATTCAAAGCAGTTTGGTACTCCCATGCAGTCAAACATTTTTTTAGAGAAGTCTATAGATTAGGAGTATCTGGAGTTTGTTCAATCTGGTAATAACTTCAGTTCAGATATTGGATTGCTTAATTATTTGGGGCAGTTTACAAGGCCCAATATTGCTTTTGCAATTGGTATCTTGTTTCAACACTTAGAGAAGCCAAGCATGAGGCATTGGTCAGCGTTTAAGAGAATTATGAGTTATCTTAAAGGAACGCACAGTCTGGGACTGTTGTTTACAAAGTCAGCAAACTTTGATTTGGTTGGTTATTCCAATCCAAGTTGGGCAGATGGTAACACTAGGGAATCAACAAGTGGGTTTGTATTCTTCTTACGTAAGAATCTGGTGTCATGGATGTCCAAGAAGTTGTTTGCAATAAGTCTCTCATCAACAGAGGCTGAGTATAGAGCTAAATAGCAGCTTCACAGGAAGCAAAATGGTTGAGAAAAGTCTTAGAGGATACACATAAACCACAAGGGTTTGTGTTGTTTTATTCTGATAACCAGAGTGCCATTGCCTTGGCACAAAACCAAGTTTTCCATTCAAGAACAAAACATATGGATGTTCACTATAACTATATTTGTGATGCAGTTAACTGCAAGGAGATTGTGTTGAGGTACATTCCCACTGGAGCCATGATTGCGGATATCTTTACTAAGGCTTTAGATAGGAACAAGAATCAAGGATTTGTGATTAACATGCGGATGTCACCCCTTTTGGGTTGAGGGGGTGTGTTCAAATACATATGCACTTAGGCGTGTGCTACGTATAATTGTGATTCATATGGGATGCACATATGGGCCTCTCTGGCCCATTGGACTCTCACACGGACCATAAAGGCCTGTGTGGATGTCACTTATTTGTGGAGACTGGCCTCAAAATTCATGAAACAGGCTCATTGGTACACAGGCCCTATTGGGTCCGGTGAGGTATATGAGCAAATACAGCCAGATGGGCTTGTACGGGCATAATTGGGCCCAAGGTTTATTTTGGACATACTTGGCCAGACGGGCTGGCCCACCAAAGTATGGTTTATTTATTCTTTGGGCTTGGGGTGGCCTGCTGGGGCCGCCGCGCGTGTTGCATCTCAAATGGGGCTGCCACCCACGTTGCGGCCCGCTCAGGGCCGCTGCCCGTGTCTTGGCCCGCTTGGTGCCACTTTTTTCACCATCTGCCTGTCTATGGTGCCCAATGGCCCGCGCGGGGCTGTTGTTGTGGCTGCTGTTCTGGGTGGAGGCTGCGGGGCTGGTGGTCCCGGCTCCTCCCACTCCCCTTGCTTTCCATCACAAGGGGAAGGGGGAGGGCTGGCTGAAAGGGCAACCGGTCATGGTGGGGGGGACTTGATCACCCCCCCACCAAAGGAGATGGCCAGGCCGGTTGCATCAAGGCAACCGGCGATGGGGGGGGATTGACCACCCCCCCCCCCACAATGGAAGGGGTGCTCTCCCCCCCCCCCCTTTACCAAGGGGGAGGAGCGACGGGCTGAGGGGACCTGACCACCCCCCAGCCCACTTACTGTAGCAACACCCTGGGGGTATCAACCCTCAGGGCCCCTGGTAGGGGGATTTGACCAACCCCTCCAGGAATTTGAGGGAAACAGGGGGGGGGCATGTTGGCCAGTTACACCCCCCCCCCAGGTGAGATTTTGGTTGGACTCAGGTGAGTCCTGGGTCCCACCTGGCCCATATGAGGGGCCAGGGCTGTACAGGTGCTAATATAAGTAACAGGGCTGGTTGTAAGGGACAACCGGCCAGGGTTCTGAACAGCTAAGGGGCTGGGTCAGCCCCATTGAGGTGGAAACACCAGAAATAACCGGAATAGGCTGGTCGGAAGGGTACAGGGACTGATGCCATGTGGGCTGATGTAGCCCAAACCAAGTAACAAGGTCTGTAGAGCCTGTAGAGCTCTCTTGGGGCGGAAAATTTGCGTTTTTGGCTTGTTGTATCATGGGCTCACAAGAGGCCAATCTTTTGTACTTAAGGAGCTCTTCTCCCTGCTGTTTTCCATCTATTCATTCATCATCCAATCAAATTCATCAACAATATCATCCAACGTACTTCCCCATTTGTGAGAGCCCATCAAGCAATTATTGACACAAGGTGTCCAGCATTTCTTTTGCTTTAAATACTGCTCATTTTCCTAAGCTAATTGCTGGCCATAATTATAACAACATTATGCTTAGTGTTATAGATTTTTTGGTCATCAACATATTTGCCACCATCAATCTTGATCAATTTTATTTTGGGTTTGATTGAATTGGGTCCATCATTCATGCCTTCTTTTAGATTGCCTAAGGCTACCCCTGAGATTCTCCTCAGGTGAGGATTCACTGGGGGGTGTTTGGATAGTTCACAGTTATTTTGATCATTGTTGTAGGAGATCTACAACAAGGCATCTGCTTTGGTGTGACTAGCACAGATTAAAAACTTACAACCAACCTTCCTTGTTTAATTTTTCCTTGACCTTTTGGTGGGCAATTGCCCAGAGTACAAAAATTTCTATCACAGGCTAAATCCATATATTTATCACGCTTTGAGTTGAAAACTGTCAAAGCGTAACCATGCTTCATTGCCCAGGTTTGAAAATAGTTTTGTGCCTATTCCCTAGTAGGAAAAGCTCTTACAGGAGGTGGGGCAAGTGGATCTTTCATAGTTACATAGTTATATTGATGGCATGTACTCCATCAGTTTCAGTCAAATTAAATAAGGCAAAGGCCAGTAACATAAAATTTTACTCACCACCAGAGTTCATTCCCATTTGTGGAAAATTTTGTTCCTCAATTGTCACCCTCAATGAGGATGCAATTGGGGCTTCAAATTATTTATTATGCAAATCCCTCTTTTCTGCAGTGTTGTTCACTGCACCAATGGCTTGAACGCAGCCATGTTAAAATGAGGCCTTGCCACTGTTCCCATAATGCAAAGAAATGCAATGCTACTTCATTATTCAATCCAAATTTCAATGGAACAACTACCAAGTTTGCTCACTTTCAAGTTGAGAAAGATCAATTTTGTGGGATTTTTTATTTGCATTTTCCTATATTGTAATTTCAATTTCACTTTAATTTCACTTGATTTCACTTGATTTCACTTTGAATTCACTTTAGTGTCACTTTATTATTGCTAGATGTGGAACAACAGCCCCACATAGTAAGCGTTGATCCTAATCAGGGTTTATGGAACCCAAATGTGGTCCAAGGGGAGTCAAAAAGTTTGGTACAACGCCTGGGTGGCTGCGTACTTCCAAACATGGCTCAAAACCACCATTTAAAGCGGTACACAGCTCAAATACACCGTTTATGGGGTGCATACGGCGCCCTTTTGGTTGCTCTTTTTTGAGACAACTGCTTCAAACAAATTAATATTTAACAGGTTCTGATAATTATTTCACCCATAAATATGACAAAAAGATGTAAGTCTGAGTGAAATCACTAAGAATGTGTGCCAAAATAGCCATTGCCAGCCAGCTAGCGTTATCTCTCAAGCACAGCCCTCTATACATTCCCTGAGAAGGCCCCTTCACCCCTAAAAGGTATATATATAGTACCTTTTGGTTATTCTAAAACACATTAATTTTTGATATAAATCCAGACCCCATTGTCATTCATTATCAATTTTTTATAAGAGATAAACAAGTTATATATGGCCTCAGTCTGATATTTCAATTCTTAATTCTAAACCCATTATTAATCCATTGAAGAAAATCAGAAAAAACCCCAACTATTTATCTGAGATCCTTTCAACCGTGAATTCCTGCAGTATCCTTGTGATTCAACTACTTCAAAGTAAGTCTGTTCCTCCCTGCACTTTCCCCTGTGCTTTTATATCCCCAAAACACCATCATTCTCTTGGGAGTTACCCCTTTGAAGGATTTCTTGAGGATCCTTTTGCACCAGGGTCTTATATTGCTCAAAGTAAAGAGAAGTTGTGTTACTGTAAAGATCCCCAGTTTTTTATAAGCTGTGGACCCTCTTTAAAATATTTTGAAAAACTTTTTAACCAAAAAAATATAAAACTTGCACTTGTGCTCACCATATTGTTATTATTTGAGCATTTTATGTGCGTTCTTGGAATTATTCTTATTCCAAAACCAATATCACTTACTGTAGCTAAAGCACAGCAAGTTTCCTGGAATCAGGAAGCTTGAAATAGCTGTGGGACTTGAAACTGCATTGTGGTCTGCGTGCTCATCTTTGGGTGCAAAGTAGGCTCAGCATTGGGTTTGCCGCTGCCCAAGCAGCAGCTGAAAGCTCCCCATCCAGTCCATGGTTTGCTCAGCAACAGCTGCCAGCTCAGCTTTCATTGTGGGGTTGACTCAGCATCTACTGTGGCATTTCAGAAATCCACTCTGGGGAAATGGACCAAGAAAAAAATTTTATCCAGTTGGGTTCTTGGATATTGCTAGCTTGGGGACAGTAGGAGTGTTACAGTTTTGCAGGAGCCATTGGGGGAGGAAACCCAAAGATGGGCGCGTCGGGTGGATGCAGGCAGCTTCAGGGGGGCTCTGAAGAGGGTGTGCGCAGGTTTTTGCCATGAGAAGGGAAAAACCTGGATGGATGTAATGGCAGGCAGATTGTTAGGGTTAGACAGGGTGGATGCTAGGGTTGTTCTCAAATTTTTTTGTACTGCATTTAGGTTTGAGAGGGAGGTCCTTATGCCCTCCTCTCAAGTCTGAGATATAGATAGATTTCATATCACATTGATACAAACTACCACTAGGTTTGGAAGGAAGGAAGGATAAATATCTCTCTTTTGTTTGTTGAAACGTGGGCTCAACTCCTTACAGATGCAAGAGACCAATAACTTCCAAGATTAAGGACAAATTCTAGGGGTATTCCCTTCTTTTTCCCACACCGTTCATTCTTAGTTATCCCATTCATTACATCTCCCAGTGGGTTCAGTGATTGACCCTACCTAATTTTGGATTTGAAATCCAAATCTTTAATAATATTTATGTATTTCATAATCTTTCATTATTTTTTCCCATAAATTGTTTATTATTTTCCTTTTTAATTTGTTTTTGGTACTTTTACAAGTTTCTCTGTGCATAGTAGCAAGCTGAAATTCAGTCACATCAATGTGTTTAATTTATAAATTTATTTTTCTTGCTTCCCTTTATTAATTGAATTTTAACATTTTTTTTACTTATATTCAACAATTAAAAATCAAAAAACTCCTACTGGATGAGATCAAGGCAAGCATTTTTGAGATTCAAAAATAAGGAGTCTTGAGAAAAAAAATGGGGTAAAATTTTGGTAGTCTCAGGACTACAATCTAGTGCATACACAGTTCTTTCAGGATAAAGGGAAAATCCAGTCTGAAAAAAACAGAAAAAACTTAAAAACTAATAAACTGCAATCTTTTTGAGCTTCTATAAATCACCAAGCATCCCTTCAAAACCAAATAAAAACAAATTGGACTTCAATTTACTTGAAAACATCTAGATTTGACCCTGTGTTATTGGAAGAATTCAAATTGGAACATTGATTTTTTCAGAATAATTGATTTCAGGACCCTTGCAATACTTTTTCTGCTAGAGTTGATAGGGTTGGAATAAATGAATTATTCCAGAGTAATGAAGAAATTCTCCATAAATGTATGGATAAAGAAAGTGCATGGATTTGTTTTGTTATTTCTTAAGGTTTAATTGATCAGCAAATAAATTATTTATTTCATAAAAGGATAGGTCATGGTTAATACTGGTGATTCTTTACACCTCTCTTCAGAAGAATAAAATTAAAATTAATGCGCCTGGGAATTTGGGAACTGTTTAAAATGGCAGAAAGTGCAGTTACTCAGGAAATATTTTTCATGTCTGGGCTTTGGTGGCAAACCATCCGAAGTGGAGAGGAATAACAGTTTTGGTAGATCTTTGATGACTAGGTACCTGCAATGAAAAAGCTAAGGCTAGATTATGAACATATTGAGATTCTTTCAAGACCTACAACATTGGGAAATCTGTGTTATAAGACTTTACTTTTCAATTCAGTAGTTATACTAAAGCCATTAAAAAATTAATGATTCTAATAATTCCTTGATTCCAATATGACATGGTGTCTGTATGTATAACAATGATTAAATGGGGGATAGACATAAAAGAGGCCAGGGGAAATGAGCAGGCAAGTTCTGCATACATCCTGTTGGTGTATTCTTCTTTATATGTGAGTTTTTGTGACATTCTAATTTAATAAATATATTTTTCTGGAAATTTCAATGTAATTTAGCCAGTGCAGATTTCACTTTTTCAGGCTTGGGAAGTCTGTAAAAGTGGATTTTTGTCAAAATTGTTAATTTATGTTTTGAGAGGTTTGCAGATGTCTTTGCTGTCCTTTTTGACTTATCTGTGGTTTTGGTGAAAGTTTTGATGGATTGGCATGCTTATTACATATGCATTCCTTTCCCCTGTTTGTCTTAAACTTTGTGTCATTGAATTTCGTGGTCAATTTGGCTCTTACCTCTGGTGTCAGCGTGCCACACGTACAGAGCAACCTGTGAAAGTAGAATAAAAATAAAAATAAATCATAAAAATGAAACTAGTGAGTAATCTCAGAAAGTTAATAAAAATTTGTATTCTTCACCAAAAGAAGGTAGGGTCACTTCCTGAACCCACCCTTGAATTCCAACTCCTTATATTTTAAAAATAATTAAAAAGAACATGACCAAAATACCATGGTATCAATATGGAAATTTTTGGCCTTTTTAATATTTCACATGTGATTTCATGTATATTTTTCAAACCTAAAATTCACTCAGAATTGAGGGGTTGTGTATATTTCAGGAGTTAAAGCCTGATTTGTGTTCTTTCACAATTCCCCTGCGCAGCCCCACATCCATACAGCAAGAGTACATGTGCCTGAAACTCATAATGTGGGTGCCTGTCAAGAAAGCTGCATGCAATATTCTGCTAGCCGCGGATGCTGGATTCCCTCACGCAGCTGTCAAGTATGCGCGCATCAAAAATAACTGCTTCACTCCTGACAGCCAGGTACTGCAGGAACAGGCTACAACCTCTATCCATATTTCATGCATATGTAAAAACCTGACTGAAGGATATGGGGATTTCTAAAACCCCTGAATATTGAATAAAATTTATGAAATTCAAAATATAAGACAGAAAAATTAGGAAAATAATAATAAAGTTTTTCACGTAAATGATATTCTCAAATCTTTATGAACCATGAAACATATCAAGAAGTTCCCCTAAAAATTATTATAAATTATCAAACTGTGAAAAATATGGATTAGAATCTACAAATACACACTTCTGTCTATTTCACTCAAAAGAAAATAATGAAAAATTAAGAAATATGCCAGAACTTCAAAAATAACCAATTAACATTTAAACAGTTTCTGACAATTATTTCACATAGAAATATGACAGGTGTTAACTATTTGATTCTCTCCTCTTCCTCAATTTCCCCTATTTCCTCGGTTGTGTCTCCTTTCTATTCACCTCATGCTTGATCCATGTTGTTTCTCTTGTGATCAACCTCAACTCGCGCCTCCTCCATCTAGGGCTTGACACGCTCCCCAAAACCCACAGGGGACTCAACTTGACTCTGTCATCTACGGAAATCAACCTTGTCCCTTCTCAAAGAGTAGTCTTCCTTAGTCGTCTCACTCTTATCAAATTCACCTCAACCTTGTCAAATCCTTGCTACAACTCAATGGCAACTTCAGAACCCAAAGAACTGTAGGTCCTTAAAAGTATTCCAACTCTCTAAATCAAGCTTCAACTCAATCTTTAGTTCACTCCCACAGATAAATTCTTGTCTTGGTCAGATCAGTCACAGGCGTCACAACAATCAAAAGCCAGAGCTCTTTAAATCAACTCCTGCTCTGCTCCTTTCCTCAGCTTGGACTCAAGGTTGTCTCTTACCTTTCTTTATCTCTTTGCTTCAGATGCTGTCTATCTGTTGGAATTCAAGTACATTCTCAAATAACTTCCTCTTATTATTCTCTTTATTCTTCTATTATGCATTTTATTTTCTATTTCATTTCTTTATTTTATATTTCATTTCTCTCAATGTCTCATTATCTATCTTTGTTTCTTTATGAGTTCTCTTCTATGTCTCTCAACCTGCTGTTGTTATGTCTATGAACCTCAATCACCCGCACGCGCTTCCTTCAAAATCAACCACTGCCAAAGCTCAATTTCTGAAGTCCTGCGCATTTACTTGAGCGGATAAATCTTTAACAATCTGCCACCATCGAAATCAATCACCAGCTACGGTTGACTTCAAACTCCAGCTAAAATCAACATCTGCTTTTAGGATCACCACTGCTCAATCAGCTATCACTACCGCTCAAGATTTTCTGCTCATTAACATAAAGAGTCTTACACCTGATTGACTCTCTCTATTTCATGCTCATCTGTTCTTTTATTTTCCTCCATAACTGCCTTTTTCCAGTCACCACGCTATCTGGTCCTTTTAAGGTGTCTACTCATTTCTATCTCTTTTCTTTAATCACTCCTTGCTGAAATCAAACTTCCTTTTAAGCCTGTTAACCCTTCACTATCTTGTCCTGCTAAGTCTTTCATTAGGCCATAATCCAGCCTGCAGACATTATCTCTGAGTTTGCGTTCATTCCTGCTATTCTCATATCCTTTTCTTATGGTGCATTCCTTCATATTAAGTCTCATCTGTGTTCGTCTAAAGCAAATCAGCCTGGTCCAGTTTGACCATATTCTTTCACCTTTTCAACAGGAAGGTCCAGATGATTGACAGAACTAAGAACACCTGCTAAACTATCCCTGGCCAGCCTGCTAGCCTAATCCCACAAGCACAACCTCTCTATGTGCAATGGGAAAGTCTTATTCCTCCAAAAAGGTATAAATATACTTCTCTTTTTGATGATTTAAACACCAGTAATTTTTTAAGTAATCAATCCACACCCCTTGCCATCCATGATCAAGTTTTTGTATAAAATAAACAAGTGATTCATGGACTCATTCTGATATTATAAATATTAATTCCAACCCCATTATTAATTCATTGAAGAATTTCAGCAAAACCCCAACAATTTTCCTGAGACCCTTTCAAACTGTGAATTTCTGCAAGAATCTTAGAGAGCCTGTTTTAAGTAGTAAGTTATCTCCTCCTTGCCTCAAGGAATAGGTTCTGTGAGACAGCCAGTCCACCCATTACTATTTAGTAAACCCCTTTTGAGTAATCACTTAGGACCTCATTTTCCCAAGGTTTTTACACAGTTCAAAAGAGCCCCCTGAAGAGAGGTTGTTTCAATAAACATCCCCCTGTTTGAAGAAACTTTTACCTCTCTTTAAAAATATATTAAAATTCATTTAAACAAAAAACAAACTCCAAACTTTGCACTTTCCCTTGTTAAATCAATATTTTTGGGAATTTTACGTATTTCCTTAGAATTATTATTGTTTAAAAACCAATATCACTTTCTGTAGCTAAAGGACTTCAAGTTTCCTGGTATCAGTAAGCTTACATCTGGGGGTGCAGCTGTTGGCCTGTTTACTGGCTGTGCCCTTGCTTTGGTTCAGACTTTTGTGGGAATTCTGGTAGCCTGTATTCTGTGAGTGGCTCAGGACTGTTAGTTCTGTGGATGGCTGCATGCTCTAATTTGGAAAAAACACATAAATGTCCATAACTCCTAAACTATAGACAACACTTATTTTCCAAAATAATTTTATTCAGTTAATCTATTGAGGAATTTTGTTTTGAAATATCAAAATGGCCTATAAGTGCCAGCTTTTTTCTTTGGTTTTATTTCACCAGTAATTAAAGGGTTAGAAAGCTGTATTTTCAGGGTGGTTCCAGCAGGTGAACCTGTGTCAGCTTCCTGATTCCAGGAACCTTTCTATGCTTTTTCTACAGAAAGTGATTTATTAATGGAATAATAATATTTCCAAAAATTGAATCAATAAGAGCTTGAAAGAATTCATGATATTTGGAGGTGAAATGTTGATTTGCAACCCCCTGCAACCTGTTCACAATCCAAATTGGGTTGTGTGGTGCAATTTTCAACCCAAAATGGGTTGCAAATAGCCATTCTTGGCCCATTTGTGACTCAGGTGGGTTGTAAATGGCAGTCTTTAACACAAAATGGGTTGCAAACTGCGCTACATACCCCATCTTTGGTTGTGAATTGCAAAAAAAAAAAAATTAGATGTTGTTTATTTCATTTTATTTATTTATATTTATTTATATTTTTTATTTTGATTTAATTAATTAATTTATTTTTAATTTATTCCATTTTATTGTATTTATTTATATTTTTTTAAAATTTATATTTATATTTTAATTATTGATGGGTGATGATAAATTTACAGCTCAAATGAGCTGTGTACACAACTCATATGAGCCATGTGGCACGGATACACAGCTACATCTGAGCCGTGCAGAGCCCCACACAATTTGAGTGTGGTTGGGCTGTACTCCACACGGCACCAGACCGCAATGTGGTGGCAGCACGACTAAATTCAAGGTGTGTAGGGCCCCATTAAGCTCAAATGTAGTTGTGATGCCAGGCCACATGGCCAGCCCAACTTCATTCAATTCATGTTGGGCTCTAGACATCTCAAATTTAGTTGTGTAGCCCTGCCACACAGCTAAAATTCTGGTGGTCCAAAAAAAGACTAAATGGTCTAAAATAAACTAAATAAAAATACAAAAACCCACAGAAATCAACCAAAATATCAAAAAATGTTGATTTTGGGTTAAAAAAACAAAAAAGTAAGGAATAAATTAAAAATAATTAATAATAAATAAATTAAAAACCACAAAAAAATATTACCCAAACAGAAAACACTGAAGACAACCAACCTGTTTTCTTCATATTCAAGTAAACAATTCAAGTTCAACTGGACTAGCCCTAAAGTAATTATGATGTTAAATTCATGGCTCCAGTTGTGTGGGCTCAGTGTACATGGCTCCAGTCCTGTGGGAGCCATGTAGGGCCCCACACAGCCTGTGGGGGTCTTGTAGGGCCCCTCAAAGCGTGGGGGCCCATACACTACTCCATATAATTTATTATTATTTATTATTTATTATATATTATATATTATATATTATATATTATTTATTATTCATTGTTTATTATTTATTATTTATTGTTTATTATTAATTATTTATTATTGATTATATATAATTTATTATTTATTATTATCCATTATTTATTATTTATTATGTATAATTTATTATCTATTATTATTTATGATTTATTATTTTTTATATATAATTTATTATTGAAAATTTATAATTTATTATGTATTATTTAGTATTTATTATTATTATTTATTATATAGTGGAGGCTAAACAACTTTATTTTATTTGTTTAGCATGCTTTACATCTCAAATGGGACGTGTAGCATGCCACACAGCCCATTTGAGGTGTGTATCATGCCACACGGCCCATTTGAGCTGTGTAGCATGCCACCCAGCCCATTGAGCTGTGTACACAACTCAAAGAGTTGTGTACAGATTTTTGTACACGGCTCAATGAGCCATTAGTTTAACATCACCCATAAAGTAAGAAGGCCAAAAAATTCAAGAATTCTTTTGACCAGCCCTAAAGTAAAATTGCCAAAAAATACCATTCTTTTGACAGACCACAAAATACAAGAAGTCTTTTGACCAGCCCTTAATTAAAAAAACCAAAAAAAACTAGTGCAACTTGTGCTAAGCTGATACCATCACAAGCTCAACAAAAGTTAAGCTTGTGATGGGATCAGCTCAACACAAGTTGAACTGACTTCCCATTAAAATCTCATTCAAAACACTCTCCATAATGATGTTAACTCAAAACACTCAACATAATGATTTTCAAACTGTTATAACCCTTTATATTAATAGAATTAAAATATCAGCATGTTATACCAAACCTAAATGATGATATTAATCTATAAGTTAGAATACAACTCAAGTTGATCTTTGAGTTGATCAACCCAACAAGCTTCCTTTTTAGATATAATGGAACCTGGTTTGCAGACTATGGGCGGGATGGGAATCACATCTCCCTTAAGTACAAGCTGGAACCAATGGTTATTGTTAACAAATCAAATGAACATAGGATCTGATTGTTCTTTTACACCCATTTTCATAGGAGTAAAAGTACAAAATGAATCCAATGAAATGAAACATATTGGTCTTTCATAAGTATCAGCTTTTATTTGACCAATTTCAAGCTTTTAAAGCCATTTGGAATAGGGAATCTTTTCATTGAGGTCATTTACATCAATTCTTTGTTCTATTTTTTCAATATCTTTACTTCTGCCAAGGATCTTAGAATAGCAACCCTTATTTTTCCTCAATGTTGCAAGAATTTCTTTCAAAACTTTAAAACATCCATTGTTGTCATACCCAAGTAATTTAGCAGTGACTCTAAAACCACAATTTCTATCACTAACTGGGTCCCAAACCTCACCCAAGAACTTATATAATTTCTCAGGTATTTTATTGAGGTAATTTACTTCCTAAAATCAAAAATAAGTTAGCCAAAATTCTAATCTCATCAAAATAATCACCACTCACAAAAGATCAGATTCTGTTTTACTCCTCCATTGCATCTGCTTCATCCTTTGAAAAGAAATTTGATCCCAATGGCACCAAACCCAATACACTTTTAGTCTCTTTCACTGAGCTATGAAATTCATATGAAGAGCCTGACTTGGACTATAAACATTTCTCAATCAGTTCATTAAACCAAAAAAATGAACCTTTCACAAAAGAAAAGACTTACAATCATTTGTCTTTTCTACTTTGGCTCCCTTCTACTTCTCTTTTCCCGCTTAATGTCCTTTTAAATGCATTCAAATTAAGAAGGATCTCACCAGGAATCTGTAAATTTTGGACTTCCTCTGCTTGATTGCAAGACTCTAGGTTGAAGTCTTTGCTTTGATTGATAATTGCTTGTCTTCTTCATCAACTTCTCCAACAGCCTACAATAATCTTGATCAGGATGTTTGAAGATAATTTCATTGAGCTTCTCATGTAACTTAGAATTGTTGAGAAGTTCATCAACATGAAACTTTAAAAATTCAAAAGGATCAACTATAAGTCAAGTAGGAATCATCATTTTAGTCAAGTAGGAATTTTCATTCAAAAAGAATTAATCAAAAAGCATCAATCACAAAGTGATTTGAAAAATCCAGAATAAAACAACTCACAGAACTAGAACTCCAAGGGTCATAATCCATAATCCACTGAGGATGAACATCTTCAGGAACAACGGATCCTCTTGACACTAGTAGGTCCCCTATTTGGTGGGAACAGGGCAAACCTATAGTCATTGAGTATGACTTGGTGCAACTTCCCCATTGTGGTTCCCCTTTAACCTCTTTAATTGATCCCCAACAAGTTTGATTGTTTGCAAAGAAAAATTGTATCCCAATTTTTACATTTCAGTAGGAAGATCAACTATTCCAATCTTTATTTGAGAGTTGTAAAGTGAAGCCTGAATCAATTTAATTTGATTGGAAACTGTGCCCTCAAGGTTTCACCAAATATCCAAAATGTTTCCCAACAAGTTTTCAAGGAATTATTTGAGAGTTTCATGGGCCCCTTCAACACAAAATGTTTTTTTATTGAAAAAAATTTGGTTTTTGCAAGTCCAAGCCTTGAAAATTTTCTATTTGATACAGAAGATATTATGATTGATATACTTGAATACATTCTCACAGCCTGCCAAAAAACGCTTTATGCAAGTCATAATGTAAGCAACCCAAAACTAGGAAGATTAATATTAGAGGCCGTGATTTGGAACTTACTCTAAGTTCCGCATCATTGACCTCTGCCTCCTACTTGGTTTTTGAGGCCCCATACTTAGCCCACAGAGACATAAAGCTTTGCCAACCTTTAAATTCATTATTAAAGCGCACCTTAAATTTTGCTTTTATTTTTTTAGAAAAGTCCCATTGACAGCACTGTCTTGTTGACTCAGTGAATATTTGTTCTAGAGCACAGATCAAAGCTTTTTTACAGTCCATCAGAAAGAATTTGGGGAGTCTCTCAGGATCATAAGCCAACTTGTTTAGAAAATTTACAGACCAACTGTAGAACTCAAACATTTCTCTTGTTATAAAAACAAGAGCTTTTGTGAAATTTTTCTGGTTGGAAGTAATTTCTAAGAAATGAAATAGCGGGATGTTGTACTTATTTGTCTTATAAGTAAAATCCATCATAGCTATATGATGGAATTTCTTGCAAATCTTTAATTACTGGGGGTGAGCCAAGAAAAGGGCCTCCAAGTGACCCTCTCCACTGAATTTTTTCTCAATGAACCCAACCTGAATTAACAAGTTGTTCAAAGAGGACCTCCATAACACTTTTCCCCTTTAGTTCTGCTAGCACTACCTTACTCTTAGTGTTGTAGGTTATTTGGTGATAAACATATTGCCCACCATCAATTTTGCTCAATTTTATTTTGATTTGAAGTTTATTGAGCCAATCATTCATGCCTTCTTTTAGATTTTCTAAGACTACCCCTGAGATTCTCCTTGGGTGAGGATGCACTGATGGGTGGGGAGATGGTTCATGGTTATGTTGATCATTCTTGTAGGAGATTTGCCACAAGGGATCTGCCTTTGTGTGAAGAGAATGTATTAAAAACTTGAAGCCAACCTTCCTTGTGTGTGTTTGCCTTGACCATTTGGTGAGAAATTTCCCAGAGTACAAACCATTTCTTTCACAGGCTAAATTCACATATTCATCACACTTTCAGTTGAAAACTGTTAAAGTTTAATCATTTCTTTCACAGGCTAAATTCACATATTCATCCCCCTTTCAGTTGAAAACTGTTAAAGTGTAACCATGCTTCATTGCCCATGTTTTACAATACGTTTGTGCCTCTTCCCTAGTAGGAAAAGCTCTCAAAGGAGGTGAGGCAAGTGAATCTGTCATAGTTACATAGTCATAGTTACAGTTTCATTGTTATATTTATGGCATGCAATCCATCAGTTTCAATAAAATTGAATAGGGTAAAGACCAGTAACATAAAATCTTACTCACCACCAGAGGTCATTTCAATTTGTTAAACATTTTCTTCCTCAATTGTCACCCTCAATTACGATGCAATTGGTGCTTCCAATGATTCATTACCCAAATCCTTCTTTTCTGCAGCTTTGTTCATTGCACTCATGTATTCCTTCAATGCGGCCATGTTCAAAGGAGGGCTTTCCACTGTTCCCATAAATAATAAAAATGCATTGATACTTCAGTATTCAATCCAACTTTCAATGGAACAACTACCAAGTTTGCTCACTTTCAAGTTGAGAAAGATCAATTTTATGGGATGTTTTATTTTCATTTTCCTATAGTGTCACTTCAATTTCACTTGATTCCCCTTTAATTTTACTTTGGTGTCACTTTATGATTTCTGGATGTGGAACAACAGTCCTGCGTAGTAAGATTTGATCCCAAATCTGGGTTTATGGAACCCAAATGAAGTCCAGGATGACCCAAAAAGTTGGGCACAACCCCCGGGGGGCCGTGTACCCCCAAAAATGGCGCAAAAACGCCGTGTTAGCGGGTTATAAGGCCCCTCGGGGGTCAGTTGTGCTTGAGACAACCCCTTGGACGCGTGTAGACGCTTTGTTTTGTCTGCACACGCGTTTTGGAAGCGTTTATGGGCCCCCACGCGTCCATTTGGCGGTGAAGGGCCCTACAAAACTCCCACATGACTGGGAGTTGTGAATTTAACATCACCCTTTATTTATTTATCTATATTTATTTTACATTTTTATTTCTAATTTAATTGATTACTTTATTTTTTATTATGATCAAAAAAATAAATAAAAGATAAAAAAAGCATTTAAAGATAAATTAAAAAAATTAATATAACAATAGGTTGCAAATGGCCATTCACAACTCAGATTGTTTGCAAATGGCATTTTGCGCCCTTTTTCAACCACAGGGTTGTGAATTTAACTTTTCCCTATCGGGAGCAAGTGCAATTTTTGAATTTTTTTGTTCAAAAGGTTTTCAATATGGCTTAAGAGGGGCCACAGCTTATACAAAACTGGTGAACTTTTAAGTTAAAAAACCTCTCTTCAGAGGATCCCTTTGGACCGTATAAAGCCCTGGGAAAATGGGCTCCATAAAAATTAATCAAAAGGGTTGACACCCAAAGGAATGGTGCTAAGTGCTGGGATTAACAGGAAACAAGCCTAGGTAGGGATAAAATAAATTAATTTGAATTATTTTCTCACAATTGTTCTGCAGGAATTCACGGTTGAAAGGACCTCAGATCAAAGGTTGGGGTGTTTTGCTGATTTTCTTCAAAGAAATAATAATGGTATTTTGAATTAATACTATTACTTTCAGACTGAGGCCATATATTGCTTTTTTATCTCTCATAAGCACCTGATCACGGATTTCAGAAGTTCTAGATTGATGACTAAAATTCACTTGGGTTCAAACAACCAAAAAGTAACTGTATCTATACCTTTTTGGGGTGAAGGGGCCTTCCCAGGGGACATAGAGAGGGTATTGCTTGTGGGCTATGGCTAGCAGGCTGTCCAGGGCTAGTTTGGAACACATTCATAGTGCCTTAACTCACCTGTACCTGGCTGTGTAGGATTTATGTGTGAAATTTATTTCAGGACATTCTTTTTATAGCAATTTGTTATTTCTGCATTTTTGACATATTTCTTTATTTTTTACTTTATTTATTTGAGAAAAGTTTTCAGGGTGCACATAAATATATTCTCTTTCATCCTCTGATCCTTGTGTCAATTTTTAATAATTTTTATGTGAACTCCTTGGGGAGTTTCATGGCCCATGAAGATTTGTTTATTTCATTTTTGTGACAACCTTTATTAATGCCTTATTTAATTTGTATATTTTCTGTTTGATTTTTACATGTTTTCATTTGATTTCCTGATTTTTCAGACCGTCCTCTATCCATCTTTCCAATTATTACATATGCATTTCCCATTAATATGGGTTGTAGCAGTTTCCTGTGGTACCTTGTCAAAATAATTTGTCCTAGCAGGTTTGAAGCACATGTGATTGACAGACTGCATTGTATGGATGTGGGGCTGCGCCTGGGAATTGTTAAAAAACACAAATCTCGCCATTACTCCCAAACTACACACAAAACTCAAATTCTAATGGATTTTTTGTTGTGAAACCTGCACAGACCAATACATGTGAAATATTTAACTGGCCAAAAACTAACTTGTAGTGGTGTTGTGTTTTTAGGCCATTTTCTTATTAATTTATTTAAAAATATTAGGAGTGAGAATTCCATGATGGGGTCAGTGAGGGAACCTACCTTTTTTTGAATAAAAAATCCAAATTTATAATCATATTTTAGGTTTTCCAAATCATATGTGGATCTTTATAATTTATTTATTGATTTATTCATTTGATGATTATTCTTTATATTCTGCCTTGACAGGTTACTCTGTACAAGTAGAAAGCTGAAAACCTGCCTCATTTTCAGTGGGTAGTTCATTTATGTGATAAAAATGTAGGATTTTCTATAATATATGAGTTATTGTTTATTTTCAATATTTTTTCACTTTTTTCAGCTTGCTCTGCAATAATAGACAGCGGAAAGAATACAGCTTTGAAATTCTCAAGGACTTTCAACAACTAATGGTCTGTAGAACACCTCACTAACAATGAAAATCTGAATGCTTGGCCCTCAAATCCAAGAGTGGGAGGTATTAAATCATTGTCAGCGGTGTTATTATTTTTTAAAGCATCTCCCCACTAATCATCATGCTTCCAGAGGGGGGAAGTTCCCATAAATTTATTGAAAACTTTCCTTATTCAATGATGGGGCCCTGGATCAGCAATTTCATCATTTTTTCTTTTTCTTTTTTTCTTTTTTTTTTTTTTTATCAAAGATAGATCCCCATTCCACAAGGAAAAATTTAGCAAAAAACTGGTGAATCTCCAAAAGAATAAAGAAATTAATTTGGAAATCTCAATAACCCAAGCTCAATTCAAATTAGAACTTATGAAAATTGATTTAAAAAAAAAACAAACAATATTCATTGGTTATACCAACCAAAGATGATCCCAGAGATGATGTTATGCTCCAAGTTCAAGTTTTATTGTCTACACCATCTTCTTGACATATCCAATTCATCATTACCATCTCCCTCATTCTATAAATGTGACACATGCAACACATTATTATTAGCACATCTTGCTAGTTCCAGCTTATGCACATGGGACCTACCAACTTTTGAAACTTGATCTATCCCTTCCATACTTGCAGGTTTACCCAAATATCAGTCAACCATCCAATCAACCTCCTTCTTCCATCTTCAGAATGAGAAATCCCATTTTTGGTCATGCTATTCATACTGTCATTCATGTTGTGTAAAAAGCCATATCATTTGAAACATCTGCTTAAGGACTAGTCCAACACCCTGCATAAATATATCCATTTGTTTTCATTAATCTTACAGTCCCTTGAACCTCATTCATTCTCCAACCACATCTATGCACTTGAATTTTCTATTGTTTTCACTTAACTACAACCTTTGAAAAGCTATACTATGTATTTTATCTACCCATTCTGTTCCTGTCATTCATTGTACCATTTCTCCCTATGTGTAGACAACTTTCCATCAGGTTTTATGTATTCACCTCTGGTTACCTTATAAGTACCATGCAGTCTTCCTGAAGATTTTTTCCTCAGTTAGTTAATTTCATATTTCCTACACATCCTTTCTGATATCAAAGTTATTATTTTGGGCTTTGCCTTGTTTTTCTTCCTTTGGAACAAATCCAATGTACTCACAGTTTTTTGAGACTTCAAACCCATCATTTGAACTTTTTAGTTAGCCTTTCTAAACTTGCACTTCCCTCACAATTATCCTTCTCCCATTTGCGCTCACAATCATCTAAGATTGCCCTACAGTAAGTGGATTAGTTTTCTGACAGTAAATTCACTAACTCAACCAACCTGTTATTTTTTCCACCTATATGTCACAACTGCCCCTGGAGTGCAAGGGGCTGAAAGCACAGGCACTACTGCTCACAGAACTCAGGATAGAGATAAAGAGATTGATTTCATGTGAAGAAGAGATGTAGATTAAAGACAATGATGAGGAGGAGAATCTGGGAGGAAGGCTCTGAAGGATTGTGGTGAGGGAATCCTGTAAGAGTAACACCAGGGGGATAGGTGAGATGAGTATGGTAGGCTTGTTGGCTTTCTTGTGCTGAGATGACACCTATTGGATGAGGGACTAACCAATAAGAAGTAGTATACTAATTCCTTGGGGGAATTAGTCCAAGAGGAGAAGAGAGGCCAGTATATGTGAGAGCTGAGAGGAAGCCTTGAGGATTGGATGACTGGTGCTGGGCTGGGAGGCCCACAGAATTACATGTGGACCAATGGGGTTGGAGGTTGCAGATTGACAGGTTGAGTAATGGGCCTGTCCAGGAAGGTCATGTACTGAACTGGAGTATGGGTTGTCCAGCCAGGAGTATGTACTATGGGTTTACTGTATGTACTTCTCATGCCAGATAGAGTTGAAGGAGAGATGAGGATGCACCAAGCCATAGAGAGGTAGAGGGTATGCCTGGGAGATTGCCTAAAGGCTGCAGGATGTGCAGGGGGATACTTCAGGATATTCAGCAGTAGAGTGTGATTGAGCTGGACTGAGATTGGCTGAGGGCTGAGTGAGGCTGAGGAGACTTAGTCGAAGTGTGGTTATGACACTATAATAGTCTTCTTTTCCAATTTCATCTACTTTCTCAACATGGAATGCTTCCTTCACACCTTCCAGTGATGATATCAATAGGTTAGGTAGATCCATTTCTCCATGGGCCAAGAAACTTTTAGATCCTGCTCCTTCTTCTAAATCTCCTTTGGTTGAACCTTTCAAAAACCTCTTGCTTACCAAAAAAACCCTCCAAATCTTTATTTTATCCTCTCAAAAAAATTTAAGATTCCAAAAATTCTTCTGATGCAACCTTGACACATGGTGGCCAAGGAATTGTGTTAATTCTCCCAAGTTGGAGGCTCCAACCCTTATCTCTGCTATAATCCAGGCTCTCAACCAGAATTCCTTGCAACATAGCATGAGTGGTCCTAGCTTTTGAACTCCAGGAATGAAGCAGCCTGATCAATGTACAGGAAAAAATGCTCATTCTACATTCTTGTGAAATAATTTTTTCATAAATCCCAATAACTTCCCCTCCGATAGACATAGGTTCATGTATGCATCTTCCTTCTCAAGAGGTGGAGCCTTGCAGTGGCTCAAGCTGTACCTCAAGTTATTAACAAAAACTAGCCCCACTTTTATTCTGCAAAATTGGGAAAATTTTGAGCAAAAACTCTTCACCCTGTTTGGAAACTCCATGAAAATGCAAAATGCCAAATAAAAACTAAATGGCTTAGTAATGAAGGAGAGTAGTAGTTCTTCTATTTATATTTCTCAATTTTGAACCTTTCAATTTTGTATACAATTTAACATGATGGTGCTTTCATTTCATTTCCAAAAGGGTTTACCAGTACACCTAATTGAAAAGCTTTCATTTGGTGGTCATAAGGCAATTTCCCTTCAGTAGTTGATAGATCAGGTCATTAAGATTGAAAATGGCTTTCACAACAAAAATGGCTCTCAACATAAAAATCATGGATCATCATCCTTGGCTCCAAAGGTGGACAAAACTTTGATGCTGTAGGATTTGATAGCTCAATTTTTATGGACTAAGTGGGAACAGATACTCCCTTAGGATTTTCATTTCATGTTTGTGGGCAAGTATATCAACTATGTACATATGTTGGGGATTCTGTGATATTAGATGTGTGAAATCTCATAGTCTGGTTTGACCGTACAACACCCCCCACCCCCACAAACCCAACTTTGTTGTTTGGAAAACAATGACATGCATGGGAATAAGACAGAAAAACATTAATGAGTTCTGACAGTAAAAGTCAGAGTTTGGTAAAAAATTGAGTGCAGAAAGCTTTTTTTTTATTTGGTCCCAGTTGTTTTGTCATGATTTTGGCCAGTTGTTTTCCTGTTTCTACCCATTGTATTTTTATATTCAGTAGTTGTATGGTATGGTTTATCAAAAAGAAATTCCAAGAGATGTGTCTCATTTTTGATTGAGATCCGTTGTTGTTTTCTACAAGGACAGCTGCTTGGCTGTCACAGAATATTGTTGTTGTAGTTGGTTCAAGATTGTGGGTCATTTCATGTATTGATGTGAAGAACTCAACAGCCATTACAATGGAGACAAACTTGGTGTTGCACGTTGATGTTGCTATGATTTTTTGGTGTTTTGACGCCCAGGATATGGGGCATCTGTGGAGTAGTACTACAAATCCCAATGTGGATCTATGGAACTTGCCCTCCCAGTTTGCATTGCTCCATAGTTGCAAGCCGGTTTCATTCAGTCTGTATGCAAGTGAGAATTTGAAGGTGGAAGCAACATATCAAACCAGTTGTTGCAAGGCCAGCCAGTGGTTGTTTTAGGGCCTCTTGCTGTACCTAGGCAGGTAGTTGACTCCGTATGTGATATCTGGTCATGAGTCAAGGGAAAGGTAATTGAGGGATTCAATGAAATATTGGTACTATTCTGTGTTGCATTCAGCCCCATGTTCAGAGTTTTTTAGTTTGGTGTTGGGGAGGGTGTAGTATGTCTTCACAGTATATGGACTTCCATTTGGTTACAATTTGTGTTGCTAGTAATTGTTGATCCAGGTTGAGGGTGTTGCCGGTTTTTTTTAGGTTGATGCCCACTATCCGTTTTCATCCTTCCTGCCATTTGATTTTTACGCGGGTAGCCATCTCTGATTGTAAATTCCTGAGGGACTCTGGGTTGTTACTCAAAACTAAACCATCATCTACATGGAGCCAAATGGCAATGATGGTGGACTCCTTTTGGTTTACATATATGGTTTATTTGATGCAGTCCCCTGCAAAGCCAACCTTGGACAACAGAGACTTGAAGAACTTCTGCCAGCACCTGGCTGCTTGGCAGATGCCATAGAGTGACTTTAATAACCTCATGGCTTTGCCTGCCAGCTTGGGCTAAACGTGGACGGGCCAATGGGTGTATAGCTCTTTGTCAATTGGGGAGGGTAGGTATGCGGCTGTTATGTCAAAGCTGTGCATTGTACATTGCCATGTTATGGCCAGGGAAAGAATTAGGCGTAGTGAGGACAATGAAGCTGTTGGTTCAAACGTTTTTTAGCAGTTGACTCCAAGCTTTTGACAGAATCCTTTGGCAACATAACATGCCTTTGGTATGTCAATTAATCTGTCTGGTTTCCTTTTGATGGCAAAGACATATTTAGCTCCAATTACCTTCATGCCAGGCTTCTACTCGACTACCTCCCACACATCCATGTCAAAAAGCTGGTCTATCTCTTGTCAAAGGAGAGGTTCCCAGATTGTACGGAGGTCATCTGACAGCGCATGCAACACGGAGTTTGGGAGGTCAGCATTGGGGCAGTCTGGGATGGTAAGCATAATGGAGTCTTTTTTGTTGCAAATCTTGTCAGTTGGGACTTCCCCAAGTCTCAGGTTGATTTATTGTAGCGCCAGATCTATCAATTCAATTTTTTTGGGCGTTGGAATAAATTTTTTAGGGAGGGATTCAGGGAATTCTTCCACATTGGTGTAGCATAGAGAGGAAGATTTGGGGTTCCAAAATAGGTACCTGCGCATTTTATCCTCAAAGCTAAGGAATACCGTACGTTTGGCGTGGTTGTGAAGTTTTGATTTTTTTTTCTTTTGGGATGTGTGCAATGCCCATTGAGCAAAAACAATGAAAGGGGATGTTGCTTGGGGGCTTCTTTTAAAGGAGTTTGGTTGGGGATTTCTCACCGGACCGGGAGTTGGGGAGTTGGTTGTGTAGGAAGCATGCGTGGCAGTATGGGAAGGAACAGAATTTGTCCAGGAGGCGCGCGTGCTTGATCATTGTGCAGGCCATGTCACCGGGTGCGCGGTTTACCCTCTCTGCTTCTCCATTTTTTTTGGTGGTGTATGGGCAGGTGAATAGGATCTTCATACCAATTGACTCAAGGGATTTGGCAAGGGATTTTGTATTTTATTCTTTAGCTTTTTCGGACCAGATATGTATTGGAGCGGTTCCCAGCCGGTTTTTCAGGTAGTGGACCGTGGACAGGAGTAATTTTGGTACTTTGGATTGAAATTTGAAGGCATGGACAAAGATAAAGGTGGAGACGTGGTTGCCTATTGTTAGGAGGTACCGGTTTCCTTTGCAGTCAGGTGGGAGAGGGCCTAGGGCGTTGGTTACAATCAGATCTAGCCGTTTTTTAGTCAGGCATGAGTTGGGAAAGGATTCCTGTTGGTGTTTCCTTTTAGCAATCTTACAAGATTCACAGGTGAAGGGGGAGCAGGATTTGATTTTGAAGTTTGGAATGTGGGTTTGCAGGTACTTTTTTACCTTTTTGTTGGACACGTGACCAAGGGCGCAGTGGTAGTAGAAAGGGGGAGATGTGAAAGGAAGCGGAGAAAGGGAAAGGGGAGGGGAAACATGGAAGACAGAAGGGAAGGAAGGAGGAATGGAAATAACGTTGCGAATGGACCAGGCTCAATTTTTGTATTTGGTGATTAGAGTATGAGATTTGGAAGAAAGGATGATGGCGGTGCCCTCAAAGGATGGCTGGTAGCTGGTGTTGATGAGTTGTCCCAAGGAGACCAGCGTACCTCGCCCATTTGGGCAATAGAGTACATCATTCAGGCAGGGGGGCCGAGGGTCCCCAGACCAGTTCAGTGAAAGTTTTATTTTCCCTCTGCCCAATGCGTACAATAGGGCATTAGGGTCCGCCAATTGCAGGGGTAATGGATTTTGAAATGGGGTATAGTCAATGAACAAACGTAAGTCACCACTTACCATTGAAGTTGCCCCGGAATTAATAACTAAGGAGTCTAAACCAGTCATGGAGCAGATTACCTGCTGGTCGGGCTGATTTTTGGCGGTTGCATTGCGTCTGGGTATGCCCTTGACACTTTTGGCGTTGGGAAGTTGCTGGTGACGGGTAGCGGTTGGTTGGAAGTGTGGGGGGCCGTCTTGCCATGTTCCTGGCGGTGGTAGGCCTGCATCCACCCGTAGCAGGGGGCATTCCTCCCTCCAGTGGTCCGGTGAGCGGCAGTAGATGCAAGATCATCCCAGGCGGCTCTGTATTTTGGGTGGGGTTGGTAGATTCCTGTTGTTTATGTTTTTCCACGCAGCATGTATATCTTCGTTGGTTGGTTGCCGGTGGTACGCCCGTGAGTTCAATGGTTAATTTGGATGTTCTTGGGAGCGGTCTTGCAGTGGTGGTTGTTGCTGTTGAGGCCAGGTATATGGTTTAATGGCCCCCACTACGTAGGGGTCTTCAGCAGAGTTTCCTCGGTTCATCTTGCTGTAAAACAAGGTGATTATCAATTCTGTATTGCCCAGAGTTGGGTTATGAATGCGATCCAGTTGTGACCCAATGCTTTGGAGCATCTGCGGTCTGGTAAAACCTGGCGGCGGAGGCGTTAGGACTTGCATGACCAGGGAAATCAACCCATCCGGTACTTTCCAGCCCAACCGGTTCAGTTCCATGAAGATGTTTGAAATGTGGGTGGAGTGCAATGACATGCTTGAATCCATTGTTGTGAGTTTGAAAACGTTTGGTGAGCAGCCTGGCTTGACGTGTACAGTTTGATAGTTGTAAATTCTTCCTGATTGTCTTAAACGCTTCCCACGCGGTTGGCCAGTTGGATATGATTTTTTTTTAGTTCCCGGTCAATGATGAGGGTGAATAATACCCATAGAGAGATTCTCTCAAAGTGATTGAGTGACTTCAAGTTATTGATATCAGAGGAGAAGTTTGATGTCCCAAAAACCAAAAGGCCAATAGTATTGATTCTGCTGATCCATTTGTCAATATTGCTACCGTTGCGGTGGAGTGATTCTAAGGTGGCGGTATATTGGGTCGTATTTGCTAGGAATTTTGCTCTGGCAGTGCTCATGGCGTGGTTGGTTGCAATCAATGATGTTGGTTCAGTTTTTGGTGTTTTCATATTTTCGGCGGTCGCTTGGTTTGGTTTGTCTGGGTTATTTTCAAGTTTTGATTTATTGGTATTGGATGTTTGTTGCGGTTCTGCATGTCTAGAACAGCCTTGTTGCGGTATCATGGAATGATTTGTGGGTTATTGTGCGGCGTGGTAAGCTGGATTTTAACCTGTAGGATTGGATAGCTCAGTTTTTATGGATGAACTGGGAACATAGACTCCCTTAGGCTTTTCATTTCATGTGTGCGGGCAAGTATATAAACTATGTACATATGTTGCGGATTCTGTGATATTTGATGTGTTAAATCCCATATTTGGGTTTGACCGTACAACAGAAGCAAAACTTGAAGAACCCAAAGCGCTCCAAACAAAATCCAAATTCAAATTCCAACCATAACAGAAAACCTGCTTCCAAAACTCAAAGCTTCTTGGAAAAATAAACTTGAATGCTCCGGAATGAGGAAAGGCAGAGGAGGAAAAAAGTTGGGTTGTGTATGTATTTTGGACAAAAGCATGATATCAATAGTTGTGAAAAGTGGCTAAATTGGCAAAAAAATAGCCTTTAGTTTTTCTGATACTTGCAAGGAAGACTAAAAATTATCTAAACATTTAAAAGTCAATCTTTGCACTTGTGAGACTGCTAACACTCTGAATTTGAGATTTATTCTTTTACATTCTTAAAAAATGCCTAACCACGTACTCCTTAACTCCAGTGCTAACGTTTCTGTTATAATTAAAACTTTTGCCACTTTGAAACACCTTATGTTTTCCAAGATAGAAAAATTTCCTGTCTATTTAGTAAGCAGTGCGTCTGAGCCGTCTCATTGGTTTACCAATAAGACAAAGTGGACTTTCACATTCTCCAGCTTCCCCAGCGTTGAATGAGACTTATTTGTCTTGGATATCCCTGTAATGGATGATACCATTCTGGGCCACAACCTTCTAGTGTATTGGAATCTGGATGTTAATTTGCAAGAAGGAGTAATAAACCTGAAAGCATTGCACCCCCTAGAAACTATCCAGTCCTTCAGCCATGAATTGAACAGTCTAACTGACACTGTCATTGATTTTGATGACACTTTTCCACCAGGAGATTTGCAATATCCTGACTTCCATTCCCAAGTTCACTCTTCAGATTTAGGATTTATTCCTGACTTATCTGACTGAACTCTTTTTTGCTTCTTTGAAGAGAAGCAATTGCCTAATAAAATTTGTATTTTGATATCACTAATCCTCTTGCAACATGCTAACACTTTGAACTCCATGCTCAAAGATGATGACTGTGAGAATTTGAGTTGAAGCTCTGTTTGAGTCACTTCAAGAGGAGGAGGAATGAAGTTTTATAATTCTATTAGGAACAGATCTGTGAATTCATAAGAGGGGCAATCCAGTTCAATATAAGGAAGAATGGATAAGGTAGATTCACTTTCTCAGGCATCACTATAAATAGACTAGTTACAGGATGGCTGACAAGTGGTTGAATAGAAAGGATAACAATGAATATAAAATATTCAAGACTGATCCATGAGATTCTGAACAACTTTCAGGATCACTTTGGACAGGGAGCCACATTGATTGAGATAAAGAATTCACTAGAATTATAACTACTTAGTATAATATAAAGGAATCACTGAAGTTTAAAACTCATGAGCATGATAATAATTAAGAAAAATAACAGTCATGAGATAGATTGCACTCAAGATTCAGGCAATAGAAAATAATCACAACATTTCCCCTTGCCTGAAGCTTGAGGTATTCAAAAGGCTGGTTACTTAAGGGAGCCAGTAGATAATGGAAAACTTGAGGTAGAAAACAGAAACAAAAATGACAAACAACCATGGAGGACTTTTGAAGTAACAGCCAAACCTAATTGATAGAATAATTAGATAAATATTCAGAGAAATGGGGAGGATCAAAGAGGGAAGGAACCGGATGAGTTTGATAAAGTTTGTGCGGCAGGCTGAGATTATGCAGGAAAGGCAGGCAGATGGTTGGAACTTGATAAATCAAACAATTTTTGAGCATTGAGACAAGAAGAGTGGTTAGATTGAAATTTTCAGAGAAATGAAAAGATTTGTAGTAGAGAAAGACTATTGGGTGAGAGGCAATTATGCAAACATGGTTGATCTGGGAGTAAGATGCCAACCAATATTGGATGTTAGGTCAATATTTCATGTCCAAATGGAGTTTGCAAGAGGGTTGGTAGCCAGATTGATAGCGCAAAGAAAATCACTGCAAAGTTGGAACACAAAAAGATGAAAGGGTGACATAAATTATATTGAAATCAAGAAACACACAGGAAAATGGAGATTTTAGGAAGATCAGTTCAAAAGGAAAGGAATTAAGATTTTTCAGTCAAAAAGGATTTGGAACAAGGGTTTGACTTGGGGGCCTTCTCAGGGCATTTGACCCAGCATTTATTGGTGCAATGAGAAATTTTGTTGCAATGAGAAATTTTGCTGCAATGTGTACAGGCTGGAGCTTGTGAGTACATGGAATGATGGATATCATTGGAAAGGTTATCAGAATTACTGGTTTTTTCCTGAGACTTTTTTTTTGAGCAACTTCAAGATATATTCAATTTTTTTATTCTTTAATTCATTGAATTTCTTGAGGTAATTGAATTCAGAGGGAAGCTTGGAGAGGGAGAGTATTATAGTTAGTTCTTCTTCCAACTTTAGACCAACCAACTTCATCTTTTGAGTCAAGGTGAAAATTCTTGCAACAAGCTTGTTGATGTTGTTCTCAAATTTGATTTTTTTGAATTGAGCAAAGTAAATTGTCTTATTGATTAAGTTTTTGGGCATATACCAAGATTTAATAAGCTCCCAGAGTGCAATGCCATTACATTTTTCATAGGAAGGAAAAGAGCTGGCTAAGTAGAATAGATTGTGTTTGTTGAGGTGACAAAGAATGAGTTTATGATCTTTCTGGTTTAATTTGTCAAAAATTTTAGCATTTTTCTTTTCATCAGTTTCAGAAGTTCCAAATACTTCTTTGCAGATTATCTCAAGGGCATCTATTAATACAAGTTTTTATTCTTTGGCAATTTACCACGTGTAGTAATCATCCATGGTCAGAGAAAGTCTTTGGTTGGTGGTTGCAGAGCACATTATCATAAGGGATCTGTTGGCTTTTAACTTTGTGATAATTTTATTTGAATCTCTGGTTGAGAAACTTAAAGAGGAGGATTAATGAAGTCTTAAAACCCTAAGAGGAATGGATCTGAGGAGGATGACAAGTTTCACTCCAGTTCAAAGTAAGAAAGAATGGATAAGGTATATTCAGTTGATCAGGCATCACTAACAAAAGCCTAGTTACAGGATGGCTGAAAAGTGTTCAAATAGAAAAGATAAAAATTAATAGAGAATATTCAATACTGAGCTATCAGATTCTGCATAACTTGTAGGTACACTTTGGATTGGGAGCCACAAGGATTGAGATAAATAATTTACTAGAATTATAAATACTTAATATAATATAAAGGAATCACGGAAATTTAAAACTCATGGGTGTTATAATAATTAAGAAAAAAAAAGGCAAAAGATAGATTAAACTCAATATCCAGGCAAAATTAATAGTAGACCAAAATCCCAACAATGAAAATATTGAAGATTTAGAAATCATTTGAGAGTCTTGACCTTCTTTTTATCATGAATTTTCTGGTGTCTAATCAGTGGTGAAATACAATAATCTAACTCCATCCCATTCATATGATCATAAGATTGAAATTATTGGCCAAACTGTGGCACCCAGACCATTTTACTCTCCCTCAAAGCAGGAATTGACTGCACTTAAAGGATAAATTTCAGAAAATCTATTCAAAGGATTTCTTTGAACAAGCAATTCAAACACAGGATTGCAAGTAATTTTTTTACCAATAAATATGGTTGCCTTTTCCTTTTTTTTGACTACAGGAAACAGAATCAGGTAACCCGCAAGAATCTCTATCCAGTACTGCCTATGTTGCACCTTCTTACTCTCTTCCATGAAGCTACTTATTTCTTAATGCTAAACCTTTGAGGTGCCTATAACTTGGTTTGCATTGCCAAAGTTCCTGAATACTTGACTGCAATGAGAACCTGTTTTGGCAGCTATGAGTATAATTGTATGCCTTTTGTCCTCTGTAACACTCCCTCACTTTTCAACATTTTTTTAATGACATTTCTTCTTATCTTGTAGATAAATACGTTGTGGTGTACCTTGAAAATATACTAGTCTACTCAAGAACTCTTGAAGATCACATTGCACATGTGCAAGAGGTGCTCCAGAAACTTTTGTCTTTCTACTATGGCATAGCAAGCTTCCAAATTAACAGAAATAACAAAATAATAATAATAATAAAATTAACCTAAGAAGGAGTAGGAAAACCATAATATTTTTGCAAAAATAAATTCTTCACCCAAAATTAGGTAGGGTCACTCACTGACCCCACCCTTGAAATCCAACTCCTTATATTTTTAAATAATTAACAAAAGAAAGAGCAAAATACCACGGCACCACTATTGAACTTTTTGGCCAATTATATATTTCACATGTATTGTTACATATAGGTTTAAAACCTCAAATTCAGTCAGAATTGAGATGTTGTGTATATTTGAGGAGTTACAGATGGAAACGTCTTCTGTCACAATTCCCGCACGCAGCCGTGGAAGCCAATACACCCGCGCGCTGCTGAGCTAAAGCACTGTCACCCTGTCAAAGCCGTGTACGCAGCCCCGGGCCTCTGACAAGTACGCAGCCACGGGACTATGGGTTGAAAAAGTGACAGGCAGCCTGAGAAACCTAGGTACCCTGTAAACATGCTACAACCTACACAGGAACATTCTAAATATGTAACAAATGTTCCTGTGGATAGTAGATAGTCTACAAATACATAAACTTATTTAAAAATACCTAAATAACCCTTATGAATATTTTTTATTAAACATACTTCAAAGTACCAAGAATGTCAAAAATAAGACAATGACAACTTCTAAAAATATATTAAAATACTTTAATATACTATTATGAGAATTTCTAGACATCAATATTTTTGTGACATAATAAACAAAAATAATGATGTAAAAATATCACATGAATACCCATGACTTATATTTTTAAGTAATTATTTTAGTAAATCAACTGAAATTTAAAAATAAGGAGTAAAATCAATATCATGACTTTACTCCAATTATTTAAAAAATAATGAGAACTCACCTGAAATCAGAATATCCATAGGAATGTCTATTAAAATAATTATTAACTTACTCGGATGATTTACTAGGTATAATTAATTAAATAATAAATAAAAAGGACAGATTAGTGTTATTCACACGTACAAAAATCAATTATAAAGTAGCATAATTCCCATACCCTGTGGAATTAGATGCTGCCCGTGCTACAGCACCAATAAAACGTGACAGGCTACCACTGGTTACCCTGCTAGCCTCAGTGTCTGTCCCTTTTAGCCCCTGTACCCCTCAGAAGGACAATATTTGGACTCCAAAAGCTATAAATAAAGAGCTCTTTTGAGGATATTGATACCCAGAGACCCAGTTATATTTACATCCAGAAACTGTTCCAAGGTAATTGAATACTTATAAGAGATAACTAAGTGATTTATGGCTTGATTCTGATTAATAATATCTGTCCTCAACCCTCTTTTATCAATTTAAACTTCTGAACAACCTTATAGCCCCAGTATACAGGTTTAACCCATCATTGCATGTCCCAAACAGGTACCCAAAGGATTTAATAATATACAAGTGAGCCTTATTATCCTTTCTCTGTCGTGGAAGCTTGGTTACAAAGCCCTGCCACTCCACTGTGTATTTTATATACATAGTATCTTTGAGCGAAATATCCTTTAAACTAAAGGTTCCAAAGTAACCAGGCCTATGTGTTTTCATACTTAATTCCCTGAAGAGAGGTTTTAAAGATCCCCAATATAATTTTGGCCCCTCTATAAAAATATTTAACAATCAATTTATCTATATTGATTTATAACAATAAACCATATCCAAACCAATTAACCATGCAATAAGCTTTATCCAAATATTTTATGGATTTTTGCTGCATTTATTGCATAATACATTTATTATTTATTCTATCACCTCTGGTAGCTAAAAGATAGCAAGGATCTTGGCATCCAGGAGGCTGACAGAAACCTTGAAAGAATAAACTGTTTGAAAAAACCTTGAAGTGTGAATTCCACACTCATTCACTTCAATTCTTAGTTGTGATAGTTTTTCAAAAAGGACTGTCTATGGACCCAGCCAAAAGCCAATTTATATTGGACTGGCCCCAAACTACTTAATTTAAATCTTTAAAAGTTTTCTTAGGATTGAGTAATTTGTGTAGAAGGTTCATTGATTTTTATGCCAAAAAGACTGTTAATCTTACTAATCTACTTCAAAATGACACTGATCAATTTGTTTTTAGTGAGCAATCTTCTTTGGATTTTAACGCTTTGAATCAATATTTTACCACTTCTCCAATACTCACTCACTTCAATAAGCTATTTGAACTATTTTCAAAACCAATGCAAGAAACTATGCTATTGCAGGAGTAATCTTGCAGTTTTTTTCTCCTTAATATCTTTTTCATCCTGTAGCTTTTGATTCTTGCACAATTCTTGCAGCTGAGCTTAAATATGAGATTCATGAAAAGGAACTTCTTGCAATTTTTTATTGCTTGAAGAAAAGGTTTTCATAAATTTTAACCCTTATGGAACCTTTCAAGGTGTTAAATTATCACAATTCTCTGAAGTACTTCTTGAGCAGAAAATTCCTTACAAGCAGACAGGAAAAATATTCCAAATACCTCTCTGATTTCAAATTTACAATCACATACCAACTCAGGAAACAAGTGGCAGTCTTTGATACTCTATCACATTGGGAAGATGTTTAACCAGGGGGGGGGAGAACCTTCTCCAGTAAAAACCCTTAAAACTTTAGGAAACTCTTCTCAAACCAATCTTCCATTCAAATCAGTTTGATTATTAACAAAATTTGAGACAAAGCCTTCAAACTCAAACAGGCCCAACTCAAAAATCCCAATTGTAACAAACTTTGCAATAATGCAACATCACCAACAAGCAGTTATGGTATTGACAAAAATGGTTTTTCATTTTATAAATTTTTTATAGTAGTACCCACAAACCCTTTTATTAAACTAGATATCTTCAATTCTTGGAATAATGATCCAATCTCTGGTCATTAGGGTGAGCATCAAACCTACCACTTGATTTCACAAGCCTTTTGTTGGCCTGGTGTGTCCAAGGAAGTCAAAGATTATGTTAGGCATGCTATAATTGCAATTTTAACAATTCCTTGAATCACCAGAAGTATGGTCTGCTTCAGTTGATTCCAATCCTGCCTATCCCTTGGAACTAGCTGTCTATGTATTTTATTTTGCAACCACCTATTTCTAGTGGTTATGATTCTATTTTTTTTAACAGATTGCTTCTCAAAAATGGATTCATTTATTTTCATTACTGTTACAGCCTTTTCAAAATGCCTAACTAATCTCTTCATAGAAAATTTATTCTCAAGGCATTGCCTCTCTGATAAAATGGTTAGTGATTGTGGATCCTTGTTTGTATCTAGCTTTTGGACCTTGCTTTGCCAGAATTTGAATATCACTTGCAACGTATCAATTGCCTACCACCCAGAAATGGGTGGTCATACCACAGAAGTCAATTTGATTCTCAAACAATATCTTTGAATGTATTTCTTGTATCAACAGGAAAAATTGTTCAAGATGGCTTCCACTAGTCAAACATGCATACAGAAATTCCACTCATTCTTCCACTAAATATTCACCCTTTCAACTCTTTATGGAAGGAGGCCCACTTTTGAATCCATTCATGCAGCACCTTCTCAACCAGCTTCCAACTATCTCACCCTCATTTAATCCCTTCAATAGCAACTTTGAACCAACCTCAAAGCCCCAGGCAAGCGCTACAAGTAACAAGCAGATTTAATTTGCATCTTGGCACCAACCTTTGCAGTAGGAGACCAGTTTTTGTTCAATGCTTGCCACATTTGCAGTAAATTTCCAACCAGGAAGCTCTGTGAGAAGAAACTTGGCATGTTTGAATTCAAATCAGTTATATCCAGTAATGCATTTAAACTTTCATTACCTGCAAAATGGGAAGGTATCCATTGATTATTTCATGTTTCAATCCTAGAGCCAACTCAAGTCGTATACCCAGGCAAAACTCATTGCCCTCAAGAGCCTGTAAATTTTCAAGATCATTTAGAGCCAAAATCAAGCTGTATCTTGGATTCCAGCTTACAAAAATGAAAACTTCAATAACTTGTTGAATGGAATGGCTTCCAGTCTGACAAAGATTGCACCTCTTGGGAAACAGCCCATCACCTTTGCAACTCTCCAGATCAGGTTTGAGACTTTCATGGGTACTACCCTTGCAAACCTGGCCAATATTAATAGCATCCAATCTCATTCCAATTTAATTCTGTTCCCTTCCAAACCAGTTAATTCTCATTTCCCCTATCCAATCCTATTTTTCTTTATTTTTAGTCACAAAAATTTACACTTAGCCGCTCCTATCTACCTATCACCAATACTGTATTCATTTACACTTCAATTCCTTCTTTCTTTTTCCTTCTTTTCCTTTCTAAATTTATTCAAGAATGATAAAGATAAAACAAATAAAAAATAAATATAAAAATGAAAAAAAATAAAAATAAAAATAAAAATAAAAATAAAAATAAAAATAAAAATAAAAATAAAAATAAAAATAAAAATAAAAATAAAAATAAAAATAAAAATAAAAATAAAAATAAAAATAAAAATAAAAATAAAAATAAAAATAAAAATAAAAATAAAAATAAAAATAAAAATAAAAATAAAAATAAAAATAAAAATAAAAATAAAAATAAAAATAAAAATAAAAATAAAAATAAAAATAAAAATAAAAATAAAAATAAAAATAAAAATAAAAATAAAAATAAAAATAAAAATAAAAATAAAAATAAAAATAAAAATAAAAATAAAAATAAAAATAAAAATAAAAATAAAAATAAAAATAAAAATAAAAATAAAAATAAAAATAAAAATAAAAATAAAAATAAAAATAAAAATAAAAATAAAAATGAAAATGAAAATAAAAATAAAAATAAAAATAAAAATAAAAATAAAAATAAAAATAAAAATAAAAATAAAAATAAAAATAAAAATAAAAATAAAAATAAAAATAAAAATAAAAATAAAAATAAAAATAAAAATAAAAATAAAAATAAAAATAAAAATAAAAATAAAAATAAAAATAAAAATAAAAATAAAAATAAAAATAAAAATAAAAATAAAAATAAAAATAAAAATAAAAATAAAAATAAAATTAAAATTAAAATTAAAATTAAAATTAAAAATAAAAATAAAAATAAAAATGGAAATGGAAATGGAAATGAAAATGAAATGAAAATGAAAATGAAAATGAAAATGAAAATGAAAATGAAAATTAAAATGAAAATGAAAATTAAAATGAAAATGAAAATGAAAATGAAAATGAAAATGAAAATGAAAATGAAAATGAAAATTAAAATGAAAATGAAAATGAAAATGAAAATGAAAATGAAAATGAAAATGAAAATGAAAATGAAAGGGTGGTGATAATAAATTCACAACTCCCAGTTGTGTGGGAGTTGTGCAGGGCCCCACACGACCTGTGGGAGTTTTTTGGGGTCCCACATGACCTGTGGGAGTCATGTAGGGCCCCCCATGACCCAATCAACGCATTGGGGCCCATACACTACTCCAAAGGGTTGTTCCAAACATGCACAACCCCCAGGGGGCATATACCCCCCATAATGGGCATTTTTGATTTTTGTACCCCCGTACAAAACCAGTTAGACCTGTGTATGGGGGTATACAACCCCCCCAGAGCTGTGCAAGAATTTACTTATTTTTTTATTTTATATTTAATATTTTATTTTATTGTTTTTTTAAAAACCAAAAAATCAACATTTTTTGGTTAATTTCTGTTTTTTTTTGTATTTTTGTTAGTTTATTTTGGTTTTTCTTTTTTTCACCCAATGATTTTAGTTTTAATGCACGGAACACAACTACATTTGGGCTATGTACAACCCCACACAACTTAAATGTAGTTGTGTGTGTTGCCACACAAAACTGAACTGTCATGTGGGGGCTACACAACTGCAGTCAAGTTGTGTGGAGGCTACACAACTTGATTGTAGTTGTGTAGCATGCCACACAGACCATATGCGTCATTTATCATGCCACACGGCCCATTTGAGTTGTGTAGAGTGCCACACAGTCCATTTAAGTCATGTACATGACTCAAATGAGTTTTAAATTTAACATTACCCAAAATAAAAATAGGAAATCATATTTTTCAGGGGTGCTACCCTTAAACTCACAGGTTTTTCATGTCCCTGAAACGTCTGGTAACACAGACAAATCCTTGTTTACACGGGTTTTTCAAAAACTTTGTTTTTTTGACATTCCAACACAGCAGTCCTGTAGATAGGTGTCTTAAACCCTTATGGCTAATCTTTCATAATATATCCAGGGTACTTTGCCCATGATTTGATAGAATTGACTAACTCCTCCTTTTGATTATATGATATTTCAGGAGGAGGGGCCAGAGGAGTGGGATCATTAGATTGAGTAGTTGAGGAAAGGGCGAGAGGAGTAGAAACACTAGTTTGATTAGATGAGGTGATGCAGGATGGCCCAGGAGAGACAGTTCTGAAAAGTGGGTGAATGTTTTGTTGAGACATTTTGGAAAGAGATGTTTTTTTAAAAAGGAATTTGAGATTTGAGTTGATGATTCAGAAAGATTTTGAGTAGAAATGGAGTGAGAAGAGTTTTTGGTTCAGGAGGTTTGATTTGGTAGTGGTAGGTTTGGAGTGTTGTGTTGTGTTGTGTTGTTTTTTGTTGTGCTGTGTTGTGTTGTGTTGTGTTGTGTTGTGTTGTGTGGTGTTGTGTTGTGTTGTGTTGTGTTTTGTTGTGTGGTGTGGTGTGGTGTGGTGTGGTGTGGTGTGGTGTGGTGTGGTGTGGTGTGGTGTGGTGTGGTGTGGTGTGGTGTGGTGTGGTGTGGTGTGGTGTGGTGTGGTGTGGTGTGGTGTGGTGTGGTGTGGTGTGGTGTGGTGTGGTGTGGTGTGGTGTGGTGTGGTGTGGTGTGGTGTGGTGTGGTGTGGTGTGGTGTGGTGTGGTGTGGTGTGGTGTGGTGTGGTGTGGTGTGGTGTGGTGTGGTGTGGTGTGGTGTGGTGTGGTGTGGTGTGGTGTGGTGTGGTGTGGTGTGGTGTGGTGTGGTGTGGTGTGGTGTGGTGTGGTGTGGTGTGGTGTGGTGTGGTGTGGTGTGGTGTGGTGTGGTGTGGTGTGGTGTGGTGTGGTGTGGTGTGGTGTGGTGTGGTGTGGTGTGGTGTGGTGTGGTGTGGTGTGGTGTGGTGTGGTGTGGTGTGGTGTGGTGTGGTGTGGTGTGGTGTGGTGTGGTGTGGTGTGGTGTGGTGTGGTGTGGTGTGGTGTGGTGTGTGTGTGGTGTGGTGTGGTGTGGTGTGGTGTGGTGTGGTGTGGTGTGGTGTGGTGTGGTGTGGTGTGGTGTGGTGTGGTGTGGTGTGGTGTGGTGTGGTGTGGTGTGGTGTGGTGTGGTTTTGTGTGGTGTGGTGTGGTGTTGTGTGGTGTGGTGTGGTGTGGTGTGGTGTGGTATGGTGTGGTGTGGTGTTGTAATGGGGGGAGTGGAGTGGTATGGTGTGGCCTGGCCTGGCCTGGTCTGGCCTGGTGTGGTGGGTTGATGGAGTGTGATGGGTGGGGATGGGTGGGTGGAGGAGGTTTATTTTATGGATTATGGTAGGTTGGGAGAACTCCAAAATGGCCTGGAAAAATTTCAAACTCATATTGAATAGGAATGGTTAGGGTTTTATGCATGGAAGGCTCAAAAAAGCGGACCCCAGCCCAGAGGGGTGTTTGTTGCCCTCCTTTTGTATTTGATTTTTAGGGCACAAATGGAGCTTTAAAAATTAAGAAAAAAATATATTTGAAACCCTTGAGAGTCCTGTTTAAAACTTTCAAGATCAAATACTTCAAATTCTCATACGTAAACACAACAAAGAATGCAGAAATAAGGAAAGACCACCCCTTTTCTTTTCAATTATTTTCATTGTGATAAATATTTGGTGGGGTAAACCCTGTAATCAAAGCTCAGGTAAATTTTTCATTCAATTTTTGGATGTTAATCTTAAGTTTTGCCAAAAAAAAATGAGAGAAAAATTTATTCAAGAAGTGGGGAAGAAAATCTTGGAAAGGATATGTTATTTTGAAGTGTTTTTACATTTGATCGAATTTTTGGAGGCCAAGGATACATCCAAAAAATCTCAAAAAAAATATTTTGAAGCTATTCAGCTGATTGAAAAATATTGTGAGAGTTCAAAGTGCCAAAAAAACTTAAGCCAAAAGCCAAAGGAATAGCTTCAAAAATGAGTTTTTTTGTATTTTGTTAATTTTTTGAATGGATTTTTGAAGGGGTTTAACTGGTCCCAAAATTATAATGGATTAGCCATAAGGGTTCAAGACACCTATCTATAGGGCTTCTGTGTTAGATTGTCAAAAAAAAATTTCTTGATGTGAGAATTATTGGCCCACAAGCTGATCAAAGAGCAGTACTTAAAGCAAAAGAAATGCTGAGACAATAATGTCTTATGATTGATCCTAAATATGAGGCAGAGGCAATGGTGCAGTGGTGAATGTGAATGAATTGGTGAATTAATTGGTGAATTAATGGATTGAAAACAGCAGGGAGAAGATCTCCTTAAATACAAAAGATGGTGCTCATGTGGAGCTCATGTAATGACAAGCAAAAGGCAAAGAAATTCCGCCCTAAATGGGCTCTACAGGCTCTACAAGCCTTGCTACTTGGTTTGGGCTTACTCAGCCCACTTGGAATTAGTCCCTGAACCCTTATGACCAGCCTGTACCAGTTTGGTTTGGTGTTTCCACCCTTACTGGGATGAACCAGCCCTTGTTGCTCTTCAGACCCTGGGTGGTTGTCTATTACAATCAGCCCTGTTACCTGGTTACAATTCCCTCTTGACTGTATTGGTCCTTATTACCAAATCACATGGCTGGTTGCCTCCTGAGACCAGCCCCTGGCCCTCATATTTGCCAGGGTGGACCCAGAAACACTTTGGGTCCGGTCAAACTTACAGGAGGGGAGGTGTAACCAGGGGACATGCATGTCCCCCCCTCTCTCTCTCAATCCCTGGAGGGAGCAGTCAAATCCCCCCCCCAGGGACCCCTGGAGGTTGATACCCCCCAGTGCAATGCAAACAATGAGCGGGCTGGGCGGTGGTCAAGCCCACCCAGCCCCAGGTCACCCACCCCTTGGTAATTGGGGGGGGGGGAGAGATGGCCCCTGCAACTTTTGTTGATATGCTTAAGGTGGGTGTGTGGTCAAATCCCACCCCACGTTGCCCTTTGCTTTGTTGGGGCCAGTCCTTGCTGGTCTGGATGGGAGGCAGGGACTGCCAGCCACTGTGGCCGCAACCAGCCGGGTGGCACAACCGGGGCCGCAGCCTTGCACACAGCAGGTGGGAGGACTCAAAACTGAGTACCTTGCCCCATACAATGGCCCCCTGCGGGCCATTGGGCCCAGGAAGAAAACAAGCAGCCCCGGGCGGGCCCCAACATGGGCGGCGGCCCCAATGGGCCGCCAAGGCCCAAAGACCTAAAAACTACACTTTGGAGGGCCTGCCCGTCTGGCCAAGTGTGTCCAAAATAAACCTTGGGCCGTATTATGCCAAAATAAACCCATCTGGCTAAGGTAGCCCATCTACCCTGGCGGGCCCGTTAAGGCCCGTGTCCCAAAAGACCTGGAAAACGTGTTTTGGCGCCCAAAATGTCCAAAAACAATAACATCCCCATAGGCCCATGTGGCCCACGTGATGTCTAATGGGCCATAGAGGCACATTTGTGCATCCCATTTGGATTACACACTAAAATGCACATAACATGGATGCATCTGTATTTTAACACTTGAAACACCTGTGTAAACAAGGATTTTTTGGTGTATACTGGAGGTTGTGGGGATGTAGTACACCTGTGAGTTTCAGGGTAGCATTTGTGAAAAAATAATGCCCTAAAAACAAAAATAAAAATAAACATAATAAACATGCAATAAAAATAAAAATAAAAATGAAAATAAAAATAAAAATAAAAATAAAAATAAAAATAAAAATAAAAATAAAAATAAAAATAAAAATAAAAATAAAAATAAAAATAAAAATAAAAATAAAAATAAAAATAAAAATACAAATAAAAATAAAAATAAAAATAAAAATAAAAATAAAAATGAAAATGAAAATGAAAATGAAAATGAAAATGAAAATGAAAATAAAAATAAAAATAAAAATAAAAATGAAAATGAAAATGAAAATGAAAATGAACATGAAAATAAAAATAGAATAAAAGTCTTAAAATAAAAATAAAAATAGGATAAAAATCTTCAAATTATAAATTATCTTTCATTTACTCCTCTGCGTTTTCCCAAAATTTATTCAAATCTTGCAAACTGCAAAGATAAACCCTTGCCTACATCTCCAGTTAATCAACTTGGATCATTTTTTATTGGAACCCAATATTATCTCTTGGCTCCTTCTCTCCACCCCTCAAATCCAATCCCTTCCTTTCTTCCTTCTGTTTGATTCCCCTCAGCTCCATTCTCCCTTCTGGTCTTCTCCTGTCCTGTCCTGTTGCATTTCCTTCTCCTGTTTCATACCTGTGTTTTTCACCTTCTTCAACTAAAGTTACTTCACCTTGGGACTTCCTCCAAAACTGGGTAATCTCTGTATTGGTTGGTGTTCCAAAATACAGTTATGGTGGTGGTAGTGTATTTGTAGCTTACCTCCAGAATCTTGGTAGTACTAGAAATCAAATTCATTTATTATTCATTATTCCATTTTTTCTTATTGACATTCTCAATCCTTGCTGAACTAATGATTGCTCCCCAAGAAATTGGACTTCTGGTACTGGGGTATCTGATAGTTAACCCTTGGGGCCAAAAAAGGATTGAAACACTTGCTTGTGGAGGCTACTGGTTTATTTGCTGGAAAATCACTAAGGGAAAAAAACAAGCCACCTGGAAAAGTAAACAAGGCTTGCATTTATTTCAAATACCTCAAGCGGCTGTACTGGGTATACATCAATTGTTGAAGAAAATACAGTTCTCACAAGAGGAAAGAGAGGGCAACATTTCAATCTAAAGTTTTAAACCAATAAATAGTACATAAGGGTGTCATCTAATTGGTAGTGATTCAAGAAGTGATGGGAAATGATTGAGACACTTGCAGGAGCTTGTAGGTTCTATACCCAGGCAACTGTCATGCTCAAAGTTCAAGGGTTATTTTCTACACCATCTTTTTGACATATCCTATTCCTCAATACCATCAACCTCATTCTGTAAGCAATTCCGCTTACTACCTCTGGCTTATACACAAGGGACTTACCAACTTTGGCAAATAAATCTGTCCCTGAAATCTTTGCAGTTTCAACCAATGATCATTCAACCATCCAATTAACCTTCTTCCTCCATCTCTGGGCTTAGCTATCTCATTCTTGGACATGCTAGTCACACCAGCTTGCATGTTTTATAGAAAGCCATACCAGTTGAAATTTTTGCGTAATGACTAGTCCAACACCCTGCATAACTATATCTGTTCATTTTCATTACTCTTAAAGTCTCTCACATTTCATTCATTCTCCTGCCACATCTATGTACTTGCATTGTCTATTTTTTACACTTACCTACAACCTTGTAAAAGCTATACTATGTATTTTATTTACCCATTCTTTTCCTGTCATTCATTGTACCATTTCTCCCTAGCTGTAGGAAACTTTCCATCAGGTTTTATCTAGTCACCTCTGGTTATGTTATAAGGACAATGCAGTCTGCCTGAATATTGTTTACTAAGTTATTTAATTTCATAGAGTCTATACATCATTGATGAGATTAAATTTATCACATTGGGCTTTCCCTTGGTTCCCTTCCATTTTTAAAAATCCATTTTCCTCACAGTTTTTTGAGACTTTGAACCTATCATTAGCACTTTGCAGTTAGCCTTGTACACTTGCACTTCCCTCACAATCAGTTTTCTCCCATTTGCAGTCACAATCATCTAAGATTGCCTTATAGTACATGGGGTGGTTTTGGGACAGATGGAAAGAGCAATCCATATTAAATAAGCTGATCCTCTCAATAAAATACTCAAAAAATATTTCAAATCACTGCATAAATTCATAAAAGAAGTCATCAAGGGTATTTGTGGCTCTAACCAATGGTAGAACCAATAAATTTCAAAATCATTACTATCTTTTTTATTACTTGTAATATTTTGTACTTTGTCTCCTGTGTATCTTTTTTTGAAAGAAATTTTCAAACTAGTTCCAAGTTATATTACATATGATAAATTAATAGAATACATGGAATTTTACCATTTTCAATGGCACAGATGATAAATTGATAGAATACATGGAATTTTACCATTTCTACCATCTATTTCAAGATTAAAAATAATACAAAATAAAACTTTCTAGAAAAATGAAACATTTGAAAAATTGATGTAAAAAAAAATGGGTACCAGTCCCATGAATTCTTGAAACCTGCTGCATGTAAAATCTGTCCACTCCCCTCTGTTATAAGTTGTAATTGAATTTCATTGGTGATTCACATGTAGATATTCAACCCTCTTTTTAGAATTTTTTTGATTATTCCCATGGGTGAATTGTGCTCTTCCAATTTTTGCATTCCCTTCATGACTCAGGTATCAAAACTCCCAATTTTTGACTATATGACCTCCATACTTTAACTTTACATTTCCATTCAAGATTTTTTTATTATTAAGTATCTTGGGGTTTTTAAGATCCATATATCAGTAACTGGTTTTCAAAATTTGGCACTTTCACTATTTCATTTTGAAAACAGGATTGATTTTATCTCAATTTTCAGCTCAACCATCCAATCATTCCCTTCAAAGGAATTCTCTGATTTCTCAACATCCCTTGGAGAATTCCCCAACTTCCTCAGGGTGATTCTATTAGTCCTAGTTCTTTGTTGTGAATCCTAAAAGATTCAAATACTTGGTCTGGTAACAACTAAACCCATTCCTTGAAAGAAGACCATCATTTCAAAAGTTAGTAGACCAGATCAGCATGAAATTCAGACATCAAATATAGCATGAGAAAAAAAACCAACAAACTGAGACAGTCTTGTAGAAGCATCCAAGTAGCAATATTGATGAGGTATGGTAAATACACTGAGGCTTTTCAGGTTATAAAATGGGTGGGTTTTTATGTTCAACAAAATTTGGTGGGTGCTTAAAGCTGCATGGAAGGCAATCAACTGCTGCTTCTCAGGCATTCAACCAATGGGGGCGTGCCATCAACTTGAATGTGAAGGCTTTCAACTGAAGCAAAAAAGGGTGTTTTTTTTCTTAAAACAAAAACCACATCAGTTGTAAGGTTCATGAGGTTCAAAACAGCAGTAAAGATCCTTGGGATTCTGAGTTGATCAGGAACTAGGTCAAGCTGATGAAAAAACTATGTCAGGCTCCCTTGGTTGTTGCCCTATCAGCCAATTTTGTGAGGCCTTCAACTATGGCATGTCACAGGACAAGCTGGAGTTGGCTGCCAAACCAATTTAAATGGATACACCACATATCACCAGTTCATAATGGGTGAAACAAGAGTTAGAGGGAGAATAAAATTAGGATTAAAAGAAGGTCTTAGAGGATGAGTGAAGTTGTGAGAGGTAGTTTTCAGTAGTCTTAGTATGGACCAGTGTTGTGTATGTCTTGGTTGGTGAGGTGAGGTGAGACAATGTACCCATCTGAATGAATCAATGATTGATTTGATGGCCATTAAGGCTTCTAATCATAGACTAGATTTACTGATTATTCAGGTTGTATATGAGCTTGACATCTGGTGCTTAGAGACCTTGGTAGTTCTACTCCTCATCCTCATGGTGGTTGGCAACAGTGGTGTGAGTCAGAGAAATCAATGTGACTGGGTTCTGTAATTTTAGGCCTTTGAGTAATGGCTGTGAGTATGAGTTTGGACTGCACTGAGATGGGGTTGTAGACTGGTGGTGATAGTAAGAAATATTCAAAGGAATTTTATTCAATCAAAAGGGCTGATTGAAACATATAAATGTGAAACAACAACTGGCAAACAGAGGGCATGAGCATGGGTTGAATTCTAACAGATTGAGTAACTCAGCGTTGTCACATAGAGGCTTGATAATCAAACGTCTTTTGAAACAAAAAATTTGTTACAACTTGATATTTTTAATGCCATTCAACCAAAAATCTGAATTTTTCGTGATACATATAATCTTTTGGGACTATTCACATGTTCAATTGTTTGATTTATTCCTTAAGCCTTCATAACTGTTGGGCAGAGAGGCCTCTGTCGTTTTACAAGACCCAGATCTAAATCCCGCTGCAAATTAGTCGAAAACTCTCAAGTTTGATGGCAAAATACCCTAAGGGGTAAAGGATTAGGTAGCTGATCAATCCTAACAAATGTTGATGGGTAAACCATCTGCTTGTGAGAGTCACTGCTCCCTGACTTTTTTGCTTGATCTGTTTGCCAAGTTTTTTTGGAATTTTTACTAATTGGCTTCTATGGAGACATAGTTCATGAGTGACACTTCACAAAAACTCCACCTGACAAATTCTACTTCTTTACAACAACTTCATGCAATGTGGCTAAAGCCAGACGAGAGAGAGACCGAAAGGAAACGGAAAATAATGTTAGTGGGGCGAAAGTGGACCCCTTTTCGCATTCAAGCTTGTTCGTTAACAAATAACGCCGCCATCCCCATCCCAGTCCCTATACACATAGAAGTAACAAACAGGCTGGCCCGGGACCTCTTGGCCTCCGAATAACCAGTGGCTACCTGTCTGGCCCCAGTAGCGCCCAAGGGGTGTCCAAAAGCGATCGCGCCTCCGACAGGATTTACTTTCTCGAACGGAATGCCTAGCTCTTTGATAGAGTACACCGCTTGAGATGCAAATGCCTCCTATGAATGGAAACATGTGTGAGCAACACGAGATGGTTCTAATGATGGACCGGACGCCATCACAACGTGATCAATCCAGAAACCTACATTTATTTCATAAAAGTCAATCTCTTCCTTACGAATGCCGCACTTCTCCAGGAGCTTTTTTACAGCATACAACGGACCAACACCCATAATTCGCGGGGGAACACCGACGACAGCCGACGTGTAAAACTTGCCCAAGATGGGCAAGCCAAGCTTCTTCGCTACGGAGCGTCGTGCAAGTAAGACAGCTGCAGCGCCATCTGACACTTGCGAAGCATTTCCCGCGTGAGTCGAGCCAGTTTTACTAAAGACTGGTTTGAGTTGAGATAAAGATTCTACTGTTACCCCAGCACTGGGCAACGATGAGAGCAACCGGCATGTTAGCATGATCAATGAGTCGGAGCAGGCTCCCCGAATGGTCAATCACTCACCGGATGCCATCATCTTCAGAAACTAAAATCTGTTTTTCGTCGCCAGTTTTAGGATCAGTCCAAACGGCTTTGACGGGAACGATCTCCTCTTTGAATTTACCAGAGCGTTGAGCAGCTAACGCCTTGGCGAAGGAGTGAGCTGCAAATTCATCCTGAGTTTTTCTGGAAATGCCGTATTGACTTGCGACGTTCTCGCTCGTGACTCCCATGGCTAGGTGATTGATCAACCAGCGCATTGGAATATCAACTTGATCGGCATCTAACCGTGATCAAGTGAGATATTTGAGATGAATGAGGATAAACTAACGTAGTAAGCAATCAGCGGCTTCGGGAACTGCACCGACGGCATCCGACATTTTTTCCGGCATTGCGCCGGCTCCGTACCCATGCGTCATACTTTCGACACCTGCAGCGATACCTATGTCAATCTGTCCGGTGGCTATTTCGTTGGCGATTTGGGTAACAGCAGCCAACCCGCTGGAGCATTGCCGGTTGACAGTGTTCAACGCAGTAGTATTCTAGGGTAAATTTTGAATGAAATCGTCAGGCTAAGTTTGACGAGGGAAAGGCCATGGAGTACGAGAGCTCACTGGATAACCTGCGTGGAGGCACGCCATCCTAGAGACAGTGGCAGCGCCACCTGGAGCCAAGACATTCCCGACTGCAATATCCTCGACCAGGCCCTTGTCAGAAAGCTGAGCTTTATCAGCGACCGCGGCTAATACTGCACTGAGAAGGTCCTCAGGGCATAGATCTTTGAAGCCCCCTTTCTTAGCACGAGCTAAAGAAAGAAAAGAAAGGAAAAGTCGCCAGGTCAGCCAAGTTGGAAATCGAGGTTCGACAATGATGATGAGATGGGGCAGAATCCGGTGAGAGATGGCTTACTGATAGGCGTTCTAACTGGAAATAAACCAACACGAGCGTCAACCGATGGCAAGAGAACCGGTCAGGACAAGGTTGTGGACATCGACTGGGGAGATCGACAAACCTGCGGCACAGATGACGGCGTCATCGTCGTGCTTCATGAGGATGGCGACCTTTCCCATCTTGGAGCCAATGGTGGCGCCTACTTGACGGACGGATTGCATCTTTCTTTGGGTCTGTAGAAGAGACTAACAGGTCTCGTTAAGGGAAGTCTAGAATGGAGGAGGCGAGGAACTAGAGCACGGTTGGATCGATGAGAAGAGGCCGAGGCAGTTTGCAATCCGGAGAAGTATTCGATGGATCTGGGCCTGGAAGGGTTGGAGGTAGGCGCGGGTGGACTAGCCAGGCTGAGGCGAGGAGGTACATATTTATGAAGCGGTAAATGAGGATTATGTCACGAGCAATCGAGCTGTGCAACCCGGAGGGTGACGTCATCGAACCGGTAATCGGGCCGAGGCTGGGCTGACTTCGGGCCCCCTGGGATTTGCACGCCGACCTGCTAAATTGCATGGGGGGGGGAGGCGGGTCATCGGCCAAAAGCATGGACACAGGAAAATTCCACGTGAGGCATTGATCAAATACAGATAAAATGATTCCAAGATCCCTCGAGCAAGAATCCAATCATGCACAAGACATTTCTTCAGGTTTATGGGAATCCCTTGCAGTCATATGTTTGATGACATCAGGCACTCTGATGGTAGACTACTTGGCTCATCAGGAAACAACAAGTTGGAGAGGGGAATGATGAGGCTGGAAGAGAAAAAGGCAAAAGATAGGTATTTCAAGATTCAAAGGAGACGGTGGGAACAGGAATAAATCAGGAGGGATGCTGCAAAGAAGATCATAGAAAAATATCAAAAATGAAAAATGAAAGCAGATTTGGACAATTCCCAAAAGGAAGGTAATTGGCAGCTTATGAAGCTAATCATGAAGTAATCCACAGAGAAGCTGAAAAACAGGCAAGATGAAAAAGAATGATGAGTAGAAGAAGAAAAGGATGTAGAGATTGTAAATGGAAAGAAAAAGTGCTGAAGATCTGAAATCAAAAGACTGAGAAAATTAAAGCTGAATCAGAAAAAAGGGAAAATTAAAGCAATTAAAGCTCAAGGCCACATGGGTGGAAGCTCTGGGGGTTGTGATTCTCCTCCCAAGAACCTGCAGGCTTAATTTCATAAATCCATGCAACCAGATCATCTTCAAGTTCTCCTATGCCAGTTAAATCATCTTCAAGTTCTTGTATGCCATCTCAATCATCATAAAAACCTTCTATCTCAGTTCAATCATCTTCAAATTTATTTATGTTTATGAGTCCAGATGTCAGCTTCCAGATTCTGGGAACCTTGCAGTCCTTCAGCTACTAGAATTAATGAAGGATAAGAACAAATATATTCTTAAAAAATAATTAATAACCAATTTCCAAAAGGATGAGTAAGATTGGTAATGGTTCATGGTTTAAGTGTTTGGTTTAATGGTGTTCAATTCAATATAATAAAAAATAAAGAGGGGCCACAGTTTCTAAAGACTGGGGATCTTGAACACCTCTTTATCAGGAGATTGACTTTGTAATCTGGTAACCTGGAACAGTGTGTCCTTATGATCTAACAATAAGGGCTATCACCCAATAATAGGGTCTATCAGGGTTAGAAAAACTGCACTTTTTTTAATGGTGGGTTTCAGCCAAATACCCCAATTTCTAAAATTCCATTGAAATTCAAAGAAAAACCACTTTTTTCACATCAAGAATGTCAGAGTTAGCTGAAAATAAATGGGTTTTTTCAGGTAAAGTATCAAAAGTTTTTTGAAATCTCAACCACACATCAGTTGTTGTCATACACCCCTGGTTTCCCTCCTCCTTCTACCTCCAATCTCATTGGAAAAATCTAATTCATCACTCTCATTGTCAGCTTGCTACTATTGCAGAGCAAGCTGCAAAAGTAAAAAAAAAAAAAAACATAAAAATAATAATAATACAATTAACCTAAGAAGGAGTAGGAAAACCATAAATATTATTACAGAAATGGGTTCTCCACCCAAAATTAGGTAGGGTCACTCACTGACCCCACCCTTGAAATCCAACTCCTTATATTTTGAAATAACTAAGGAAAGAAAAACCAAAATATTACAGCTCCATTATTGAGCTTTTTGGCCAATTAAACATTTCACACACCTTGTCACGTGCAGGTTTCACACCTAAAATTCAGTCAGAATTGAGGTGTTGTGTATATTTTAGGAGTTACAGGCGGAAATGTGTTTTGTCACGATTCCCGCATGCAGCCGCGGCAGCCAATGCACCCACGCGCGGCTGAGATATAGCCCTGTCACTCCGTTGAGGTTGTGTACGCAGCCCCGGGCCTCTGACAAGTACACAGCCGCGGGACTACGGGTTGACAGAGTGACAGGCGGCCTGAGAGGCTCAGGTACCACGTAAACATGCTACAACCTACACAGAAACATTCTACATATGTAATAAATGTTCCTGTGGATAGTAGACAGTCTAAAAATACATAATATTATATAAAAATACATAAATAATCCTTATACATATTTTTTATTTAATATAATTCAAAGTACCAAGAATGTCGAAAATAAGACAATGACAAATTCTAAAAATATATTAAAATACTTTAATATACTTTTATGAGAATTACTAGACATCAATATCTTTGTGACATATGAAAGAAACTAATGATGTAAAAATAATACATGAATTCACATGACTTATATTTTTAAGTAATTATCTTAGTAAATCAACTGGAACTCTAAAATAAGGAGTAAAATCAATATTATGACTTTTACTCCAATTATATAATACATAATGAGAACTTACCTGACATCAAGATGTCCGTAGAAATTTCTATTTATATAATTATTAAATTACTGGGAACATTTAATAAGGATAATTAATTAAATAATACATAAATAGGACAGATTAGTGTTATTCACACATCCTAATGTCTATTATAAAGTGGAATAATTCCCATTTCCTGACGAATTAGATGCTACCCGTGCTATGGCACCAAGAACAAATGACAGGCTACCCCTGGTTACACTGCTAGCCTTAGTTCCCGTCCCTTTGAGCACCTGCAACCCTCAGAAGGAAAATATTGGGACTCCAAAAGCTATAAATAAAGAGCTCTTTTGAGGATATTGATGGGCAGAGACCCAGTTATATTCATATCCAGACACCGTGCCAAGGTAATCTAGTACTTATAAGAGATAATTAAGTGATTGATGGCAATTTCTGATCAATCATATCTGTCCTCAACCTCTTTTTATCAATTAAAACTTCTGAACAACCTTATAACCCCAGTAAACAGGTTTAACCCATCAGTACATGTCTCAAACAGATACCCAAATGATTTAATAATATACCAGTAGGTTTTATTATCCTTTCTCTGTCGTGGTAGCTTGGCTACAAGGCCCTGCCACTCCACCTTGTAATTTATATACATATTATCTTTGGGTAAAATATTCTTTAAACTAAAGAGCCCAAAGTAACCAGGACTACGTGTTTTCATACTGAAATCCCTGAAGAGAGGTGTTAAAGATCCCCAATATAATTGTGGCCCCTCTATCAAAACATTTAATAATCAATTTATTCATATTGATTTAAAACAATAAACAATAACCAAACCCCTTAACCTTGCAATAAGCTTAATCCAAATATTTTACGGATTTTTGCTGCATTTATTAACTAATATATTTATTATTTACTCTATCAACTCTGGTAGCTAAAGGATAGCAAGGGTCTTGGCATCCATGAGGCTGACAATTGGGGTTCTGGCCGGGAAATATTCCATTTTATTATATTTAATACCTTCGACCAGACATTTCACAAAAAAAACAAAATCAAAGATAAATTTATCTGACTTTATAACCGTGATTTATCATTAAATTCTTTTGCAGTGGATTTAAAAACCAATGCAGAATTAATAATCTATTATTTAAATCTTCTAAAGATAAGAAAAGAAGAATATATTAAAAATTATAAACCTACTGGTTGGAAAGCTTTAACTCAAGCTGAGCAACTTAATAGGGCGTATCAAAGTTAGCAAACCCGCCATTAGAAACCCGCCATTTTTTTTGAAAAAACCCGCCATTTTTAATGGCGGGTTTCTGAAATACACATACCCCCTAACTGGTGTATTTCAAAATGGTGTGTTTCATGAAAATGGCGGATTTCAATCATCAAACACGCCATTAAACCCGCCATTTATGCATCATCTTCCATCCACCATCCATCACATCAAAAACACCCATCCACATCAGCAAATCCATACCAGTCCCATATCCATCACATCACACACATCTCTATTGTTTTTCACATACCTTCACATACCAATCTTCACACAAATCCCATCATCATCTCATCACCCCACATCACTCACCACCTTTCTCAACATGTCCAATCAAACATCCCACCAGCAAGTTGAAAACGCAAAAAAGCTGACTGAACTTTTGCTACTGTTTGACTCCCATTCAGACTCTGATTCAGACTCCGATTTGGAATCAACTTGGTTAGCTTTGAATTCTCTGTTGGCAAAGCAATACATGGTTCCAAAAATACACACTCTCCATAACCCTATGTATGAAAGGCAAAAGCTTCATCTCATCCCTGACTCAAGCTTCCAGCAACTGTTCCAAACTTTGTTGCCTTCTTTCATGAAACTTTTGGCAATGATTGAAGACCACCACATCTTCCAGAACAATTCTCGCAATCCTCAACGCAATCCAGCCATCCAACTTGCCGTTGCTCTTTGTAGATTGGGGTCAAATGGAAATGGAGAAGCAATCCATTGATTGGAAAATCTATTCTCAGTCAGTTACGGAAGCATTGACTTATACACCAAAAGAGTCATGATTGCTATCCTATCTTTCCGTTGCTCGGTCCTTTCATGGCCAACCAAAGAAGAACGCAAGGAGATATCTCAAGTAATGGAGACAGAAGGCTTTCCTGGTTGCATTGGTTTTGTTGATGGAACCACCATTCCCTTGAGTCAAAAACCCAACCTAGATGGCAACCACTATTTTGATTGTAAAAAAAGGCAATTGATTCATTTCTGTTCCAATCGCTATGATAAAACTTTGGATCACACACTGACCAAATATGTTCCATCTCTTTGTTTAGATACTCCGTGGCACTACAACTTTTTTGCAATAACAACAAGAAGTTCATCTCCCTCCATGCTGGCCTTCCAGGTTCTTGTCATGATTCATATGTTTTCAATTGGATACGGATTGCCCAACAACCAGAGATCTACTTTGACCAAGATCAATACCTTCTGGCCGATTCGGCTTATGCTAGTGGGAAATATGTAGTTCCAGCATACCGGAATGTTTTGTCCAATGATCAAGGAAAAACCAATTTTAACTATCATCTTGCCCAATCACGAGTTCGGATTGAGCATGCCATAGGAATTCTGAAAGGAAGATGGGCCAGCTTATGGGAGATGCAAAACCAGCTCCAATGTTCCAAAGATATGAGGTTCCTCATCAACTGGATTATCACTTGTGTAATCCTTCACAACCTTTTGGCCAACATCAAAGATGAATGGGACAAAATATTCCAAGATGATATTTCTGATCCGCCTCAAGTCATCCCTGTCTCATCTGGTCCCTCATCTTCTTCTATGAGAGAGCGGATTCTTCCTCTCACCCTTGCTTGCTTTGATGAGTAATTTTTGATTTTGAAATTGGTAAAAATTCCCTTCACCGTATTTTTTTGGTTTTGGTTGTTCACCCAAGATTCATAGGCTGAGTTTTTTTTTATTTTTTTTTTAGTGGACTTGAATCCAAAAACACCTCCACCTCAAACCCTGCCACTCACCAAATGCCACCCCCCTCCCCCTCACCACTCAACCCCTTCAACCTCACCCCACTCACTCACTGGTCAAACCCTGCCTCCTCCTCACCAAACCACCTCACTCATCACCACCACCTTACTCACCACCACCACCTCATCTCACCTCACTCACTGAATCCCCTCCTCCTAATCCTGGTAAGCCCCCTCCACCCTCTTCCTTCTCCTTCCCCTCACCAGTTGCTGATCCTTTGATCATTCAACCTTTAGTCCCCCCCTGGATCCACCCCACTCACTCACCGGTCAAACCCTGCCTCCTCCTCACCAAACCACCTCACTCATCACCACCACCTTACTCACCACCACCACCTCATCTCACCTCACTCACTGAATCCCCTCCTCCTAATCCTGGTAAGCCCCCTCCACCCTCTTCCTCTTCCTTCCCCTCACCAGTTGCTGATCCTTTGATCATTCAACCTTTAGTCCCCCCTGGATCCATTGGTCAATCCATCAAGGTGAGGCCCTCCCCTCCTCCAATTCCTCCTCTCATCAATTGAGCAATTGATTGCTTGATCAATTCACAATTGATTGGCAATCAATTGCTCGATTGATTTGCAATCAATCGCTTGATCAATTCGCAATCGATCAAGCAATCAATTGCCCAATTGATTTGCAATCAATTGATCGCTTGATCAATCGGCAATTGATTGCTCAATTGATTGGCAATTGATTGGGCAATTGATTGGCAATCAATTGAGCAATCGATGAGCAATCGATTGGCCAATTTTTTGGGCCAATCGATGCAGGATCTTTGTAGGGTAAAGGAACTGACTTCCCCATTGTTTTTTCTTTGTTTTTCTTTCTTTTTTTTTTAGGTTTTCAAGCTTGGCCAGAACACATTCTCTCAAGTCTTACGCCAACCAAGCTACGTCCTGTGACAGTCTGGTTTGCCTAGTATGATGCCGGCTGCGGCTCCTCATCATTACCACTCCTCCCCAGCTAATTCTATTCTTTTGATATCTATTGATTCCTTCACTGGCTACCAAACTCAAAATGTTATACATCCATTCAAATTTCACCTTGATCCTCACCTCGGGTGCAGCAAGTGCCTGGGAGGGAGAAAGATGGAAGGAGATGGTATGAAAAACATAAAGAGAGGTGGCAAGCAGAGGAATCGTAGAAAAAGGAGGGCTCAAATGAGGGATTTGGAAATTTCTTTGGAAGTGACTGACAACTTGATTAAGGAAAAGTTTGCCTGGTCTAGACAAAAGCTATGCCCTTTGGATCTGTACCCTGCTATCATGGCTGAAAAGAAAAACAACCCTCAAAAACCCACCCAGGAAAAATTTAAGCAAGAAAAACAGACAATTGGGGCTTTCCACTTCTTCCACCATGGAAAAGTTATTGTTCTCAACCAATCTGATCACCATGCTCTCGTTGCCATCATTGAATTTGTGCCTTTGGATCTACTATCTGAGCAAGATAAGAAAGATATCAACTTCGTGATGAAATTCCTTCACAGTTCAAACAAATTTGTCAACCCGGTTGGTCCCTCAAGATCTTGGGGTGGAAAAATGTGGGTGATTGGTTGGCGAAAATCAATGAACCCTTTGGACTTATTCGGACGTTATGTGAAGAAATCATCCATTAGATCTTCTCCTCAAGAGTACGCTGTCCTCAACTTGAAGGCCAACAAAGTATCCCAAATTTTAGGACAAATGTTTTGTAATTTGGCCAAACTTGCCTTTGAATCAAACCGTGATACCATGAAGGACAGCAACATCCCCTCTTTCTCTTTGTTGGAATTTGGTTCCAAGCCTACACCTTTTGATTGCTCCCCACACCTCACTTTCACCTCGGATTCTTTTTACAATTCTCCTCATATTGACAAAGGCAACATCTCTGGCTATTCCTTTTTCCTTGTGGTCCCAATCAAAAAATTGAATGGTTGACTTATTGAAGATACAGATGAATATCAAGTTTTGGACAGTAAATTTTTTTTTCCTGACCTTGGCTTTGGAATTTATTTGAAGAAAAAAGGTATAGTCAAAATGGTTTGGGCGGCTAACAAGTACAAGCACTCTACCTTTCCAGCTGTGGACACAGCAACCCATACCAGAATGGCCATGTCACTCAAAATTAATAAAAAAACTCAGAGCACTTGTAGGGACATGAAAAACGGCCAAATTTACTCTAGAGAAAAAAATATCAATAAAAACAAAAAAGATTTGTATATTGGTGGGGTTAAGAATGCTCTCAAACATTGTTGTAGTAAAAAATAATTTGTTTTTCTTTCATCCATGCAAATATATTTACAAGCCCAGCATTCAAGTAATCTGCTGTATTTCTTCTACCAATCTACCACTGCCAATGCAAGCCAAAGCTACTGATACCTTATCCTTTTTTCGTTTGCCCGTTGTTCCCTCTCCTTTTCCAGTTGCACTTGCTGCCGATCCTTCTCCTTTTCCTCTTTTTGAAACTCTAGCTCAGCTTGTTTCAACCTCCACTCAGCATCCAATTTTTGTTGATTAGCCAAAGTCTTGGCTTGCTGCTTTTGACCATCCATGGCCAGTTGGCAATCCCACTTTTGCTTTTCAAACTGAAGTTTATCTGATTCAATTTGTGATTTCACTGTTTTTTGGAGGGGAATGGCAATGAGCATGATTTTGAAAGCAAGGATATTGAATCAATCAACTTACATGAATCTCGCTTCTCCATGATTTCTTCAAAGCCCAAAAAACTGGAAGTGTTTCTCCTCTTTTGATGACTTTTGGGGTTGACATTGATGGAATTGGAGGCCTTTTTCTTACCCTTGGCAGAGGAGGTTTGAGTCTGAAAGTCCTCACTTGTATTTGAAGGCAATGTGGGAGGCCCCATTGGCTTGAGTTTTTGGCCAATCAAAAATGGATGAGCCTGTTTTTTTACAATGTAAATCAGTCAGGAGCAACCAGACAGAATCAAAAACAATTTAGCTCCTTACTTGAGCAGATGTTGATGGAAATGGTGATCCAGGAATAACATCCTCCTCATTGGGCAAGTTCTCCAGTTGTTCTGCCTCAGGAAGAGAGCAATCAAAAGAAGGAAGTGAGGGGTCCAAGGTTGGGATTGACTGATCAATAAATACCAAAGTAGAAGTGATTGGAGCCAATTGTGTTTTAATATCCTCCTCGTCATCAGATGGGGGCCACTCCAAGGCCAAGGTTTCATCAAGGTCCCTGTTGGTAGGCTGAGCATCCCCAGCCAAGTCCTCGGCATCAACGGAATTGGATTGTTGGGCATTGAAAGCAGCTAGGGGGGTGATGTTGGCCTTCTTTCCAAAGATTTCATCCATTTGAATATAAAAAGGACAAATGGAGTCCAACTTATCAACCACTGAGTTAATTCCTTTGGCTTTGTCCAAGTCGGTGATACCAAAGCCAGTGGAGTTAGACATGGAGTGGGCCTTTTTGTACTTGGCTCAATAGTTTTTGAACTGCTCCCTCATCTGTTTGGATGACAGATCCAGCCTACCTTTTGTTTTTTTCTTGAGTTCATTGGCCATCAGGAGATAACCATTGACCTTAGAGGATTGAGGTTGGCCAACACGTGTTTTGTTGTAGGATCCAAAGCAGGCATTGTAGTTGGAGGGAATTTTCAGCCAGTTTACCAGGATGATGTGATCAGCTCTCTTGAGCTGACTTGAGCCCTTGGAAGCTGATGGGGGAGGATTTTTTGTTGTGGAGTTCCTTGGCGATGTTCTCTTGGGTGTGTTGGACTTGTGGGGGGAGGTTCGCTGAGGGGCCATTTGAAAGAGTTTGGGCTACGCAAGTGATGAGAGCAATAAAGTGATGAGAGTGGTAAAGTTTTGAGAGCGATAAAGTGGATGAGAGTGATCAAGTGATGAGAGCGGTTAAGTGATGAGAGTGATGAAGTTTTGAGAGTGATGAAGTGGATGAGAGTGATCAAGTGATGAGAGCAATAAAGTGATGAGAGTGGTCAATCAATTTTATGATGAGGGTGGGGGTAAAAAATTTTCTGATGAGGTTGGAGGTAGAAGGAGGTGGGAAGACAGGGGTGTATGACGCGGACAGGTGGTGGAAGCATTTAAATACTTTATTTGAAAAAACCCACTTATTTCAGGTTAACTTTGACACGTCTGATCTGAAATAAGTGGGTTTTTTTGATTTTTAATGGCGGGTTTGAAATGGCGGATTTGGGTTGAAACCCGCAATTAAAAAATGGCGGGTTTGGTTAACTTTGATACCCCCTAATATCTCTTCTGCACGTAGAAACTTAGATTAACTCCTTGAACAAGAAGATCTTGAAAGGAGTATCAACTTTCAGGCTCTATTAAGGAAACAAAAAGCTTGGAAGAAATACCGTATAAATTACTTTTTGAAATATAAAAGTAAGTATACAACTTGTATTACCATATTATTTTTTAAAAAAAATAATATTGATATATCTTATTAACCAATAAAATACACTTTTCATCAGTGAACCCTCCTGTAATAGAAACCACCGCCACTGAAGTTGATTTATTGGATCAGGAAATCCCAGATATCTCTGGACGCCCTGAAAATATTGATTGGGCAGGTGAAGACCTCATTGGAACACACCAAGACCCCATAGGATTACCTACTAAGGATCAATTTGACCCCAATAAGGTCTTGGTACCTTTGAACATCAATTTAAGTGAGTTTTGAAATAGAAATCATTTTTACGGATTTTTTCTGTAAAATACTCACAAACATGTTATTCTAAAAATAAATAGACGTAACACAAGAGCCTCAGGAAGAATTCCCTCCTATGGATTCTTGCCAACAGCTCTCAGTAACCGTGAGACCACCAATAAGGACAACCATGAAGGGACTAGAACCCGTGAATCAAATGTTGATGGACAAGGAGCAGCACCAATCACTTCTGCCCTCTCCCAACCTAGAGCCAGAGAAGGTGGTAGAATCAAGCCACCCTCCTCTACAAAAAGATTCCCTGAAGACACCCCAGCAGAATCTGGCCAAGGAAGCCAGGATCAAAGACTTAGTCAAAGAGCACGTGAAATATTGGGAAGAATTCAAAGAAGCCCAAGCCAAGGAGGACATGGTATCTATGAAAAAGATAATCTCCCAGGCAAAAGCCACCCAGATAGCTCTTCAGAAAATGATTCCAACAAAAGAGGTAGAATCCTACATAGAAAAGTGGAATCCTTGGGATCAATTAGCCCAACTGAAATGCAAAGGATCAGGAAAGAAGGGATCCTCTTCCGATCCCAAGCCAAAGGGAAAGAAAGACTGGGACCAGATAATATCCCTAGCTCAAAATTGGAAAGAGGTTTACAACAATTAGCTTCTAATTCTGAGCCCAAACAAACCTCTGATTTAATTACTTCCTTTTCTAATGATATGCGTCATAATTTCAAAATTGTTTGTGAAAATTTGGACGGTGTTTATACCCAAATGGATAAATTAACCTCAGTGGTAGCCAAATTGATTAATAACCAAAGAAAGACGGTAGGAATGGAAGAAATTAAAGAACACACAGAACAGTTATTGGAGACAATTAATTGTCACAAGGGCTGCTGACATGAAAGCAGGGCTTGGCACAGAGGGGTCTCTACCCACAGTAGGCTTGGGGGCAAGGTTACTGAAGGAGGCTAACAGGAGCAGAGGAGGATTGGGTTGAATGGTGCTGAATGACACTTGCTGGGGAAGATCTCCTAGTAAGAAGTAGTAAACTGATTTCTTGGGGGAAGCATCAGGAAGAGGAAAGAGGAGGCTTATTAAATAGACAAGAGGTTGGAACTACAACAGAGGTACAAGTGATTGGGGCTCAGACTACACACATGATGTCATGGGAACAGTCTAAGTAACAGAGAGGGCTGATCAGGTATGCTACTAAATTAGGTTAGGCTGCTTCTACATTGGGACAAGGTTCCAGGTCTGAGCTGTCTAAGTTGGGAGAGTACAGTTGAAGGATTTACAGTGTACATGGGAGTCATGACACTATGTACTAAGTAGAGAGAGTATGTAATACAATCTGCAAGAGGATGTACATAAAGATTCCCAAAGGATAAACCACACAGAGGAGGTATGGGTTAGACAGAGAGATAACCCAAAGAGGTATGGGTTAGACAGAGAGGTAACCCAAAGAGGTATGGGTTAGACAGAGAGGTAGAGTAGAGCCTGGGAGATTGAGTATGTGCAAGCCTATGGAGTCTATCTGTGTATAGTATGAGGTTAGACTATATGTAGATATGTACTGCATGAAGATCCTGAGGTATATAGTTACTGGAGACATATTGATGTAAGTCTCCTGAGCCCTGAGGTTGAAGTTCCTAAGAAAGTAGATCAGGCCTGAGGGTTAGACTGAGGTTAGACTGAGTTTGGTGTCAGTATGACGTTAATCAAGGTAGGATCAAACAGACTCAAACAATTGAGAATATGGTATCAGGAATCCAAGAAGATTTTATTATGTCTTTCAACCCCTTAAAAGAAGAATTGCCAACCACCACTAACAGCTCTATTCTATCCCTTAGTGAAAAATTGGATGTGCTTAATAACAAAGTGTACCTGCAACTTAATCTGATCAAAAATGATCTTAGAGACTTGAAAGTCCATCTGACCAACCCCTTGGGGAGTACTACAGAGGAACCAAATTCTCCCAGATAAACCACTACTCCTTATGCACCACCCTTATTAGGAATGCATAGGAGTGATACCTTTAGGCCTAGTCCTACTCCTGAGATGGAGCACTCAAACTGTTACCCCCTATTTCTGAATAGCCCAAGTTCTCCGGTGAAGGAGAATACAATCATATAAATTTTATTGAATTTATTGACTACACCATTAACTCTTATGACTTACCAGAACCTATAGCTGTAGTCAGGCTACACAGGCTATTTGAAGGAGTAGCATTGGACTGGTTTATGAGTAAGAGAGAAGAAGTAGGATCTTTACCATGGAATTCTTGGAAACTTCTGATTAAAGAACAATTTGGTTCTAGAATGTGGAAAAGGAAAATGATGAAAAATTTCAAAAATTCCTCATTTGACCCCTCCAAGGATAAACCTCACAAATGGTGCTTGGAACAGAAGAAAAATTTGGATTGCTTCTATCCAGATGCTGATAAAGAGGAAGTAAATGAAAGACTCCTCAACCTGTGTCCTGGAAATCTTAAACATAGTGTAAGATGTAGGATGAGTATGGATGCGGACTTGCCCACTCTAATCAATGTGCTAGAAGAAGTAATAGACATGAATGAGTTGGACAAGAAAGCCCCTTCCAGACCCAAAGAGAACTATAACATCAACAAAACCAGAGAACAACCTCCTCTGATAAATGCTTCTGATAATAAGAAACCTAATGAGAATAGGGATAAAGAGAGGATGCCGGCAACATGTTGGAATTGTAACAAGACTGGGCATATTAGACAAGACTGCCCATTACCAAAAAGGAAGATAGCAGTCTTGGAAGGAAAACAGGAGGTTGAAGGGAATCAGAACTATGAAGATATAGCTGATGCTGAAGGATCTCTTTCTGAATGTGAATTGATCCTGACCAACCCTGTTAATGTTATAGAAAGAGATATAGGTACTTCTGCAGAAATCAATAACATCCATGGGGATTATAGCTTGCCCCAACAATGGGATCCTACCATGATTTCTAGGCATATTATGGATGTCAACCCATTAGCAGTTAAACCTATTAGCAGGAAAAGTTACACCACTGGTCAAACTTTTTATGCAACAGGATTGTATAAAAACAGACCTATAAGGTTATTACTGGATAGTGGAGCCTTTTGCTCATGTGTCTGTGCTGAATTCTTAAAAAAATGGGACCCCAATTGGAAAGAAAACCTTTTGCCCATCACAAAAGCCAGGTTCAGCTCTTGCAACTCTACCATGAATGCTATTGGAGTATGGACTGCTCCTATAATACTACCTCACACTAAAGGATCTTTGAGAATACAAGTGGAATTTGTAGTATTACTCAATGGACTGTGTGACTACCTGATACTGGGTAATGATGCCTTATGTCTATATGGTATAGACGTGTCTCGTAGTAGAGGAAGATACTTCACAGTAGGAGGTAATTGGGATAAGAAGTTTAAGATATGCACCATTCAGTCTAACTTCCCCTCCTCTACTTATCAAAAGCATTTAGAAGACTTTGACCAAGTTGACCAAGAATATTTCTCTCAAGCAGCTCTGAATATGAAACTTTCTGAGGAACAGAAGAAAGATATAATGAAAGTCTGCTTTGAGAAACAGAATGCTTTTTGTACTAAAGATGATCCCATTAGTGATATTAAAGGACATGATATGGTATTGACATTGACGATTAAGCCTCCTTATCCTCCTAACTTAAGAAGGCCAGCCTATCCTTCTAGTCCTAAGTCTAGAAAAGCTCTTGAGGAAAATATCCAAGAACAGATAGACTTGCAAGTATTAAGGAAAGTAGGGCATAATGAACAGGCAGATGTGACCACACCTGAAATCATAGCTTGGCATAATGACAAGTCAAGAATGGTAGGAGACTTCAGAATGCTCAACAATTAAACTCAAGCATATTTTTATCCTATACCCCGGATGGATCATGATCTGCATAACTTGTCCAAGGCTAAGTACACCACTACTATGGATATGCTTAAAGGCTTCCACCAGATACCAATAAGCCCTGAAAGCAGGAGGTTTATGAGAATAATCTGTCATTTGGGAATATATGAATATTATAGGATCCCCTTTGGTATAAAGAATGCTCCACCACACTTCCAGAGAACCATGGATACAGTTCTAGGTACTTACATCAGACAAGGATGGATGATGGTATATATAGATGATGTTATCATATACTCTGATTACTGGGATACTCATATTAACCAAGTAAGATTAGTACTCCAGACAATCTCAAGAGCAGGATTAAAGGTGTCCATGAAGAAATGCAACTTTGGCTACGGAGAATTGAAAGCCTTAGGGCATATAGTCTCTGGTCTAACTCTAGCTGCTTATCAAAATAAGATAGCTGCTGTCATGAATATACCTATGCCTCAAAACAAGACAGAATTACTTTCTTTCATTAGTTTTTGCAGTTATTACAGACAATACATACCAAAGTTTGCTATGCTAACTAAAAGTCTGTATGAAATATGCAACAACAACACCCTATTGGAAATGACTCATGAGAGACTAAAAAACTATGAGGAATTAAAAATAGCTATGACCTCTACTCCTCTACTATCCAACCAGATTACTCTAAGCCCTTAAAACTGTACATTGACGCTTGCATGGAAGGGATAGGAGCTTATTTACATCAGGAAAGGATAGAAGAAGACAGACCAGTAGAAAAACCCGTAATCTTCATATCTAGACAGATCAAAGATACAGAGAAGAGATATGGGGCCAGTCAGTTGGAATTTTTGGCACTAGTATGGGTTTTAGAGAAGCTACACTATTACTTAGAAGGCACCACTTTTCAAGTAATCACGGACTGCAATGGTGTAAGAACTCTTATGAACATGAAAACTCCCAGCAGACATATGCTCAGGTGGCAAATTGCTATACAACAGTATAGAGGACAGATGACTATAGTGCATAAAGCTGGAGCTAAACATCATAATGCTGATAGTCTGGGTAGGAATTCTTTGTCTAATGACTCTAACAATCCAGCATATGACCCTGAAGATCAAGATATCTTTCCTATCCTGAACATCAATCTTTTTGCATTGAGTGCTCCAATAATGGGGATCCACTTATGTGAATTAGATAATGCTTTCTTCAACCTAGTAAGGGATAGCTACTCTCCTGAAAACAAGCTGCTGATTACCATTATGGAATGAAAATACCCAGAAGCAGCTTTGATAAATAGCCTACAGAAGACATCTGAACCTACAACCAGATGGGAAATCATCAATATGGATTTTTTCACCGGCCTCCCCCCTGAAGGTATTCATTCATATAACTCTTTCCTAGTTATATTTGACCAATTAAATATTTCACACACATTGTCACGTAAAGGTTTCACACCTAAAATTCAGTCAGAATTGAGGTGTTGTGTATATTACAGGAGTTACGGGTGGAAATGTGTTTTGTCACAATTCCCGCACGCAGCCCTGGCAGCCAATGCACCCGCGCGCGGCTGAGATATAGCCCTGTCAATCCGTTGAGGTTGTGTACGCAGCCCCGGGCCTCTGAATATTACGCAGCCGCCGGACTACGGGTTGACAGAGTGACAGGCGACCTGAGAGGCTCAGGTACAGCGTAAACATGCTACAACCTACATGGGAACATTCTACATATGTAATATGTGTTCCCGTGGATAGTAGACAGTCTAAAAATACATAATATTATATAAAAGTACATAAATAATCCTTATACCTATTTTTTATTTAATATAATTCAAAGTACCAAGAATGTCGAAAATAAGACAATGACAACTTCTAAAAATATATTAAAATACTTTGATAAACTTTTATGAGAATTACTAGACATCAATATCTTAGTGAAATACTAAAAAAACTAATGGTGTAAAAATATTACATGAATTACCATGACTTATATTTTTAAGTAATTATCTTAGTGAATCAACTGGAACTTGAAAATAAGGGGTAAAATCAATATTATTACTTTTACTCCAATTATATAATACATAATGAGGACTTAACTGACATGAAGATTTCCGTAGAAATGTCTATTTATATAATTATTAAATTACTGGGAACATTTACTAAGGATAATTAATTAAATAATACATAAATAGGACAGATTAGTGTTATTCATACGTCCTAATGTCTATTATACAGTGGAATAATTCCCATACCCTGAGGAATGAGATGATAACCATGCTATAGAACTAAGAAAACATGACAGGCTACCCCTGTTTACCCAGCTAGCCTTAGTGTCCGTCCCTTTGAGCACCTACAACCCTCAGAAGGACAATATTTGGACTCCAAAAGCTATAAATAAAGAGCTCTTTTGAGGATATTGATGGGCAGAGACCCAGTTATATTCATATCCAGACACCGCGCCAAGGTAATCAAGTCCTTATAAGACATAAGCAAGTGATTTATGGCGATTTCTGATCAATAATATCCGTCCTCAACCTCTTTTTATCAATTAAAACTTCTGAACAACCTTATAACCCCAGTATACAGGTTTAACCCATCAGTGCACGTCTCAAACAGATACCAAAAGGATTTAATAATATACCAGTGAGTTTTATTATCCTTTCTCTGTCGTGGCAGCTTGGCTACAAAGTCCTGCCACTCCACCGTGTATTTTATATACATATTATCTTTGGTTAAAATTCTCCTTAAACTAAAGAACCCAAAGTAACCAGGACTACGTGTTTTCATACTGAAATCCCTGAAAAGAGGTGTTAAAGATCCCCAATATAATTGTGGCCCCTCTATCAAAATATTTAATAATCAATTTATTAATATTGATTTAAAACAATAAACAATAACCAAACCACTTAACCTTGCAATAAGCTTAATCCAAATATTTTACGGATTTTTGCTGCATTTATTAAATAATATATTTATTATTTACTCTATCACCTCTGGTAGCTAAAGGATAGCAAGGGTCTTGGCATCCAAGAGGCTGACACTCATCAATTTAATTGCTCTCATCACTTCATCACCCTCATCAATTTATTGCTCTCATCACTCATTGATCCCACTACTTTATTGCTCTCATCACTTTATCACTCTCATCACTTCATTACTCTCATCACTTCATCAATCTCATCATTTTATTGCTCTCATCACTTTATTTCTCTCATCACTTCATCACTCTCATATCTTCAATTCTATCCCCATCAATTCATCAGTCTTATGATTTCATTGCCCTTAATCTGCTCAGATGGCCCCTCAGAAAATCTCTCCCCACAATCCCACACAAAAATTGAATCAACCAAATCAAACATCCCCAAGGAACTCTACAACAAAATATCCTCCCCCATAAGCTTCCAAATGCTCAATTCAGCTCCAAAAAAGCTGATTGCATCATCCTGGTAAGCTGGCTCAAAATTCTTTCCAACTATGATGCTTGATTTGGATGCAACAATGAAACACAAGTTGGCCAACCTCCATCCTCTAGGGTTAATGGTTATCTCTTGATGGCCATTGGACTGAAGAATAAAACCAAATTTAGGCTGGATCTTTCATCAAAACAGATAAGGGAGTGATTCAAGGAATATTGATCCAAATAAAAAAAGTCCCACTCAATGTCAATCCACTGGCCTTGGTATCACTGAATCCAATAAAGCCAAGGGAATCAACACAGTGGTTGATAAGTTGGACTTCATTTGTCCTTATTATATTCCAATGCATGAAATATTTTGAAAGAAGGCCAAAATTTCCCCTCTAACTGATCTTAATATCCAACAATCTGGTTCCATTGATGCTGATGACGGGGCTGTGGATTCTCAGCCTAGGAAAAATGATTCTGATGAAAAATTTCATTGGCCCAAATCTGATTGCAAGGGGGATATTTCAAAAAAACCATCTCCAATCATTTCAACATTGGCATCAGTCAACTATTCAAACCCTTGCTTGGATCCCTCACAAACTTCTTTGGATTGCTCCCTTCTTGGGGTGTAATAACTCAACAGCTATGAAAATGGGGAGCAGGATATTCTGGTATCTTCATTAAAATCAACATCTGTTCAAGTACATAATCAGTTTCTTGTCTTCTCTGGTTAATCCTGACTGATGTATAATGTAAAAAAATAGCCACTCCTTTTCTGAATGGCCAAATCCTCAAGCCAATAGAAAGCTTTTGATTGTTTGTTTTCTGTTTGGAAACAATGGTGGGATACAGATCCAAAGGTGACTGTGTCTTTTCAGACCACACAACCTTTTTTTCAATCCCTTCCTCTGCTACTTCCAAAGATATTTCAGAATCTCTCTTTTGAGCCCTCTTTTGCTGACAAGCCCTATTATTGCCATATCTATGTATATTTGTCAAATAATTTCCTCCCATTTTGTTCCCTCCCATCTACATACTTTGATTGGGGTAAGAATCTAGAGGGATTCAATTTATTTTATAAAATTTTGAGGGTTTCAAGCCCTATTCTTGCAATGTCTCTGTATGTTTGTAAAATAATCTCCTCTCATCTTGTCCCTCCCATACACATACTTAAATTGGGTTGAGGATAAAGAGGGATTAAATTCATTTTATAAAATTTTGAGGTTTGTGGGGGAAGAATTTGTGTTGCAGAAAAAGGTTTCAAGTATTCTTCATCCAGCAAAATTTGTCACAAACAGAAAATGCAGATGGTTTTTGAATGATATGTAGGCAGAAGCTGATGGTTTGGGGAATCACAAAATGGTGAGAATCATTTATTTTTTGGGAGTAAGCTGACTGACTGATGTGGGTTCAATCAAGAATTCAAACTGGAGAGACTAGAATATCATCACACAGTTTGAAAAGAGAAGCAAGACAGATCAAGTTTCCTTCATCCATCACTAAATTGCCTTGATTGGCTGGCCATTTTACAAGCTTGGATTTTTCCAATGCTGTTCCTGGGGTGAATAAGTTGATTCCTGGAGATAAATCAAAAGATTTTAGGTCATGGGGGGTAACATGGTGAGACTGGATAGAATGAGGAGAGGATGAAAGGGTCTACTCAAATGAGATGATCAGAAGAAATGCTTTCAGAATTTGTGTTCATCATCTTGACATTCATCTTTTCATGCTCCAAAAGTTTGGTTCAGGCAGTTGATTCTTCAGGAGCTTCAAAAGCCTAAGGATTTTCAAATACCATCATTGAATGAGATTTGTCACTGGCTAAAAATTCAAAAATGAGAGGGATGATGATCAGTAAACTATGTGGGGCCTCATTTTATCTTCAGGTCTCAATATGGCTACAATTTTGCATACTAGGTCAATAAATCATGTCAGAAGCACCAAGTACTGCTTGCATCTGGCTGTTCCAAGCCTCAGTTTTGAATCTCTCAAGTTGATTGGTTGGGAATCAATGTCTTTGATCAACCTCTTTCTCCAATTCTTAAATTTTGAGTTGCCCCTAGAGATGAAGGTGTTGGCCTTGATTTGAAGGAGTGTGAGACTCTCTTTGAAATGTAAGAAATTCAAATTGATGGGGTTATTGAAAGCAAGGTTGGTTGAGATGGGCTGAGGACTATTGTGGGAGGGTGTATTAGAGGAGGTGAGTTCCAAGGGAGAGGGATAGGTAAGGCCAGTGTTGAGTTCTTGAAACTTGGACTTTAGTTCATCAAGAGACTTGAGAGATTGAAAAATCATGAACCACTTTTGGATAAATCTAGCAGTTGGGTTGCATTATTTGGGGTACTTGGGCCAGGTGCAAGCGGTAGGTGTGGAGGGATAGCTAAGGACAAGGACAGGGATCATGGGTTCATGGGTTGTACCAAGGACAAAGAAGTCACTGTTGGGATTGGGATTGTCAATTTGGGCTGGATGGAGTTCAACAGGTGGAGGGGGAGGTTGGGAGCTCTTGAGAGGCCTGATAATTGAGTTGGTGAGGATCATTGGATACTTGGATTGGATCCTCATAGTCCAGGATGTAGAAAAATTCACAATTCTATCCTCATGAATTATTATGTGTCCATGAATCATGTCCACGATCATCTCAGATCCTCTGTCACAAGTCTCTCTCACACCTCATCCGCGCGCCTTCTATCTATGTCACACTTTCTCTATCTATTTCACTTCCATGTCATTCTTGTCTTTCTTTTTCTTCTTGTAATAGAATCTAACCCCTGCGTGGGGAAACTGATCGGAATGAGCACACAACAACCTCAGACCAACCACTCCACCACTCCACCACTCGATCTTACTCATCAAGTTCTTAATCAACTCATCGTCAAACATCAACCTCAACCACTCAACACTTACATCTCTCAACCTCAACTCTCTTCAATATTATCTCCTTTCTATATTTTCTTAATTCTTCCTTTCTTCTTTTTCTTATCTCAATCCAAATCACCCATACTCGAATGACTACTCAATCTAATCAAACTCATCCAAAAACTTGTCTGGTAAGACTGACATGTATAACAACTATCTCAAAATTCCTGAATCTGATCTGAAATGTCTCTTTCGATCTAAGACTCTTTCTTTCCTTTTGGTTTCTTTCCTTTCTTTATTTTCAACTATTGACTCAAACTCAGTTCTCATCCTACAACGTCTCTTGTCCTGTTGCTTGATGTTGGTTGATTCTTTCTTCTTTCATGTTTCCTTTCTTGATTCTTAACTAACCTCAAATTCGTCGTAGCCCTTTTTGTTCTTGATCAATCTATTTCTTCTTCAGAAATTCAACACAGGATAGGGGGAAAATGCAGTGCCTTTCATCAGGAATGGTGAGCTTGACTGGAGTATGATCATCCAATGAAGCCTTTTGTAGGATTTTTGCCTCAGACAGCCATCAATCAGGGCAGCTTCCAGATTTTCTTCAATCAATCTAGTAAAGACATCATCACCATTATCAGGGGAATGATGAAAAAAATCAATGATGAGATGTCTCAGGGTCCATCTAACCTGAGATTAAAAAAAGTTGGGTAATCAACTAGAGGGTTGTTTGCATATATGTTTTGATGGGAGTGATGAGAGGGGACTGGATGATGGTTATTGATGATTGAGTGTTTTCAGGGTGTGGGCAGTCTTGATTGAGAAAAATAACAAGGGGCAAGTACACAGACTGGGTAAGTAGGGTTGAGTGAGAAACAATTCAACAAAGTTAGATGGAAAGACTCAATTTTGATTGAGGGATTCCAAGTCACCAATGGTACCTAGTTGGATGAGTTGAAAATATTCAAGCATTGGATAGCACAATTAAAATCTAACTGTCAGTGTCCATGCCAGGTTTCTTTGAGTGATTTGGAAAGGTAAGCTTCTGGCCCCAAATCTCAAGACAAAAGGGAAGGAGAAGAAAGGTATGAGAAAGAATCTTATGAAAAAATTTAAGAATAATATTAAAAATCCAAGATCAATCATATTGAACATACCAAACTTTAAAGGTAAAGGATTAATAGATGAGTAAACTTCTAGAACCATGAGGATCTTGATAAGAGCCTGAAAAAGAAACCAAGTAGGGCTGGTTTGAGTGAATTGCTACCAATGATGATGGCTTCAGTGGTTTGATGACCATAAGTTGATGATGAGGAGGTATTGGTCATGAGCAAGTTGAAGAGGGAAATTCAAGCAGTTTTAGCTCAAGAGAGACTGGAAGATGATGTGGAGGTGTGTCCAAGGTTTATGGATTTGCTCATGTGGAGGTTTGGATTAGTTTTTTTCATGCAGGTGGATGATAATGCATGAGAGGCAGATTTGGTGTTTGACATATGCCATTTTGAAATACACCTGTCAGGAGGTATGTGTATTTCAGAAGGTTGATGTTAAATTCACTGCTCAAATGAGCTGTATACATGGCTACACAGCTACACCTGATCCATGAAGACCCCACAACATTGGAGTGTGGTTGGTCTGTACTCCACAGGGCACCGGAACACCGTGTAGTGGCGGCACAACTACATTTGAGCCGTGTAGAGCCCCACACGTCTAAAATGTAGTTGTGTTGCTGTGCCACACGGCCAGCCTGACCACATTTGAGTCGCTTGGGGCTCTACATGGCTTGAATGTAGCTGTGTAGCCGTGCCACAGGGCTACAAGTCTGGTGGGAAAAAAAATAGAGGGTACAAAATAAACCAAATAAAAATACAAGAAAAAAACAGAAATCAACCAAAAGATCAAAAAAAGATTGATTTTTTGGTTAAAAAAAACAAAAAAATTAAAAATAAAATAAAAATAAAAACAATAAACACTGAAGAAAACCAGAGGGGGAGCCAAAACGTGTGGCACAACCCCTGGGGGGACGCGTACCCCCAAACACGGCTAAAAACGGCCGTGTATGGGGTGTATACAGACCCCCAGGGGTTGCGTGTGTTTGAGACAACCCCTTGGACGCGTATAGACGCGTTTTTTTGCCTGCACGCGCGTCTTGGACACGTTTAAGGGCCCCCAGGCCTTCATTGGGCCGTTTAGGGCCCTACAAAAATCCCACAAAACTGGGAGTTGTGAATTTAACATCATCCATTTCAGAAACACACCATTGAACTGGCAGGTTTGGTAAAAAATACATGGCAGGTTTCTAATGGGGGGGTTTCTAACTCTGATACACCCTAATATGGTGGTATAGATGGGCTAGGGTAGAACACAGCCCAGAGAAGATAGGAAATAACTTCCTTATTTGAGTATTTACTTGCTGGGTACCTGCAATGGTTCACACTTGAAATTTTTCTAAATCAAAGAGGAGTGCTTATTGATTTATCTTCAATGAAAACAGAAATAATGGTTGAATTAATACTAAAAAATTTCAGAAAGGGCAATAAATCACCTTTTTATCTCTTTAAAAGCACCTTAATCAAATTTTACACAGTTTTTGGGATGAGATCTGATGAATTCTGAAGGAAAGAAGTCCAGAAAAGGTGCTGTATAAATACCTCTTTGGGGTTAAAAGATCCTCTTCAGGGAATCTAAAGAGGGCCGGGCTCATGCGCTGAGGCCAGCAGGCCATCTATTGCTGGATTGGCATTTCCTTTTGGTGCTGTATCCCAGCTGACCTTGGATCTCTAGGATCAGTTTGTCATTTTGGACCAAGATCAGTCTCTTTGGTTATTTGTGAGTTTTCTGATCCAGAAATTAATCCATTTTTTTAATATTTGTACTTGACTAAAGTGATCCTTAGTCAGTTTTTAATGATTTTTACTAGAAATTGCTGATAGTTTTACTATTTTTTTTTGTAATTATATTGACTTATATCTTGATGTGTTTTGTGGTCTTCAAAGATCTAAATCTCTTATTTTGGCAGTAACTTTAATTATTTCATTTTTAATTTTCAATGCTTTCTACTTTGATTTTCTTCATTTATATTTTTATTATTACAGTTATGGATCATCCACTATGCATTTGTCAAGATATTGTGAAAATTATGGCCAGCAATTAGCTTAGTGGCAGGAGGAGCCGTAATAAAAGCAAAAGAAATGCTGGACACCTTGTTTCTGTAAAGGCTAATGGGCTCTCACAATGGGGCAATATGTTGGATAATTGATTGGATGAATTCAAATGGGTATGGTGGAAAACAGCAGGGAGAAGGGCTCCTTAAGTTCAAAAGATTGGCCTCTTGTGGGCACATGATACAACAGGTGAAATGGCAAAATTTCAGTCCCAAAGGGGCTCAATAGGCTCTACAGGCCTTGTTACTTGGTTTGGGCTACATCATCCCAAATTAAACTTTGTCCCTGAAACCTTTTGACCGGACCATCTTGGTCAACTTTGGTGTTTCCACCCTTACAGGGCTGAACCAGCCCCTTTACTTTCCAATCTCTGGGCTGGTTTTCCCTCACAACCAGCCCTGTTTTCTCTGTGACCTCACTTACCAGGCTGGTTGCCTCATGCAACCAGCCCCTGGCCCCTAAAATAGACCAGGTGGGACCCAGAACTCATCTAGGTCTGGTCTCAAGCTCACAGGGGGGAGGGGGGGGTGTAACCGGCAGACATGCCCCCCCCTCTTTCCTACCTAGGTGACCAGCATGGCGGTCAAATTCCCCACTTGTCACCTGGGACGCAATTTGCCTCAGGAAGGCCTTCAAAAAAAGGTGGGCTGGAGGGTGATCAAGTCCCCCCAGCCCTTGGTGCCTCCCCCTTGGTAACGGGGGGGAGAGCAGGGGAGAGTTTGCTGGTTGGAGGGTGGTCAGATCACCCCCGCAGCTTTGTTCCTTCCAACACCAACAGGTGGGAGGGTGATGAGGTCCCCCCCACCCTGACTGTTTGCCACATGCAACCAGTAGCTAGCTGATTCTAACCAGGCAGCCTCTTTCCCTCCCCCTTGCCCCTTTGAAATAGCAAGCAAGGGGAGGGGAGGGAGCCAGGGCCATCAGCCACAGCTTTTGCAGCCCTAACCGCGGGCAGCGGGCTAGTTCAGTGGCCACCACAGGGGTGGGGGGACTCCATTTGGGGTCCCACTCCCCCCTACAATTGCCCTGTAAGGGATTTCAGGCCCAAAAAAGGGCCAAGTGCAAGAATCAGCAGCCCTGAGCCAGTTGCAACATTGGTGACAGCCCCATCCGGCTATCCCAACCCAAAATAATAAAATGAAAACTTTGGCGGGCAAGCCTTGCTGTCCAAGTATGTCCAAAATGAAAATTGAGCCAAATAATTTCCATAGATGCTCATCTGGCTGTGTATCCCCATATAAACCACTGGGCCTGTTAAGGCCCGTGTAGCAATAGGCTTATTTCATATGTTTTAGAGCCAGTTTCTCCAAATCCATGACATCCACACAGGCCCTTATGGTCTGTGTGATTATCCAGTGGGCTTTAGAGGCCCATACGTGCATCCCATTTGGATTGCACCTATACGTAGCACACAGGTGAGTGCATTCATATTTTAACAGGTATGACTATCACTTTTGACAAAACTGTCCGGAGTTTTAATTATGTATTTCCAGCTAGTCAAAATTTCAAAATTTCTGGACAGCCTGGGGTGAAACCCATATGCACCAGGGCAAAATTGTTTTCTCAATTTTTCAAGTGACAGGTCACCTGTATCAGGTTTCCTGTCCAGTTTTTCACCAAACTGGACAGAAGGCCGTGCGGAAATTCACACTACACCCCTCACCTTTGAAATCCACCTCCAACATCAAACTCCAAATGAAGATCCTTGGAAGATTCAAGGTAGGTTGATCCAGAGGTGGAAGATTTCTTCTATAGGATTAGTGGCTTTATAGAGGAAGGAGCTCAAAAATCAGGATCAATGGGAGTTTGAGACTGACAATGGATGGAATGATAGGAAATTTACCTGTGTAACCCTTTGGTTGTAGTAGTAGCCGGTAGGATCACAAAAAATCACAGAAAGGTTCAGATTGGGACATAAGGGAAGGAATCAGTTGAGGGGATGAGGAATCATGAGTATAAAGCTTGGGAGCAGGATGAGATCATTTGAAAGTTTCTTTGTGCATTTTATGCAATCCAGAGGGAATTAAGGAATCCTCTTTGCATCTGGGAGGAGTAAGTGCCATTCTGACTGTTTGCATTTACCAAAATTAGAATCAATTTTGAATTTTTAACTTGGGAAACGTTGAATTTGGAACCCTCTGCAACGCTTTCACAACCAAAAATGGGTTTCCTGGTGCAGTTTGCAACTCAGGTGGGCTTTGAATGGCAGTTTGGAACCCATTTTGGGTTTCAAACCGCGCCACGCAACCCATTTAGGGTTGTGAAAATCAAAAAAATAACAATTTGTAGATTTTGTTTATTTATATTTATATTTTGATTTTTAATTTAATTAATTATTCAATTATTTACTCCTTTTTTTTAATGATTTAATTTAATTTAATTTAATTTATTTATATTTATATTTTTGATTTAATTAATTGATTGATTTTCTATTTATTGATGTAGGGCATTATTTTTCTCACGCATCCAACCCTTCATTTCATGCATTTTGATGTTGTTGCATGGTTGCCCCCCTTTAATATTTCACACAAAAATACTTTATTTCATGCAAGTTTCAAGAATTATTTTTTTTTAATTCTGACTCCACAGAGCCATATCAGCAGTTATTGAAACTCTAATAACAATCCTTGGTAATTTTTGAGGCATTAAAACCCCTTCAAAAATGCTATCAAAAAATGAAAGAATTCCATAAAAACCAATTTTTGCATGGGTTTTTGGATCCTTATTTTGGCTATTTTAATTGGTTTTTTTGGCTTATTTCAGTTCCCATAAATTCTAACAAAAAATTGGAAATAGATTTCAAATATTTTTATCATATTTATTGGATGTATCCTTTCACCTTTAACAATTCCTTCAAAAAACACAAAAAATAAAAAAATCAAATTTCTCTTTGGACATTTGAATCCTTTTATTTTCCTTTTTATCTGATTTTTTGGGTGATTCAAGCAATAAAATTATTAAACCAACAGTCAAGGAGAATTAAAATATATTTTCTTATATTTTTTGGATGTATTATTTTACCTTAAAAAATTCCTTGGACAAAGCTAAAAATTCAAAAAAATCAATTTTCTCATTGGACTTTTGGATCCTTATGTTTTCCATTTTGACTAATTTTTTTTGGTGCTTCAAGCTTTGAGAATTTTAAAGAAACTATTGAAGAGATTTTTGATTTTTTTTATAATTTTTGGATGTCATTTTTGACATTAAAAAATTCCTAAAAAAAACCAAAAAATTCCAAAAATTCACTCTTCTTTGAGCCCTTCAAAGGCAAATATTTGATATGACTGAAGGTTTTTTTCCTGGGACCAACACCCATGTTGGAGAGCTCCAATTATCCCCTAAACCACCCCCTTGACCTGTTCCACCCTCCCATCACCCCCACCACTGCCACACCACTCCCACACCACACCACACCACTCCTACACCACACCACACCACTCCTACACCACACCACACCCTCCCACACCACACCACACCACACCACACCACACCACACCACACCACACCACACCACACCACACCACACCACACCACACCACACCACACCACACCACACCACACCACACCACACCACACCACACCACACCACACCACACCACACCACACCACACCACACCACACCACACCACACCACACCACACCACACCACACCACACCACACCGCATCACACCAAACCACCAACCACTCATCAAAACAATTCAACACTCAAAATACTTCCAAAAAAGAAAATCTCTCTTTTCCAATGGTTCAAGAAAACATCAACCCACTTTTTAGAACTGTTTCTAATCTTTCACCAGGCCCATTCTCCATTATCTCATCTAATCAAACTAGTGATTCAGCTCCACTTTCTCCTTCTTCATAAACTCAAACTCTTGATTCCACCTCTCTGGTCCCTCCTCCTGAGCTATCATATAATCAAAAGGAGGAGATAGTTGAGGCTATCCAATCATGGGAAAAGTCCCATGGATATGCAATATCTACCAGAGTATCAAATTGCAAGAATCAGGTCTACACTCATCAATGTGATGAATCAGGGGAATATAAACCCAGCCAAGATATCACCAAATTAAAAAAATCAAGAAAGACCAACTGTCCTTTCAGGTTATCAGGGAATTTTCCAAAAAGATTGGGTGTTTTTGGGTGGTGAAGGTTAAATGTCCAGAGAAAAAACCATCCACCTTCCATTGATACTTCCACTCATCTCATCCACAGAAGAATCCAAGGGCAGGAAAAGGAGGTGGTTGAGAGTTTATCCAAAGCAGGAGTTCCCCCTTTGAAAATTCTCAACTCTCTTATACAAAACTCATCATCACCTATCCATACAAATCTCCCTACAATTTACAACAAAATATCCCAAATACAAAAAAATTTCCTTGATGGCAAAACTCCTGTGGAAGCACTCATACTGGAACTCTGGAATTCTTCTTTTACATACTGGAACTCCAGAATTCTTCTTTTTACTACAAAATGAACAATGTGGATGTTCAAATTATTCCATTATTCATTTCAAACCCTGATTCCATGAAACTTCTCAAACTTTTCCCTACTATCATTATGATGGACTGTAATAATAAAACCAAAACATTTGGAATTCCCTTTCTTCATATTCTTGGGGTTAACAATTCTTCTAGAAGCTTCTCAGTAGCGCTCTTTTTTTTATCCCAAGAGAAAAAAAAGAACTATGATTGGACCCTGACTCAACTTCAGGAAATCTTTGAAGATAAAGAACCTAGCATGATTTTGGCAGACAAGGAACAAGCACTTGTTAGTTCAATTGAATAATTCTTCCCTTCCTATCAAAATCTTCTCTGTTTCTGGCAAATTTTCAAGAATATTCAAACCCATTTCCAGAAGCACTTGAAATCTGTACATGAATGGAAGCTAATTCGACAAAAAATGGCATCAGTTGGTCTATTCAATATGCAAATCAAGCTATCAGGAAAATTTCACAAAACTTTCTCTTGTCTGGAATCCTCTCACTTCTGACCACCTTCTTGAAAACCAAATTCCTCTAAAAATATTTGTCTCCTATTTGGCAAAAAAATGCTTTCAATTTGGAAACACAAGTCAATCAAGGATAGAAGGTTCTCACTCCTAAATTAAAAATTCATAAATTTTTCTATTGGCTCTTTATATAATGTAGTTCAAAAAATTTACAGTTCTGTCACCATCCAAACCCATGAGAGAGCAATTGAAGCCAAGAATTCAGGCATCCTATTTGTCAGCCACGAGACAGTTAGACTTGTCCAAATGTCTGGAAACTAATATGTCCTGCTGGTATAGTGGCTAAGTACTAGGCTCACTTCCCAGTATCTGATACCAAGGTCACTGGTTCAAACCACAATGGAGACAATAATGAAAATGTTGAATAGTTTTGTAATTATATAGTAAATCTTAATAATATTATATAATATTGTTTTATAAGTATGTTTTTATGAGTATGGATTATGGAATTAAAACCTTGATAATTTATATTATCAAGAAGGGGATCCAATATAACTTTAAATTAAGTTATGAGGACTCAGATGCGTCCCAATTATTGATATAGAAGTTCCCAAAGTGTTTCCTCTCTTTGGGAAGGAGTTACAGTAATCATATTAACCCATACTCTCTATACTGTATAAATTAATTACACATTATCCTTCTTTGGGATGTAATTATAAGTAATACTACCTCTGTACACTTAATACACCTTACTGAGCCTTGAGAGCGTTCACTCAGAGGCTTTAGAACTTAATTTTAAGCTATGAACCTTCTAGTAGCACTGCCAAGAATATATACCCCTTATAGGTATAGTATAATTATAAATTAATTAATTATTTAATACTATCCCCTTTTGGATGTAATAATGCTTTAATATACTTCACTGAGCCTTGAGTGCGTCCACTCAGAGGGCTCAGAGTTCATCTGTAGGCTGTAAACCTTTTAATAAACATTGCAAAGAGTATACATACTCTATGTGTATAGTATGAGCTAAGATACTTATAATTAAAATTAAATTATTTGCCAAGGTATTAAGCTACATTAAATCAATATAAATAATCATTATGATGGAATCTAAGGCTTCTATACCGTTCATCTGAGTGATGTATAAGTCCTAAGACCCAGTAAGTAACCTTTTAGTAAGTAAAATGAAAACTTTACCTTGAAAATCCTTCCCAATGGGTACTAGTTCTTCATTACCCATTGAGAATGATGTAATGATGTCTTGGGCCTTTGAGGACGAAACCAAGGAGAGCTTGACACTCCCCTGGTGATTACTAGAGTCCCCTGAGGGCTCCTGTTACCTTAAAAGAGCAGGGTCTTTACCCTATAGCCCTTTCATCATCCATTATATATTATTATTTGAACAAGAATACAAGCAAGAGTTAACAAGCCCATTAAACTTAATCTCAAAAGGAAGATTGACTGGGGCTATAAACTTTGGTATTAAATTCAATCAATAACCTATCTGGCAACACCAATTTCGAGTGGAAGGTCTCACTTGAATAAGTAACCCATGTGTGTTACTCTTTAAAGGGTGTGAGCTTATTTATAAGCAAATCTCCTTTTGGTCTTACTCCTTTAAGACTAAGGCCCCTTACCTATCATAAAGGTTTAAGGTGTGGCTATTTACTCATAATACCTTGGTATTATTCGAGTCTATAAACTTTTAAAGTTGCTGTTTGGAATATATAAGTCAAAACTAATTTAAATATTGGTTTGTCTTTATTCTTTTGCAGGTTTAACCACGGCTAGGTATAGCAATAGAGGTTAAATCCCTGACACTATTGGTTTGCCTCACTGTGTGGATCATCTTTCTGTAAAGATCAGCCACATTACCCTCAAATGTTGGAGTACCCATATCTGAATGCTTTCTTTTTATCTCTCATAGATTCTTTTCTTTGTGTTCATTGATTTTCTTATCTTCTCTCTATTCTTTGTGTTCATCATATTAGGGTCCACACTACTCTACCATCAGATATAGCCATGCAATAGTGTGCTTCACCCATCTATCACGTCCCCACTCTGTCCCTCTTCTCATTCTGTCAGACAACCTGCGCTCATCTATCACTTTCACTGTCAGTGTCACACTGCCTGTGACACTTCCTCAACCACTACTACCTGAGGACAGAGCTCGAGACAGATTGAAGGTTTTTCTCTCATCCTTCCTTCTGCTCTCATCTCTGCGTATCCTCAGGTAAGTCTGTTTCTCTTTTTCACCTGTTTTTCCTTTTCTCCATCATCATCATATTTCTTATTTCTATCATGACTCAATATGAAATTCATCCTTCCTTCTGCTCTCATCTCTGCGTATCCTCAGTGAGCTCAACAGGTTATGAGCCCAGAGCGTTAACAGCTATCGATCTGACCATCCCAAGAAGGATCCAACTCAATCTTGCGTTGTTAAACACTTTAATCAAAATTCACACTCTGAATCACTATGGATGAATCTCAGTCTTTCCATCCTGTCTTAAAGACACCATCAATCAATCCATTGAACTCGCTGGGATCAGACTCAAACTACCTTGACTGGGCAATGATCCTCCGAATCCATTTCAGGGCCTCGGGAGTAAGCTATATTTTTGACAAGGAGTCCACTAAGTACAATCCAGAAACCTTCTCAAGAGACAATCTCGCGGTCTGCTCCATCATCTCCCAATCAATCCTCCCAGCCAATTTCCAGTACATTTTTAAACATGAAGAAAGCATGTTGGGAATGTGGAACACTTTGAAAGAGGCTCACCAAGACAACTCATCGGGCGGACGAATGTATTGGCTCAGGAAGTTGCTCCTCACGAAACTGAATGAAAAGGATATGCCATCACACCTCTCAGAAATAGTCTCCTATGGCAAAAAACTAGGATCTCTTATTACTGCCAAAAACCCCTTGACCGCAGACGATCTTCAGACTACGGCTATTCTTCTTTCTCTACCAGATGATTGGCTGGGATGTGTCTCAAGCATGATGAACGATGAATCTGTTCCGTCTTCCAAAATCATAACCGCCTTGAAGCAAGAACACCTGAGAAGACAAACTAGAAATGAAGACAAAACGGTAACCAGACTCTCCTGCTGCCCCTTCCAAGTACAACCAACTCATTGGTTCTCTGCTCTGGATCTCCCAATGCACCCGCCCCAAAATTGCTTTCGCAGTCAACAAACTGTCCCAGTTCCTCCACGATCCCGCCCTCAATCACTGGCAAGCCGCGATCAGGGTCTTGCAGTATCTTTATGGTTCCTGTGACTTACGGCTTATCCTTGGGGGCCCGTCTCTTGACCTCATGGGCTACACCGACTCTGACTGGGCTGAGGACTCCGTTGACAGAAGGTCTACGTCTGGCTATACGTTTAGGCTGGGTTCAAGCGCTGTCTCCTGGAAGTCAAAGAAGCAACCAACAGTCTCCCTCTTGAGCACCAAGGCAGAGTACAAGGCTCTGTCCAATGCCTGCAAGGAGGGTCTTTGGCTGCGCAACCTGCTGTCCAAACTTTGCATTTGGAAATCTGCGCCGGTCACTCTTTTTGTTGACAACAGCGGTGCTGAGGCTTTAGCTAAGAATCCTCTTCATCACTCAAGGACAAAACATATTGATGTCAGGCACCACTTCATTCAGGAGTGTGTCAGCCGGTCTTTGTTTGAGGTTTGCCATGTCTCCACTGTAAGTATGCTTGCAGACATGCTCACTAAACCTCTTTGCAAGATCCTTCTCCAAAAACACCGTTCCTTGTTTGGCCTGGTTTGATGTGCTCAGCAAGGGGGGGATGTTGGAGTACCCATATCTGAATGCTTTCTTTTTATCTCTCATAGATTCTTTTCTTTGTGTTCATTGATTTTCTTATCTTCTCTCTATTCTTTGTGTTCATCATATTAGTGTCCACACTACTCTACCATCAGATATAGCCATGTAATAGTGTGCTTCACCCATCTATCATGTCCCCACTCTGTCCCTCTTCTCATTCTGTCAGACAACCCGCGCTCATCTATCACTTTCACTGTAAGTGTCACACTGCCTGTGACACTTCCTCAACCACTACTACCTGAGGACAGAGCTTGAGACAGATTGAAGGTTTTTCTCTCATCCTTCCTTCTGCTCTCATCTCTGCATATCCTCAGGTAAGTCTGTTTCTCTTTTTCACCTGTTTTTCCTTTTCTCCATCATCATCATATTTCTTATTTCTATCATGACTCAATATGAAATTCATCCTTCCTTCTGCTCTCATCTCTGCGTATCCTCAGTGAGCTCAACATCAAAATCATTCATCAATTTCATCAAGTTCCTGATTCTTCCACCAATTTCAAAAACTGTTATTACCCTTCTTACATGGGTATACCATGTGTTGACAAAGTAAAATTGGCCATCAGAAAGGTTGAACTCTTCCAAACTGGTGATTTTCATCCTCAATGGAATTTCAAAGCTTCCATCCCAGTAAGTCTTTCTATTGCTTTCATTTTGGGATTCAAATTCAAATGAATAGTTTCCTGATTGATTTTTATTTTCCTTTCTCCAGTTTACTGTGAGCCCTCAATCAACTGAATATTCCCAAAAACTTGAAGTTCCAACCAAAAAAGTAATGAAAACCTGAATTTCCCTAAAATATTTCAAGAATTCAGCAAGTTTACACCTGGATAACAGCTATATTATGTTGGTGAAAGCATGATGCTTGTTGAGTTGACAGACTCAAAAGTGACCAGCACCTCCCGCGCGGTCACGTCACTCCCAGTGTCAATACTTCAGATCCAATTACTCCTTTCTCATTGTTGTCCCATCCCTGCCATGATTCTTTGATCCTTTCTTCCTTTCCTCTATCCTTCCATCTCTTTCCCAAACTTTCAATTACTTCATCAGTCCATCCCTTCCAACCTTCATCTTTCAATTCCAACTTTCTCCCATCTCTGCCTCCGTTCTTCCCTCCAACTGTCATTCCCTCCGTCTCTGCTCTCACTACCCATCCATTCCCATCCATCACTTTCATTCCTATCCATCACCTTATTTTCTTCTCATTCACCTCATCAATCTTCATCGTCAATCTCAAGTTCCATTGCCATCCGCCACCCTTTGTTCCAAAAATCAGAATCAACTCCTTAATCTTTTCCAGCTGTGAGGCGACTCTCTAACTCTCACAACTTCAATCATAATGTTCTTGATCAATCTTTTACATTATTTCTTCTCACACTCACGCCTGTTATGACCGTCCTTCCTTTGTTCAGCTCTTTCTTTTGTTTCTGTTAGTTCTAGTTTTGAAATTCATGATCATAATTTTTCACGGTTAAAAGGTAAAGGCCACGACCAAGCCAATCCGGCAATCATGGAATCAACTGGACCAACAGATTCAAACTAATCCCTTCTACGCACCTTAACCAATTCCATCCCTAACCTCCATGAATCCAACTTCTCATTGCGGCAATCCAAATTAACCACCATATTTTCTTTGAAAGGAATTGCAAAATGGCTCAACAATGACAATAAAAAAGAATGCCCTCCAGAAATCAACCTGGAAATCGCCGGCTACATCTTAGCCAAGCTGGACAATCAAACCTATATTAACTGCGTCAAGGAAACCGATTCTCTGAATGGAATCTCACTCTGGAAGTCAATTAACAAGTTTTATGCCTCCTCTCACACGGCCAACAGATCTCGGATCTTTTTCAATTTCCTCAATCTTGCATTTGACCCCAAGAATGTAGAGAATTTCATCACAAACGTGCAATCATGCCTTCTTCAAATCTGCAAAATTGGAATAAAGATGGATGAAGACATAGTTGCCTACTTGATTCTGTACAAATTTCCCCCACAGCTCGAGCACCTAAATACTACCATAACCCATTCCCTTGGTGAAGCAAAAATCAACGGCGACTTAGTCATCAGGCATTTGAATCAAATCAAAAATGAGGTGGCAGCAGGAACTTACGCTTTGGCTCTCCTTGCAAATCAAGAACCTCTACGATGCAAGCCCAATTGGCATAATCCCCAGGCCTATGATCCAAAGAACAAGTGCTTCGCACTGTATCCCCACCCCCGTCCCAACTACAATGGAACCATTGACAATCTCCCCTCCAAGAATCAACCGCAATCAACCTCCAACCCTAAAGCCTCAGCAAACCTGGCATAAACATTTGCTGTTGCCAATTTCCACATGATTGATCGTGGCTCCCTGCTACTAGACTCCGGCGCTACCAACAATATGTTCAATAGCCATAACTATTTCAATTGGCTCAAGGACGACAGCACCAAAGTCAACACTGGAAAAACCCATGCATCCATTACATCCCAAGGAACTGGTGAAGCAATCATTCACACCAATACCACATCTCTCACTCTCACCAACTCTCTCCTGGTACCCAATCTAGCCGTCAACCTGATCTCACTTGGCCAAATTATTCAAAAGGGATGCTCTCTGGTTTGACTGGAATCCGAAGGCTTTGGCGTACTCTTCAAGGGAAAACTAATAATCTCTGGTTGCATTCACAACAATCTTCTCTACATTGACAAATAAACTCCAAATCCATCAAACTGTCATACCTTCCTCTCCTTGTCCACAATCCATAAACGCTTTGGCCACTTTCATCACAAAAAAACCAAGCTTCTATCTAACTTCTTTCCCAATCTGAAATGGGATGAATACACTTGTACCTCTTGCGCAAAAGAAAAAATTCACCAATTGCCCTTCAAAAATCATATTCCTCCAAGTTCCTGTCCTTTTGAATTCATCCACGCCAATGTCTGTGGTCCAATCAACCCCATTTCCAAAACAGGACACCAATATTTCTTACTTCTCACTGACAACTTCTCAAAATAAAACATCTGTATACCTCTCAAGCTCAAGTCAGACGTGACCAAGGAAATCATCAAATTTATAAAATTAAACTCAAACCACTTTGATCAAATGCTAAAAGTTTTTCACTCCAATAACGGCGGTGAATTTGTCAATTCTTGCCTTTTGTCCTTCTTGAAGGACAATGGCATTCTCCACACCACCTCCAAACCTTACACCCCTCAACATAATCCAGTAGCCAAACGAGGAAACAGAACACTCGTTGAAGCCGCCAGAACATCAATGATAGACATGTCTATCCCACTTGACTTGTGGGATGAGATCACGGTTGGCGTGTGCAAGATACTCAACTCAGTACCCTCAGTACACACCAAAGTATCCCCATTCAAACAATGGCATGAAAAAGCCCCAAAGCTGAAGCTATTTCAAACTTTAGGCTTTAAGACAATTGTCCTAAGCAACAATTTGAAATCCTCAAAGTTCGACAAAAAGGGTGTAAAAGGAATCCTGGTGGGATTTGATCTTGCCCTAAACTCATATAGAGTATACTGCCCCAAATCCGGTACAATTTTCTGTAGCAAACATGTTCAAATCTTCAAAAACATGAAATTTGACAATGTTGCCTCCTCCTCTTCCAATTCCCCTTTTGACTCCCTTTTTCCTGATCCCTTAACTGACATTCTCACTTTCCCTGTCTCCAAAATCACCCAACCTCCAAATCCTACCTCCCAGAATTATCCCTCATCCACATCCAATCCTCACCTATCTACCTCCAATCCACCAACTCCCACGTCTCTGACATCAGAAAACAATTCAAAACCCAAGTCTGACTCTGACGTATCAGATGGCAAGCAAGTTTTGAATCTCCTCAATCCAAACAACCCTTACAATCTCCATGATTGCTCAAACATTCAGCAACCTCAACGCTTTGGATTCCTTATGCAATCCATCCCTAAATCCTATAAAGACGTGGAAAAAAGTCCCAATTGAATCAGATGGCTAGAATTGATGAAAGTAGAGTTGGACGGCATTGATTTACTCGAATTCTGGGAGGGATGCCACTCTCTACCTGACGGAAAGCAAGCCCTATCCACTGTCTGGGTCTATCAACTTAAGGAGCAGCCCGACGGCTCCAAATCCCTCTTCAAATCCAGATTATGCCTCCAGGGTTTCAAACAAATGGAATTCTGCAATTATGGAGAAACATATGCTCCCACCGGCTCAATTACCACTCTCCGCGCTCTTCTGATCTACGCCTTCCACCATTCCCTTAAAATACGACAGATGGACATTAAGTCCGCTTTCTTACACGCCCCACTTGACAAGGATGTTTACATCAAGGGAACTGATGGATAATCCTCAATCTTTCCTTACTTCAAACTTAACAAGGCTCTATACGGCCTTAAGAAGGCTCCAAGGAGCTGGTTTGAAACATTAAGAGCATGTATTGTGTCTGAAGGGTTCATCTCATCAAGCGCGGATCCCTGTCTCTACATTAACAGTAAACTCTCCACCTTTTTCTTTGTCTATGTTGATGACCTAATTGTCATTGGCCAATCAACTGAATTTTGCGATTGGCTTAAATCCAAGTTCTCCATCTCTCACGAAGGTCCACTTCACAAGATTCTTGGAAATAAGATTGTTGATACTCCTCAGGGACCTGGTCTTCTGCAACCCAAGCACATTGAATACGCCCTAAAAGAGCTTGGCTTGAGTGAATCCAAACCAATTGCCACACCCATGACTCCCAATGTTCACCTTTCTCGGGCATCCAATGAAGAGTTCAACAAATTGCTCAAACTCAACATCAAATTCCGATTGTCCTTGGGTTTCCTTAACTTCATAGCCAGTAGAACTCGTCCCAATTTGTCCTAAACTGTATCCTATCTCTCTCAATTCAACAATAAGCCCAGCATTCAACACTGGCTGGAGGCCAAGCATGCCTGGCAATACCTCAATCATACAAAGGATCTGGCACTCAGACTCAAGTCAACTCACTTCAAATACGAAATTAAATGCTTTAGTGACTCCGACGGCAGCAATGATGCTCTGAAGCGTAGAAGTCATACTGGCTTTATCATCCTATTGTACGGCTGTCCACTGTCCTGGAATAGCAAGATTCAACCATTGGTATCCCTCTTGTCCACTGAAGGTGAACTGAAATCCTTAGTCTCCGTTGCTCAAGAAAAATTGTGGCTTGTCAACCTACTTTGCGACCACAACCCCAATATCAAGTTATCCCACTGCTTCCACATTGAAAATAAAGCAGTCAATGAATTAGTCTGCTTTCAATCGCATCACAGTGCTTTAAAGCATGTGGACACTCAGATAAAATGGCTCCAAGAACATTGAAAGGCCAAACATCTAATCACTAATCTCATCCCTTCTCACAAAATTATTGCCAATCCATTAACCAAGCTGTCAATTAAACCCTCAGTTCAAGTTCTCAAATCCGTCATTCTAGCACCTCACAACTGAAGAGGGCGGCGTATTGAGTTGAAAGACTCAAAAGTGACCAGCATCTCCCGCGCGGTCACATCACTCCCAGTGTCAATACTTCAGATCCAATTACTCCTTTCTCATTGTCGTCCCATCCCTGCCGTCATTCTTTTATCCTTTCTTCCTTTCCTCTATCCGTCCATCTCTTTCCCCAACTTTCAATTCCTTCATCCATCCATCCCTTCCAACCTTCATCTTTCAATTCCAACTTTCTCCCATCTCCGCCTCCGTTCTTCCCTCCAACTGTCATTCCCTCCGTCTCTGCTCTCACTACCCATCTATTCCCATCCATCACTTTCATTCCTATCCATCACCTTATTTTCTTCTCATTCACCTCATCAATCTTCATTGTCAATCTCAAGTTCCATTGCCGTCCGCCACCCTTTGATCCAACAATCAGCATCAACTCCTTAATCTTGTCCAGCTGTGAGGTGACTCTCTAACTCTCACAACTTCAATCCAAATGTTCTTGATCAATCTTTTACATTATTTCTTCTCACACTCAGGCCTGTTCTGACTGTACTTTCTTTGTTCAGCTCCTTTCTTTTGTTTCTGTTGGTTCAAGTTTTGAAATTCATGATCAGAATTTTTCAATGCTGAACAGTGGCAGATTTCAACTTAACCTGATTGAAGAGCCAGATTACACTCAAAGATCCAAAGTAAGAGGAAGAACCAAAGGAGCAGCCAATAATCTCAAAAATATATCTCAGTCCTAAATCAAAAGAGAGGAATCTGGTTTTGAAAGTTGATAAGAACCCAAGAGGAGAGGAAAGCCAAAGAAGAAATTCATGGCAAATTCAAAGGTCAGTCAATTTTTTTTTTTTTTTGGAAAAGAAAAGATATCAACTTTCACAATTTATTTTTTTCTTATGAGTTCAGGTTTCAGGAAGGTGCAAGGCCATCAAAGGGAAGGGGAAGGGAAAAAAGAAGGAGGAATCACAGAAAGAGGTAATTTTCTAACTATAATTATTTTTTCTTCAATGGGTTGTTTTTTTAATGAGTCCTTGTCATTTTTTTAACATAGAGTGAATTTTGGACTGAAGGGGAATATTCAGAAGATGATGAGGTGGGCCAGATTTGGATGAAGGGGAACATTCAGCAGATGAAGAGCTTCCAGATGTGGATGTAATTAAGATTGTGAGGTTTCATTTTCTTTTATTTCTGGATAATTTGTTGAATATAATTTTCATTAGTTTTTTAATTAAAAAGTTTATCAGAGGTCTGGAACCATTGTGAATAAGGGGGTTGCTTCTCCTGAATACAATGTGGGGACAATAATAAAGAAAATAAAGGTATCCAATGGAGATTTGATGCTCCTGACTATCCTCCTGGGAGAAAGGTATCAACAGCCCCAACAATCAGTGAGAAAGTGAGTTCATTTTGTATTTTCTCATTTTTTAATTTTGTTTGATTTTTTTGGGGTTTTTACTCTAGGTTTCCTGCACATTATACTTTTATTCTTCTGTAATCTTTGCCCAAGTATTATAAAAAAGTCTGATTTTCGTTTTATTTCTAACACAAAGTCTTTATATCCCAAAAAAGAGCCATTCCACATCTTGCATGTTCAAGATGTCTTAGGGGATGGGAACTGTGGATCTAGAGAAGCAGCCATTTGTTTGAAGAGGAACTCAGAAGAATGGATTGAAGTCAGGAAAGGAATGGTGAAAGAGCTGGATCCAAAACCAATCTTCAAGGAAACAACATTACTGTGTGATATCTGAGGTGAAAATATCCAAGAAGCAAGAAGGAAACTGAACCACATTTATAGCCCACCTCTCATCAATATTGGGATGAAATTTCCATGCCATGGTTCCTTCTGGCTGAAAAATATAAGTTTCCAGTGGTTCTGTTTTCTTATTTAATGCCTTGCACTTATCTCCCTCTGAATTTCCTTCCCACTCCAAATTCCAAAGCTTCTCCTATTTACTTCATTCCTTTAGAAGAATCCAAACATATAGTCTCATTCAAGTTCAAGTCTAATCATTGGCCAGCTCACAGGCTAGATCCCATTTGGAAAGGTTTGTGAAAAACAATTCCAAATCTTGGAAATCCATTTTTCAGAGAAATTTCAATCTTGGTAATGAGGTTTTTTTCCCAACAAGGAAAATCAAGTAGAAAAACAAAACCAATCATAGTTGAATAAATGTTAATATTTGTATCCCTATTTCTTTTCTATTTTTAATTTTTTGAATGAAGTTTTTAAGGTGTATGCAAGAATGCAGATGATCTTGAAAAATTATTAATGAACTGTTTTTTTGTTTTTTTGAAATCCTGAAAGCTTGAATCACCCAAAAAAATCAATTATGAAGGCCAACAAAAGGATTCAAAAATCCAATTAGACAAGTGAATTTTTCAATTTTTTTTGGTTTTTTGATAGAATTTTTAAGGGTGATGATAAATTCATAGCTCAAATGAGCCATGTACACAATTTATTTTAGGCGTGGGGCATGGCTACATTGCTACATTTGAGCTGTTTAGAGCTCCACACGGCTACATTTGAGCCCTGTAGAGCTCCAAATGGCTTGAGTGTGGTTGGGCTGTACTTGATGTAGCCTGGGACTGCCGTGTGGTGTCTGCAAGACTACATATGAGCTGTTTAGAGACCCACATGTCTCAAATGTAGTTTTGTTGCCGTTTGGCATGGAAACATGACTACATTCAAGCTTTGGGGGGCTCTACATGGCTTGAATGCAGTCGTGTAGCCATATGGCATGACCAACGGCTCAAATGCATTTGTGTAGTAATGTGGAACAACTACAAGTCTGGTGGCCCAAAATAAAAAAAAACTGAAAAGTAAAAATAAATATATAAAATAAAAAAAAAACTGAAGAAAACCAACCAGTTGCCTTCCAACTTGACTAGCCCTAAAGTAAAAGGGCCAAAAAAAACAAGAATTCTTTTGACAAGCCCTAAAATAACATTGCCAAAAAATACAAGTCTTTTGAACAGCCAAAAAATAAAAGGAGCCTTTTGACCATCCCTAAAGTAAAAGTGCCAAAAAAGATACAAGTCTTTTGACCAGCCCTAAAGTAAAAAACTAAAAAAAAAACACATTCAACTTGTGTTAAGCTGATCACATCACAACCTCAACTTAAAATTTAAGCTTGTGAAGGGATTAGCCCAACACAAGTTGAACTGGCTTAAAATTAAAATCTCATTCAAAAAACTCATCATAATGATGTTAACTCAAAACGCTCAACATAATGATGTTCAAAATGTGATAACCCTTTATATTAATAGAATCACAAGATCAGCATCAGAACCCATACCCAAATGATGAAATTAATCTATAAGTTAGAATATAAATAAAGTTGATCTTTGAGATGATCAACCTAACAAGATGCTTTTTTGGAAATCAAGGAACGGGGTTTGGAATTTATGGGGGGGATTGGAATTACATCTCCCTCAAGTACAAGCTTCACCCAATTGTTATTGTTAACAAAACAAATGAACATAGAATCTGATTGTTCTTTTACACCCTTTTTAATATGAGTAAAATTACAATCTGAATCCAATGAAATGAAAAATATTGGTCTTTCATAAGTATCAGCTATTACTTGACCCATATCTAACTTTGAAAACCATTTTGAAGATGGAATCTATTCATTTATGTCATTGAAATCAAGCCTTTTTTCTATCTTTTGAAATTCTTTACTTCCACCAAGGATCTTAGCATAGCACTTCTTATTTTTCCTCAATTTTTCAACCATTTCTTTCCCAACTTTAAACCATCCATTCTCATAATACCCCAGTGATTTAGCAATGACTCTAAAAACACAATTCCCATCACCAAATGGATCCCAAACACCACTCAAGAACTTATGTAAGTTCTTGGGTATTTGACTGAGGTAATACACTTCCTAAAAGCAAAAAGGTTTTAGCCAAAATTCTAAACTCATTAAATGATTCAACACTCACCAAAGATGAGCTTCTGTTTGACTCATCCATTTCTTCTTATTAATCCTTCAAAAAAGGAATTGGATTCCAACAGCACCAAACCTGATGAACTTTCAGTTTATTCAACTGAACTTTGAAATTCAGATGAAGAGCCTGACTTGGACTATAAACAATTAAAAAACAGTTCATTAAACAAAAAAAATGAACCTTTCACAAAGGAAAAGACTTGAAATCATTCATCTTTCCTTCTTTGGTGACCTTCTACTTCTCTTTTCCCGCTTAAGTTAATTTACAACATTTTCAAATTGATAAGGATCTCCCCTGGTATCTGTCAATTTTGGACATCCTCTGCTTGATTGAAATACTTTAGGTTCAAGTCTTGGCTTTGATCAATAATTGGCTGTCTCCTTCATCAAGTAGTTTGACAGCCCGCAATAATGTTGATCAGGATGATTCAAAATCATTGCATTGAGCTTCTCATGTAACTCAGAATTGTTGAGCAGTTCATCAACATCGAACTTTGAAAATTCAAAGGATTGATTATTATTCAAGGAGGAATCATCATTCAAAAAGCATTAATCACAAAGTGATTTGAACAATCAAACTTAAAACAACTTACAGAACTAGAACTGCAAGGGTCATAATCCAACCTCCAATGAGGATGAATATCTTCAGGCAAAAAAAAGCCTTGTGACACTAGTAGGTCACTTATTTGGTGGGAAAAGGGCGAGCCCATAGTCATTGAGTATGACTTGGTGTACACTTCCCCATCAAGGTTCCGCTTTAAATTCTCTAATTTTTCCCCAACAAGTTTGATTGCCTGTAAAGACACCTAATATCCTAATGGTAACAGTTCAGTAGGAATAACTATTCCAATCTTTATTTGAGAGTTTTTAAGCGCAGCCTGAACCAATTTACTTTGATTGGAAACTTTTCCCTCTAGTTTCTTTAAAAATCCAACATCTTTCCTGAAAATTTTGCAAGGAATTGTTTAAGAGTAGGATGGGCCCCTTCAATGCAAGATGTTTTTTTATTTCCAAAGTCTGGGTTTTTGCAAGTACAACCATTTAAAAAAATCTCTTTGATACAGAAGATATCATTATTCATATACTTGAGTAAATCCTCACAGTCTCCCAAAAAAAACTTTAAACAAGTCATATGTAAGCAACCCAAAACTAGGAAGATTAACAGTAGAGGCTGTGATTTAACACTTACTGCAAGTGCAAAATTATTGAACTCTGCCTCCTCCTTGGTTTTTGAGGCCCCATAATTAGTCCACAGAGACATATAGCTTTTCCACCCTTCAATGTCATTATTGAAGCGCACTTTACAGTTTAATTGTATGTTTTCAGACAGGTGTCATTGACAGCACTGTCTTTTTGACTCAGGGAATATTTTTTCTAGAGCATAGATTGAAGCTTTTTCACGGTCCGTCACAAAGACTTTTGGAAGTCTCTCAGGATCAAAAGCCAACTCTTTTAGGGCATTTACAGACCAACTGTAGAGCTCAAACGTTTCTCTTGTTTTAAAAACAAGAGATTTTGTGATAGTTTTCTGGTTGGAAGTAATTCCTACAACATGCAATAGGGGGATGTTGTACTTATTTGTCTTATAAGTACAATCCATCATAGCTATATGATGGAATTGCTTGCAAAGCTTTCATGAATCAGGGTGAGCCAAGAATAGGGCCTTCAAGTGACCCTCTCCACTGAATTTTTCTTTATGAACCCAACCTGAATTACCAAGTTGTTCAAAGAGGAACTCCATAATGTTAGAGTTTTTGCCTGATCTTTGTGCTGCCTAAATCTTGAGTGCGACTTTACTGTCATCAGTATCTATCAATTTTATTTATATTGTGATATCCTATGTGTCACACTTATGCTTATTAAAACTATTTCTTACATTCACCTTGCCAACCACTTGTAATCCATCCTGTAATTAGTCTATATATAGTGATGCCTGATCAAGCCAATTAACATTATATTTTCTGACTAACACTGAACCAGAGTGCCCCCTTTGAATCCCTGATCCGCTACCCTTGGCGTCACAAGATTCTTTCTCCTCATCTCTGAAGTGTCTCAACCAGAGCATTCAACTCAAAACCTCACACGGTTAAAAGCTGAAGTGCTCCCCTGAACATCCTCCTTTTTTTTATCTTATCTCAGTTGCTATCATTTAAAACAACCGGCCTTGCATCTCTTCTCTTTTTCACTTCCCCTATCTCCTGATTTGGTTGTCTTCTTGATTCTTGTGTCACCTTTTCCTGCAATTCTTGGTTGCTTTCTCAATCTTATAAGTACCAAGTGCATTTTCCTTCTATCTTGATTAATGCCTCCATTTTTCCATTGCATCTCTTGGTCATCTTCCTCTTGCAATCTCAATTGCATTAGCTTGATCATCCTTAGCAACCATGCGCCATCCCAATTGACCAATCAATCCATTCAAAGTCATCTGCTTGGTCATTTGCTTGTTGCAATCTTGCTTTGACCTGCTCTATTGGCCTCATTCAGTGGCCTCTGCCAGTCTTCAATTCAAAACTTAATAAAGTTCCATGGTGTCCTCTCCACTTTCATTGATTTGCTGCAATCTTGGTCCCTCCTGAATTCCTTGGAATTTACTTCCTATTGCTCAATTTTTCGCCTCCTTGCTCCTGTCACCTCAAGTTGCTTGGTTCTTCAATTCTCAGCTTGTTCAATCAATCTATTGCCACCTCAACTTTCCAATTTGCCAGTCCTTCAATTCTCATCCTTTGCCCATCTGGTGCAATTTTCTTTCCACTCAATTGGTTTGGTTGCTACCACTAAAGTTGCCCATTTAATGGCTACCTCAAGTCAATCAAGTTAAGAATCTACTCAAAGTTGCTGGGTTATGCGCTACCTCAAGTTGCTCAATTAGGAGGCTACTCAAGGTTGTCTGCTTTAATTGCTACCTCAAGTCAAGGAAGTTAGGACGCTAATCAAGCTTTTTGGTTAAGCACTATCTCAATTCGCATGCTTGGTTTGTTGTTCACTTTATCAGTCCTCCATAATTCCTTCTCCATTGTGGGCAAATCATTTCAATTATGGTTGTTGTTCTTATAAGGCTGGGGTTCAAAAATTATGATCAGAATGTTTTGTATTAATTTTTGATGTAATAGGCTGTATTGTAGGTTCAATTGTAGTTCAAAACCACAAGATTTCCTTCCACTCTAATGTAATATGCCATTATTGTAGTGTTCAAACATCTCTTCATACCAGGTGGTAATGTTGATTTAATAGACATGCAAGATTCAAAAAGTCTTCAAATCTTTATTTTATTTTATTTCCCTCAAGCTTTAGGCAAGGGGGTGTGTTAGAGTTTTTGCCTGATCTTTTTGTTGCCTAAATCTTGAGTGCAACCATACTGTCATCAGTGTCTATCAATTTTCTTTATATTGTGATATCCTATTTGTCACACTTATGCTTATTAAACCTATTTCTTACATTTGCCTTGCCAACCACTTTTCAGCAATCCCATAATTAGTCTGTATAAAGCATTTCCTGATCAAGTAAATTAACATCATGTGTTCTGACTAACACTGAACCAGAGTGCCCCCATTGACTCCCTGATGCGCTAATCTTGGAATCAAAAGATTCTTCCTCCTCATCTCTTAAGTGTCTCAACCAGAGCATTCAACTCAAAAACTCACACATAACACTTTTCCCCTTTAGTTCTTCTAGTGCTACCTTATGCTTAGTGTTATAGATTGTTTGGTCATCAACATATTTGCCACCATCAATCTTGCTCCATTTTCTTTTGAGTTAGAGTGTATTGAGCCCATCATTCAAGTCTTCTTTTGGATTGTCTAAGGTTACCCCAGAGATTCTCCTCAGGTGAGGATGCACTGAGAGGTGTGGGGATGGTTAATGGTTATGTTGATCATTCTTGTGGGAGATACCCCACAAGGGGTCCCGCTTTGTGGAACTTGCATGGATTAAAAAATTGCACCCAACCTTCCCTGTGTGTGTTTTCCTTGAACGTTTGGTGAGCAATTGCCCAGAGTACAAACCATGTCTATCACAGGCTAAATACACATATTGGTCACGCTTTGAGTTGAAAAATGTTAAAGCATAACCATGCTTCATTTCCCATGTTTGACAATACGTTTGTGCCTCTTCCCTAGTAGGAAAATCTCTCACAGGAGGTGGGTAAAGTGGGTCTGTCATAGTTATATTTTTTGTTATATTGATGGCATGCCCTCCATAAGTTTCCAGTTTCAATCAAATTAAATAAGGCAAAGACCATTAACATAAAATGTTACTCACCACCAGATGTTATGTCCATTTCTGAAAAATTTTGTTCCTCAATTGTCATCCTTGATGAGGATGCAATTTGGGCTTCCAATGATTCATTGACTGCATCCTTCATTTCTGCATCTTTGTTCATTGCACTGATGTAGTACTTGAACCCAGCCATGTTGAAAGGAGGGCTTGCCACTGTTCCCATAATGCAAAAAAAAAAATGCAATGCTACTTCAGTTTTCAATCCAAATTTCAATTTAACAACAGTTTGCTCACTTTCAAGTTGAGAAAGATTGATTTTGTGGGATGTTTATTTGCAGTTCCCTATAGTGTCACTTTAATTTCACTTTAGTGTCAATTTATGATTGCTAGATGTGGTCCAACAGTCCCACATAGTATGTGTTGATCCCAAATTTGGGTTGATGAAACCCAAATGTGGTCCAGGGGGACCCAAAAAGTTGGGAACAACCCCCAGGGGGGCTTTACAGGGCCGTACAACCCCTGGACACAGCTCAATTCTGCTGTGTACGGGGGCAACCGGCTTGAATATGCCGTGTAGGGGGGCTGCACGTGTTCGAGACGGCCCCTTGGGTGCGTGTAGACGTGTCAAAAACCCCCAAACCCGCGTTTTGGACGCGATTATGGGCCCCCCGCGTCTATTGGGCCGTGTAGGGCCCAACACAACTCCAATGTGGCGGGGAATTGTGAATTTATCATCACCCAATTTTAAAGGTCAAGAATGAAATCCAAAAATTCTGAAAAAAATGTCAAAGAACTCTTTAATAGTTTTTTAAATTTAAAAAAGCTTGGAACACCCAAAAAATTTAATGAAAAAGGCAAACAAAAGGATTCAAAAGTAAAATGAGAAAATCAAAATGTTTTGAATTTTTGGCTTTTTTAAAGGAATTTCTTAATGTAAAATAATACTTCCAAAAAAACTGAAAAATAAATTTGAATTATTCTTAACTGTTGATTCAACTTTTCAATGGCTTGAATAAACCAAAAAAATCAAAGAAAAATAAAAATAAAACAATTCAAATGTCCAAAGAGAAATTTGATTTTTTTTTGTTTTTTTGTGTTTCTTGAAGGAATTTTTTAAGGTGAAAGGATACATCCAAAAAATATAAAAAAAAATATGAAAGCTATTTGAATTTTGGTTAAAGTTTATGGGAGCTGAAATAAGAAAAAGAAATCAATTAAAATAGCCCAAATAAGGATCCAAAAACCCATGGAAAAATTGGTTTTTACATAATTTTTTCATTTTTTGATTGCATTTTTGAAGGGTTTCTCATGCCTCCAAAATTACCAAAGATTTCATTTAGTGGTTTCAGAACCCCTGCTACATGGCTGCAGGGTCAGCATAAAAAAATGAATTCTTGAAACTTGTGTGAAATAAAGTATGTTTGCATGAAATATCAAAGGGGCGCAACCATGAAATGATCTCAAAATGCGTGAAATAAAGGGTGGATGCATGAGAAAAATAATGCCCTTTATTTTTTCATTTACATTCTTTTTATTTTCTCAAATTTATATATATATATATATATATGTTTTATATTTATATTTTTTTATATTTATATTATTTTTATATTATTTTTATATCTATATTATTTTTATTTTTATATATTTTTTATATTTAGATTTTTTTATATTAAGATTTTTTTATATTAAGATTTTTTTTATATTTAAATTTTTTTATATTTATATTTTGAAATTACTTGATAGATTCATTTTTTATTTTTTTAGTAAAAAAAAGGGTAATGTTAAATTCACAACTCTTTGAGTCATGTACGCAACTGATGGGCCGTGTGGCAAACTACACAACTCAAATGAGCCGTGTGGCATGCTAAACAACTCAAATGGGCCGTGTGAAATTCTACACAACTCAAATGGGCCTTGTGGCAAGCTAGAAAACTCAAATGGGCGGTGTGGAATGCTACACGTCCCATTTGAGTGGTGTGGCACGCTTAACAACTAAAACAAAGTTGTGTAGCCTCCACTAAATAATAGATAATGAATTATAAATAATAAATAATAAATAATAAATTTCAAATAATAAATAATAAATTATAAAGAATAAATTATACATAATGAAAAATAAATAATAAATAATAAATAATAAATAATAAATAATAAATAATAAATAATAAATAATAAATAATAAATAATAAATAATAAATAATAAATAATAATAAATATATAATCAACAGTAAATAATAAATAATAAATAATAAATAATAAATAATATTATTGTGTATAGGGGTAAAAAATCAAAAAAGCCCATTATGGGGGGTATATGCTCCCCTACGGGTTTTACATGTTTAAAAAAACCGTTTGGAGTATTATATGGGCCCTCATGAGTTGAGGGGCCCTAAACAACTACCACAGGTTGTGTGGGGCCCTACACGACTTCCACAGGTTGTGTGGGGCCCTACACGACTTTCACAGGTTGCGTGGGGCCCTAAACAACTCCCACAGGTTGTGTGGGGCCCTACACGACTCCCACAAAACTGGAGTTGTGAATTTAACATCACCCAAATTAAAAAAAGAAACAATCAATAAAAAAAGCCAAAAAAATGTTAAATATATATATATATATATAGAATTTCAAAAAAGGCTTCAGAAAACCATTTGGGCCTCAGATGGGTTGCAAATGCCCATTTTCAACTCAGATGTGTTGCAAACAGTGTTTTGGGCCGGTTTGAAAATTTAAAATTTCCCCCCAAAAAAACACCTTGTGGTATATCTTGATGATATCATTGTCCATTCAAAAACTCTTCAGTATCACATTGCACACGTGGAAGAGGTGCTGCTGAAAATTCAAAAGAATAACCTGTTTTCAATATCATCTAATTGTGAATACATACTCATTCTCTTCAGTTTTTAGGTGTCACATTATTGCAGCAAGGACTATTGATGGTCCCAGCCAAGAGCTAACACATATTGCACTGGCCCACATCTTCTTTGGTTGAATCCCTTCAAATGTTTATAGGATTTAGTAATTTTTACAGGAGTTTTATTGAGCTTATACCAAGAAGAAAATTAATGTTACTTATCTTCTTCAAAAAGAAACTCATTGTGTTTTTAATGAAAAAGCTGCTCTGGAGTTTTAAGGTCTACAGAAAGACTGTTATACTGGTCCAATAATTGCTCATTTTAACAAGCTGGTTTGAACTATTGTTGAAACAGAGGCAAGGGACAATGCATGTCAGCTTGCTACTATTGCAGAGAAAGCTGCAAAAGTAACAAACATAACATAATAATAATAATAATAAAATTAACCTAAGAAGGAGTAGAAAAACCATGAATATTATTACAGAAATGGGTTTTCCACCCCAAATTAGGTAGGGTCACTCACTGACCCCACCCTTGAAATCCAACTCCTTATATTTTTAAATAATTAAGGAAAGAAAAACCAAAATACTACGGCTCCATTATTGAGCTTTTTGGCCATTTAAATATCTCACACACCTTGTCATGTATAGGTTTCACACCTAAAATTCAGTCAGAATTGAGGTGTTGTGTATATTTTAGGGGTTACAGGCAGAAATGTGTTTTGTCACAATTCCCGCACGCAGCCGCGGCAGCCAATGCACCCGCGCGCGGCTGAGATAAAGCGCTGTCACTCTGTTGAGGCTGTGTACGCAGCCCAAGGCCTCTGACAAGTACGCAGCCGCGGGACTACGGTTTGACAGAGTGACAGGCGGCCTGAGAGGCTCAGGTACCGCGTAAACATGCTACAACCTACACGGGAACATTCTAAATATGTAATAAATGTTCACGTAGATAGTAGACAGTCTAAAAATACATAATATTATATAAAAATACATAAATAATCCTTATACATATTTTTTATTTAATATAATTCAAAGTACCAAGAATTTCGAAAATAAGACAATGACAACTTCTAAAAATATATTAAAATACTTCAATATACTTTTATGAGAATTATAGACATCAATATCATTGTGACATACTTAAAAACCAATGATGTAAAAATATTACATGAATTCACATGACTTATATTTTTAAGTAATTATCTTAGTAAATCAACTGGAAATCCAAAATAAGGAGTAAAATCAATATTATGACTTTTACTCCAGTTATATAATACATAATGAGAACTTACCTGACATCAAGATGTCCCTAGAAAAGTCTATTTATATAATTATTAAATTACTGGGAACATTTACCAAGGATAATCAATTAAATAATACATAAATAGGACAGATTAGTGTTATTCACACGTCCTAATGTCTATTCTAAAGTGGAATAATTCCCATACCCTGAGGAATAAGATGCTATCCGTGCTATAGCACTAAGAAAACATGCCAGGCTACCCCTAGTTACCCTGCTGGCCTTAGTGTCCGTTCCTTTGAGCACCTACAACCCTCAGAAGGACAATATTGGGACTCCAAAAGCTATAAAGAAAGAGCACTTTTGAGGATATTGATGGGCAGAGACCCAGTTATATTCATATCCAGACACTATGCCAAGGTAATCAAGTACTTATAAGAGATAAGTAAGTGATTTATGGCAATGTCTGATCAATAATATCCGTCCTCAACCTCTTTGCATCAATTAAAACTGCTGAACAACCTTATAACCCCAGTATACAGGTTTAACCCATCAGTTAACGTCTCAAACAGATACCCAAAGGATTTAATAATATACCAGTGAGTTTTTTTATCCTTTCTCTGTCGTGGAAGCTTGGCTACAAAGTCCTTACAATCCACAATGTATTTTCTATACATATTATCTTTGGGTAAAATACTCTTTAAACTAAAGAACCCAAAGTAAACAGGACTACTTGTTTTCATACTGAAATCCCTGAAGAGAGGTGTTCAAAATCCCCAATATAATTGTGGCCCCTCTATAAAAATAGTTAATAATCAATTTGTTCATATTGATTTAAAAAAATGAACAATAACCAAACCACTTAACCTTGCAATAAGGTTAATCCAAATATTTTGTGGATTTCTGCCGCATTTATTAAATAATATATTTATTATTTACTCTATCACCTCTGGTAGCTAAAGTATAGCAAGGGTCTTGGCATCCAGGAGGCTTACAATTGGGGGTCTGGCCGGGAAATATTCCATTTTATTATATTTAATACCTTGGACCAGACATTTCACAAAAAAAATAAAATCACAGATAAATTTTTCTGACTTTATAACCGTGATTTATCATTAAATTCTTTTGCAGTGGATTCAAAAATCAATTCAGAATTAATAATCTATAATTGAAATCTTTTAAAGATAAGAAAAGAAGAATATATTAAAAATTATAAACCTACTGGTTGGAAAGCTTTAACTCAAGCTGAGCAACTTAATATCTCTTCTGCACGTAAATACTTAGATAAACTCCTTGAAAAAGAAGATCTTGAAAGGTGTATCAACTTTCAGGCTCTATTAAGGAAACATAAAGCTTGGAAGAAATACCGTATAAACTACTTTTTGAAATATAAAAGTAAGTATAAAACTTGTATTACCATATTATTTTTTAAGAAAATAATATTGATATATTTTATTAACCAAGAAAATACAATTTTTATCAGTGAATCCTCCTGTACCAGAAACCACCACCACTGAAGTTGATTTATTGGATCAGGAAATCCCGGATATCTCTGGACGCCCTGAAAATATTGATTGGGCAGGTGAAGACCTCATTGGAACACACCAAGTGCCTAGGATTACCTAATAAGGATCAATTTAACCCCAGTAAGGTCTTGGTACCTTTGAACTTCAATTTAGGTGAGTTTTGAAATAAAACTCATTTTTACGGATTTTTTCTGTAAAATACTCACAAACATATTATTCTAAAAATGAATAAACGTAACACAAGAGCCTCAGGAAGAATTCCCTCCTATGGATCTTTGCCAACAGCTCTCAGTAACCGTGAGACCACCAATAAGGAAAACCATGAAGGGACTAGAACCCTTGAATCAAATGTTGATGGACAAGGAGCAGCACCAATCACTTCTGCCCTCTCCCAACCTAGAGAGGGAGAAGGTAGTAGAATCAAGCCACCCTCCTTTACAAAAAGATTCCCTGCAGCCACCCCAGCAGAATCTGGCCAAGGAAGCCAGGATCAAAGACTTAGTCAAAGAGCACGTGAAATATTGGGAAGAATTCAAAGAAGCCCAAGCCAAGGAGGACATGGTATCTATGAAAAAGATAATCTCCCAGGCAAAAGCCACCCAGATAGCTCTTCAGAAAATGATTCCAAGGAAAGAGGTAGAATCCTACGTAGAAAATTGGAATCGTTGGGATCAATTAGCCCAACTGAAAGGCAAAGGATCAGGAAAGAAGAGATCCTCTTCCCATCCCAAGCCCAAAGGGAAAGAAAGACTGGGACCAGATAATATCCCTAGCTCAAAAGTGGAAAAAGGTTTACAACAATTAGCTTCTAATTCTGAGGCCAAACAAACCTCTGATGTAATTACTTCCTTTTCTAATGATATGCGTCATAATTTCAAAATTGTTTGTGAAAATTTGGTAGTGTTTATACCCAAATGGATAAATTAACCTCAGTGGTAGCCAAATTGATTAATAACCAAACAAAGACGGTAGGAATGGAAGAAATGAAAGAACACACAGAACAGTTATTGGAGACAATTAATCAAGGTAGGATCCAAAAGACTGAAACAATTGAGAATATGTTATCAGGAATCAAAGAAGATTTTATTATGTCTTTCCACCCCTTAAAAGAGGAATTGGCAACTACCACTAACAGCTCTATTTTATCCCTTAGTGAAAAATTGGATGTGCTTAATAAAAAAGTGGACCTGCAACTTAATGTGATCAAAATTATCTTAGAGACTTGAAAGTTTGTCTGACCAACCCCTTCAGGAGTACTACAGAGGAACCAAAACCTCCCAGACAAACCACTACTCCTTATGCACCACCCTTATTAGGAATGCATAGGAGTGATACCTTTAGGCCTAGTCATACTCCTGCGATGGAGCAAGCACTCAAACTGTTACCCCCTATTTCTGAATGGCCCAAGTTCTCCGGTGATGGAGAATACAATCATATAAATTTTATTAAATTTATTGACTACACCATTAACTCTTATGACCTACCAGAAGCTATAGCTGTAGTCAGGCTACCCAGGCTATTTAAAGGAGTAGAATTGGACTGGTTTATCGGTAAGAGAGAAGAAGTAGGATCCTTACCATGGAATTCTTGGAAACTTCTGATTAAAGAACAATTTGGTTCTAGAATGTGGAAAAGGAAAATGATGAAAAATTTCGAAAATTCCTCATTTGACCCCTCCAAGGATAAACCTCACAGATGGTGCTTGGAACAGAAGAAAAGGTTGGATTGATTCTATCCATATGCTGATAAAGAGGAAGTCAATGAAAGACTCCTCAACCTGTGTCCTGGAAACCTTAACCATAGTGTAAGATGTAGGATGAGTATGGATGCGGACTTGCCCACTCTGATCAATGTGCTAGAAGAAGTAATAGACATAAATGGGTTGGACAAGAAAGCCCCTTCCAGACCCAAAGAGAACTATAACATCAACAAAACCACAGAACAACCTCCTCTGATAAATGCCTCTGATAATAAGAAACCTAATGAGAATAGGGATAAAGAGTTGATGCCAGCAACTCATTTGACTTGTAACAAGACTGGGAATATGAGAAAAGACTGCCCATTACCAAAAAGGAAGATAGCAGTCTTGGAAGGAGAACAGGAGATTGAAGGGAATTAGAACTATGAAGATATAGCTGATACCAAAGGATCTCTTTCTGAATGTGAATTGATCCTGACCAACCCTGTTAATGTTATAGAAGTAGATATAGGCACTTCTGCTAAAATCAATAACATCCATGGCCATTCTAGCTTTCCCCAACAATGGGATCCTACCATGATTCCTAGGCATATTATGGATTTCAACCCATTAACAGTTAAACCTATGAGTGGGAAAAGGTATACCACTGGTCAAAGTTGCTATGCAACAGGATTGTATAAAAACAGAACTATAAGGTTATTACTGGATAGTGGAGCCTTTTGCTCATGTGTCTGTGCTGAATTCTTAAAAAAATGGGACCCCAATTGGAAAGAAAACCTTTTGCCCATCCCTAAAGCCAGGTTCAGCTCTTGCAACTCTACCATGAATGCTATTGGAGTATGGATTGCTCCTATAATACTACCTCACACTAAAGGATCTTTGAGAATACAAGTGGAATTTGTAGTATTGCTCAACGGACTATGTGACTACCTGATACTGGGTAATGATGCCTTATGTCTATATGGTATAGACGTGTTCCAGAGTAGAGGAAGATACTTCACAGTAGGAGGTAATTGGGATAAGAAGTTTAAGATATGCGCCATTCAGTCTAAATTCCCCTCCTCTACTTATCAAAAGCATTTAGAAGACTTTGACAAAGAATATTTCTCTCAAGCAGCTCTGAATATGAAACTTTCTCAGGAACAGAAGAAAGATATATTGAAATTCTGCTTTGAGAACCAGAATGCTTTTTGTACTAAATATCATCCCATTGTTGATATTAAAGGAAATGATATGGTATTGACATTGATGATTAAGCCTCCTTATCCTCCTAACTTAAGAAGGCCAGCCTATCCTTCTATTCCTAAGTCTAGAAAAGCTCTTGAGGAACATATCCAAGAACTGATAGACTTGCAAGTATTAAGGAAAGTAGTGCATAATGAACAGGTAGATGTGACCACACCTGTAATCATAGCTTGGAATAATGAAAATTCAAGAATGGTAGGAGACTTCAGAATTCTCAACAATTACACTCAAGCAGATTATTATCCTATACCCAGGATTGATCATGCTCTGCATAAATTATCCAAAGCTAAGTACATGACTACTATGGATATGCTTAAAGGATTTCACCAGATACCAATAATCCCTGAAAGCAGGAAGTTTATGAGAATAATCTGTCATTTGGGAATATATGAATATCTTAGGATGCCCTTTGGTATAAAGAATGCTCCATCACACTTCCAGAGAACAATGGATACAATTCTAGGTACTTACATCAGACAAGGATGGATGATGGTATATATAGATGATGTTATCATATACTCTGATGACTGGGATACTCATATTAACCAAGGAAGATTAGTACTCCAGACAATCTCTAGAGCAGGATTAAAGGTGTCCATGAAGAAATGCAACTTTGGCTACGGAGAATTGAAAGCCTTAGGGCATATAGTCTCTGGTCTAACTCTAGCTGCTTATCAAAATAAGATAGCTGCTGTCATGAATATACCTATGCCTCAAAACAAGACAGAATTACTTTCTTTCATTAGTTTTTGCAGTTATTACAGACAATACATACCAAATTTTGCTATTCTAACTAAAATTCTGTATGAAGTATGCAACAACAACACCCTATTTGAAATGACTCATGAGAGACTAAAAAACTATGAGGAATTAAAAATAGCTATGACCTCTACTCCTCTACTTATCCAACCAGATTACTCTAAGCCCTTCAAACTGTACATTGACGCTTGCATGGAAGGGCTGGGAGCTGCTTCACATCAGGAAAGGATAGAAGAAGACAGACCATTAGAAAAACCCGTACTCTTCATATCTAGACAAATCAAAGATACAGAGAAGAGGTATGGGGCCAGTCAGTTGGAATGTTTGGCACTGGTATGGGCTTTAGAGAATCTACACTATTGCTTAGAAGGCACCACTTTCCAAGTAATAACAGACTGCAATGGTGTAAGAACTCTTATGAACATTGTCAGCCACGAGACAGTTAGACTTGTCCAAATGTCTGGAAACTAATATGTCCTGCTGGTATAGTGGCTAAGTACTAGGCTCACTCTCCAGTATCTGATACCAAGGTCACTGGTTCAAACCACAATGGAGACAATAATGAAAATGTTGAATAGTTTTTTAATTATATATTAAATCTTAATAATATTATATAATGTTGTATAAGTATGTTTTTATGAGTATGGATTATGGAATTAAAACCTTGATAATTTATATTATCAAGAAGGGGACCCAATATAACTTTAAATTAAGTTATGAGGACTCAGATGCGTCCCAATTATTGATATAGAAGTTCCCAAAGTGTTTCCTCTCTTTGGGAAGGAGTTACAGTAATCATATTAACCCATACTCTCTATACTGTATAAATTAATTACACATTATCCTTCTTTGGGATGTAATTATAAGTAATACTCCCTCTGTACACTTAATAAACCTTACTGAGCCTTGAGAGCGTTCACTCAGAGGCTTTAGAACTTAATTGTAAGCTATGAACCTTCTAGTAGCACTGCCAAGAGTACATACCCCTTATAGGTATAGTATAATTATAAATTAATTAATTATTTAATACTATCCCCTTTTGGATGTAATAATGCTTTAATATACTTCACTGAGCCTTGAGTGCGTCCACTCAGAGGGCTCAGAGTTCATCTGTAGGCTGTAAACCTTTTAATAAACATTGCACAGAGTATACATACTCTATGTGTATAGTATGAGCTAAGATATTTATAATTAAAATTAAATTATTTGCCAAGGTATTAAGCTACATTAAAACAATATAAATAATCATTATGATGGAATCTAAGGCTTCTATACCGTTCATCTGAGTGATGTATAAGTCCTAAGACCCAGTAAGTAACCTTTTAGTAAGTAAAATGAAAACTTTACCTTGAAAATCCTTCCCAATGGGTACTAGTTCTTCATTACCCATTGAGAAAGATGTAATGATGTCTTGGGCCTTTGAGGACGAAACCAAGGAGAGCCTGACACTCCCCTGGTGATTACTAGAGTCCCCTGAGGGCTCCTGTTACCTTAAAAGAGCAGGGTCTTTACCCTATAGCCCTTTCATCATCCATTATATATTATTATTTGAACAAGAATACAAGCAAGAGTTAACAAGCCTATTAACCTTAATTTCAAAAAGAAGATTGACTGGGGCTATAAACTTTGGTATTAAATTCAATCAATAACCTATCTGGCAACACCAATTTCGAGTGGAAGGTCTCACTTGAATAAGTAACCCTTGTGTGTTACTCTTTAAAGGGTGTGAGCTTATTTATAAGCAAATCTCCTTTTGGTCTTACTCCTTTAAGACTAAGGCCCCTTACCTATTATAAAGGTTTAAGGTGTGGCTATTTACTCATAATACCTTGGTATTATTTGAGTCTGTAAACTTTCAAAGTTGCTGTTTGGAATATATAAGTCAAAACTAATTTAAATATTGGTTTGTCTTTATTCCTTTGCAGGTTTAACCACGGCTAGGTATAGCAATAGAGGTTAAATCCCTGACAATTGGGGGCCTCATCTGGTTTCAGTACCTTTGAGATTGTTTTGTCTGCTTAAAGTACGCAATTTTGTGATATTTTAGGCAAAAGTTTTTGCTGATTTATAAATTTTCTGATTAAAATCAGTAAATATATAAAAAAAAAACAGCAAATTTTCGAAAATTCTGGGATTTTTTGCTTTGAGCTTTAAAGTCCTTCTGTTTTAAGTGTTGAAGCATATTTTGTGCGCACTTTTGACCAATTTTGAACAAAGTTTTGTGCTGATTATTGATTTTTTTATAGGAAATTATAGAAAATACAAAATAAAACAAAAAAAGGACGATTTTCGAAAACTGCTTTTAAAACAGTTAGCCTTTTTACAGATATTATTTCACTGAGATTAAGCAATCTTAATCTAGTGTGCTTGGTTTTGACCCGGTTTTTTTTTTTTTTTTTTTTTGTTTTAAATAAAAAAAAAAAAGAGAAAAAAAAAAAAAACAAGATTTGATTAGGAGAAACCGTTGAAAAAAAAAAAACAAAAAAAAAAAAAAAACTAAGTTTTTTTTTTTTCACAGCATCCTAAAAGGGAAGACGTTGTCTATTGTCCAAGGGTGTGTTCGACGATCTTGCTCTCTGTCAACTCGGAGATTGACAAAAAGCGACTGCCGCGTAATTCCGGCTAACATATCTCCGTGTAATTTCGCGCCAGAGCAGAGAACGACTGACCGTTTATCAATTAGCGGTGCCAGTGACCTACCGCTGCCCAAACGAAGGATTGATTATCGTGACCAGTAACATTATTGGTTAGAGGAACGAGTCAGTATAATTTCTTTTTAAGAAAAAAAAAAAGAATGATATAAACGTACCTAAGTTATCTCGTGACACGACATAGTGTCGAGACAACTCTCTATCGCCTCCTTCCTTCTGTCTAACCGAGGAAGGTTTCCAAGTTTTGTATCGGAAACAAGCTCAGTCCCGCGGAGCGAAGCAAGGGGACCAATTATCCGTAGCGTCGAGCCTACGGAAAGGGCGAGATCGCCAACAACGGATATCGTGACTCACCGTGAGTCTTCCGTCGTCCTTTGACTGGCGTACAAGAATTAAATTTCCTATTGATTATTGTTTCTAACTGAATGGCGATGAACACCAGAAGCAAGGGGGCTGAGCTTGTGCCACCCGGCGAATTTAGTCAGAGAACAAAGAGACCTACCTCCAGGAACAGCAAACCTTCTGACCTGCCACAGTCAGAACAAGATAAGCTACCTGGAGGCGGTAGCTGCAAACAACGTCAAGAACCAGTCCAAGTTCTTGACTCAGGCCCTGGCGACGTACAGGGCCCTCATAAAATTGATAGGAAGGGAGAGGTTGATGAAGGAGACCGAGTGCTGGGATCCAACTCAGATCAAGAAGCCAGTGGCTCCCAAACCAAAGGCAAAGAAGAAAACATCAGGGGGGATAACCCCACAACCAGTAGCCTCTGGTTCCCAGGTTCCTTTGAGGAAAAGAGATCCCTCTCCTCCTCACAACCAGGGAGGAAGGATGAGGAAAAGAAGAGATCACAGGAATTCAATTTATGGAGAAATGATGAGGATGGCGAGATCTCTCCAAGGGGGATTTCAATATTTAGAGGAGGAAAGAGCCAAGAGGGCAAAGAGGGGTTAAGATTATCCCTTGAATCAGAAATTTTGTTAGAAAAATTTCGTGATGTTGTATTCAAAGAGACCCTTCACATTAAGAAAGCAGTAGTACACACAAACCAATATTGTGTTGAAGGCTTTGCAGCCATGGACAAGAAGTACAGCTGTATAGTATCTGATAGCATTGCCCTTAAATCTATTTTAGAGAATTCTGCAAAAGATATAGAAGATTTGACTAATAAGACCATTGAACTGGACCTGATTAAGGTCCAGAATAGTGATTTAAGTAATTTAGATGACAAAGTGACAAGTATTAGTGAATCATTGAAAGATTCTGCAGAAGAATCTGTAGCAGTAAGGAAGGATGTCCATTCATTGACATCCATGATGTTACAAATAAGTCACTCCTTGGAACTGCTGGAACATAAATTTGACCAAAATATGAATTCTGTCAGAGAAGAAATACTGAAATATCAGGTTGTGTCAGAACAAGGTTTAGAAAGTTTGAGTACAAAGATTGATAAGGTACATCAACAATTAGAGCACAACCATGACAAGCTTGTCAGTAGATTGCTCTCCTTGTCCCCAAGCAAGCTCAGTCATGCCATGGAAACCACCAACCATGACAGAGGTCATAAGATGGATAAGAAGATAGCGGAAAAAATTGATCCAGTACAAGATTCTAGTAAGAATGAAGTTTTCAAACAGATACTGCAGGGATTGCCCAAGATCAGTGAATGGCCTGATTTCTCCGGAAAAGGTGAATATGACCACACTGAATTCATTTCATGGATTGACACATTGAAAGAGGACACAGGATTACCTGATACTTTGATCACTAGCAGGTTAAGTATCTTGTTTAAAGGTATAGCCTCAGACTGGTACAGAGACAGAAGGAATTCAGTAGGTGTGCAAGACTGGGAATTTTGGAAAAAAGAAATAAGTTCAAAATTTGGTACAGCAAATTGGAAGAGGAAGTGTTTGAATGCTTTTAACAAAGACAGATTCCTACCAGGTGTTACACCACCAGCAACATGGGTAACCAGACAGAGGAAGAGGCTTAGAGCCTGTGATCCATACCTGGATCAAGATAGTATTAATTTCAAGTTACTATCCTTGATGGATGGTGAAGTTTCATTTGCAGTAAAAACTACTATGAAAACTACGGATGATTGCTCAAACTTGATTAATATACTGGAAGACATAGTAGAAGACACATCTCTAGGTAGGAGGAAATCATATCCTCCCAAAGAAGTTCCTATGGAGAAATCCAAAGGCAAAACTCAGCCAAAATTGAATCTGCAGGGCACAGAAGTCTCTTGTTACACATGTGGGAAGGCAGGACATACTTCTAGGACTTGTCCTCAGAAGACAAGCAAAGTAAATAACATAGAAACTAACAAAGAAGAACAAGTGGAGATTGCTTATGATTCTTGTGATGACCATAGTGAAGAGGATGATAACCACTTAATGATAAGATGCATAAATTCAATAGAATCAGCAAATGACTTGGTACAAATGTCATTCTGCGGAAAGCCTTGCAAGGTGCTTCTGGACTCAGGTGCTTGCAAGTCCATAGTAGGAAGGGGATATCTGGAGAAGTTCTATCCTCAATGGAAAGAGCACTTATTAGACTCACCCAAGTTAAATTTACAAAGCTGTTCTGGTGCACTGGAACCTTTAGGAATGGTAAAGATCAGATTGTTCCTGAAAGATTTGGCTCTGGTGATCAAGTTTGTAATAATTGATAATACAATGGTTGAATACTTCATCATTGGAAGTGACTATATGAAAAAGTATTGTTTTAGTTTATTCCATGGGCAAAGTTCTTCATCCTTTACCATTGGAAACAGTGAAAGGTTTTACTTCAATGATTTTGGCATGGATATGGTGAACATTGTTTCAGAAAAAGATTTTGGCCAAGAGCTCTTTAGAGACTCAAAAATCAGTTCTTCCTTGAAAGCAGAGGAAAAGGAAGAACTATTTTCCTTGTTGTTTAGGCATCAAGCAGCTTTTGCAACAGTAGATCAGCCTTTTGGGTCCATCAGGGGTCATGAGGTCAAGATTAATTTAACAATAGACCGGCCATATCCCCCAGCTTTGAGGAAACATCCTTTCCCTGCTAGCCCTAGAAGTAAGGAGGCATTGAAAGAGCATATAGATACATTATTGAGGTTGAATGTGATCAGAAAAGTAGGAGCTAATGAGGACGTGGACATCACTACACCTGTAATCATAGCTTGGCATAATGGGAAGTCCAGAATGGTTGGGGATTTCAGAGCACTGAATTCGTACACAACCCCTGATAGGTATCCTATGCCAAAGATTGTTGAGTCTTTGAGCAAATTGCACCAGGCTAAGTATATTTCTTGTATGGATGTTCTGAAAGGTTTTCATCAGAATGTTGTAGACAATGACAGCAGGAAATTCCTGAGGATAGTATGCCACCTAGGGGTGTTTGAGTATTTGAGAATGCCTTTTGGTATCAAGAATGCCCCATCCCATTTTCAGAGGATGATGGACTCAGAATTTCATGAGGAATTAATGCAAAACTGGTTGATAGTCTACATAGATGACATAATTGTATTTTCAGAAACATGGGATGAACATAAGGAGAGGATTTCCATTGTACTCAAGAAGGTGATCAGGATGAATATGAAAATATCTTTGACAAAGTGTTCATTTGGATTCAATGAATTGATGGCTTTAGGTCATGTTGTGAGTGGTCTGTCCCTTGGGATAGATCAGGCAAGAGTAGCAGCTGTATTGCTGAAGCCCACGCCTAGTAACATTAAAGAAATGCAGAGTTTTCTAGGTTTTGCGGGATATTACAGGCTACATATTTAGGATTTTGGAATAATAGCTTCTAGCCTGTATAAGATATGTAGTCCAAATGTGTCATTTGAAATGACTACAGAAAGGTTGAAGGCCTATGAGGTACTTAAGGAAAAGTTAACAAGTGCACCCTTGCTATTTCACCCAGACTCTAAAAAACCATTCAAACTGTATGTGGATGCATGTATGGAAGGTCTTGGAGCTGCATTACACCAAATACAGATTGTAAATGATAAACCAGTTGAGGGGCCAATTTGCTTCATATCCAGACAATTGAAGGATAGTGAGAAGAGATATGGTGCCTCACAATTAGAATGCTTGTGCTTGGTGTGGGCCTTAGAGAAATTGTATTACTATTTGGATGGTTGTCAGTTTGAAGTCATTACTGACTGTACGGCCTTGAAGTCTCTTCTGAACTTGAAGACACCCAATAGGCATATGTTGAGATGGCAGATTGCTATCCAGGAGTGGAGAGGCTCTATGACTATAGTCCACAGGGAAGGCCTGGTACATAAGAATGCAGATGGGTTGTCACGATGGGCACTACCTAATGACATCAATAATCCTGCTTATGACCCAGAAGATACTGTAGATACATTACCTATCATGGCCATTTCAATGAGTAGTCTAGCACAGAGTTTTTGGGATTCTGTGTATGACTCTTATTCAGGAGAAAAGAATACTTCACTACTAGTAGAAATTATGCAATCTAAAGTCAACATACAAGACCTGATTGAGGGACTGGATGAACAATGGAAAAAAGAACTAATTGATGGCAGGCTAGTCCTGTTATACGGGTTATTATATCATAAGTCAGCCCACTGCTGTTCAGTAGTATTAGTGAAGGATGAGCACATACAGTTGTTGATGAATGAATGCCATGATAATATCTGTTCAGGACATTTGTCTAAAGAGAGGACAACAGATAGGATAAAGATGATAGCTTGGTGGCCTGGTTGGAGAAACACTGTCTCAGACTACTGTGATTCGTGTGAGAGATGCCAGAAAGCTAACAGATCCACAGGAAAGAAATATGGTTTGCTTCAGTCAATAGAAGAACCTAAGGATAGATGGTCCACTATTAATATGGACTTTGTATCTGGATTACCACCGGGAGGAAAGGATAATCACAATTGTGTACTAGTAATAGTTGATAGGTTCTCCAAAAGAGCTAGGTTCCTGCCATGCTATAAGGATAGCTCTGCCATGGATGTAGCATTATTGTTTTGGAATAGTATTGTGAGTGATGTAGGTTGCCCACAAAACATAATTAGTGATAGAGACCCTAAGTTTACTTCTGAATTTTGGAAGAGTTTGTTTGATTTGTTAGGAACCAAATTATCTTTCTCCACAGCCTATCACCCACAGACTGATGGATTGGCAGAAAGAATGATACAGACTTTGGAAGACATGATAAGAAGGTATTGTGCCTATGGAATTGATTTCAAAGACAATGATGGTTATACTCATGATTGGGTATCATTGTTACCTGCCTTAGAATTTGCCTACAACTCTAGTAAGCATTCCACCACTAACATGTCACCTTTTGAATTAGAGAGAGGTTGGATCCCGCGCATGCCCAAGGATATGCTCCTCAGCAAAAGTATTGTACTGCATCCCACTGCAGATTGCTTTAGAAATATGATGGTTAAAGCCGAAAATTTTGCTAGCAAATGTGTTCAAGAAGCAGTAGAGTACAATAAGGGTAGATGGGATAGAACACACAAGGATCATGACATCAAAGTTGGAGACATGGTTTTAGTTTCGACAGTGAATTTTTCTAATATAGCAGGGCATAGAAAACTCAAAGACTCATTTGTTGGGCCATTTGTGGTAAAAGCCTTACATGGTAAGAATGCAGTAGAGGTGATTCTGAGCAAGGAGTTTGACAGGAAACATCCAACTTTCCCAATCAGTCTGGTTAAGAAGTTCGTAGAACCCACTGCAAAGTTCCCACTAAGGAAGGTACCTGTGGTTGTGGTCCCACCTCTACAGGATGTTGAAGATGGATTAGCTCACAAGATATTGAACCATAAGATTATTAGAAAGGACAGTAAAGATGTAAGAGTTTATCTGGTCAGGTTTAAGAATAAATTAGCTGATAGTGACTTATGGTTGGAAGCTAAAGACATTAAAAACTCTGATATTGTATTGAGGAGATATAGAGCATCTAAGAGAGCTAAAAATTCCTCTGAAGAGTAATTTTCTTTTGGTGGTAGGGAGTGTCAGCCACGAGACAGTTAGACTTGTCCAAATGTCTGGAAACTAATATGTCCTGCTGGTATAGTGGCTAAGTACTAGGCTCACTCCCCAGTATCTGATACCAAGGTCACTGGTTCAAACCACAATGGAGACAATAATGAAAATGTTGAATAGTTTTTTAATTATATATTGAATCTTAATAATATTATATAATGTTGTATAAGTATGTTTTTATGAGTATGGATTATGGAATTAAAACCTTGATAATTTATATTATCAAGAAGGGGACTCAATATAACTTTAAATTAAGTTATGAGGACTCAGATGCGTCCCAATTATTGATATAGAAGTTCCCAAAGTGTTTCCTCTCTTTGGGAAGGAGTTACAGTAATCATATTAACCCATACTCTCTATACTGTATAAATTAATTACACATTATCCTTCTTTGGGATGTAATTATAAGTAATACTCCCTCTGTACACTTAATAAACCTTACTGAGCCTTGAGAGCGTTCACTCAGAGGCTTTAGAACTTAATTGTAAGCTATGAACCTTCTAGTAGCACTGCCAAGAGTATATACCCATTATAGGTATAGTATAATTATAAATTAATTAATTATTTAATACTATCCCCTTTTGGATGTAATAATGCTTTAATATACTTCACTGTGCCTTGAGTGCGTCCACTCAGAGGGCTCAGAGTTCATCTGTAGGCTGTAAACCTTTTAATAAACATTGCACAGAGTATACATACTCTATGTGTATAGTATGAGCTAAGATATTTATAATTAAAATTAAATTATTTGCCAAGGTATTAAGCTACATTAAAACAATATAAATAATCATTATGATGGAATCTAAGGCTTCTATACCGTTCATCTGAGTGATGTATAAGTCTTAAGACCCAGTAAGTAACCTTTTAGTAAGTAAAATGAAAACTTTACCTTGAAAATCCTTCCCAATGGGTACTAGTTCTTCATTACCCATTGAGAATGATGTAATGATGTCTTGGGCCTTTGAGGACGAAACCAAGGAGAGCCTGACACTCCCCTGGTGATTACTAGAGTCCCCTGAGGGCTCCTGTTACCTTAAAAGAGCAGGGTCTTTACCCTATAGCCCTTTCATCATCCATTATATATTATTATTTGAACAAGAATACAAGCAAGAGTTAACAAGCCTATTAACCTTAATTTCAAAAAGAAGATTGACTGGGGCTATAAACTTTGGTATTAAATTCAATCAATAACCTATCTGGCAACACCAATTTCGAGTGGAAGGTCTTACTTGAATAAGTAACCCTTGTGTGTTACTCTTTAAAGGGTGTGAGCTTATTTATAAGCAAATCTCCTTTTGGTCTTACTCCTTTAAGACTAAGGCCCCTTACCTATTATAAAGGTTTAAGGTGTGGCTATTTACTCATAATACCTTGGTATTATTCGAGTCTGTAAACTTTTAAAGTTGCTGTTTGGAATATATAAGTCAAAACTAATTTAAATATTGGTTTGTCTTTATTCCTTTGCAGGTTTAACCACGGCTAGGTATAGCAATAGAGGTTAAATCCCTGACAAACATGAAAACTCCTAGCAGACATATGCTCAGGTGGCAAATTGCTATACAACAGTATAGAGGACAGATGACTATAGTGCATAAAGCTGGAGCTAAACATCAGAATGCTGATAGTCTAAGTAGGAATGCTTTTTCTAATGACTCTAACAATCCAGCATATGACCCCAAGATCAAGATATCTTTCCTATCCTGAACATCAATCTTTTTGCATTGAGTGCTCCAATAATGGGGATCCACTTATGTGAATTAGATACTGCTTTCTTCAACCTAGTAAGGGATAGCTACTCTCCCAAAATCAAGCTTCTGATTACCATTATGGAATGTGAATCCCCAGAAGCAGCTTTGATAAATAGCCTGCCTGCTTCACTACTTAAACCCTATAAAGCAGGAAGGTTTACCTTTTGGGATGGTCTCCTTTGCTATTGACACCAACATTCCAGCGTATTAGTACTAAGCAACAAACAACATATACAACATATACTCCAGGAATGGCATGACAACTGTTCATCAGGGCATCTATCCACAGAGAGAACTTTAGAAAAAGTAAAAAGAACTGCTTGGTGGATAGACTGCAAAGAAATCACTACTGAATATATTACTAGCTGTGAAACCTGCTAGAAATCTAATAAAACTACTGGAAAAAGGTTTGGACTCTTACAGGAGATATCTGAACCTACAACCAGATGGGAAATCATCAATATGGATTTTTTCACCGGCCTCCCCCCTGGTGGTACTCATTCATATAACTCTTTCCTAGTTATAGTTGACAGATATTCCAAAAAGGCAAAATTCTTACCTAACCACAAAGAAGATAGTGCTATGGATGTAGCTTTACTATTCTGAAATAGGATCATAGCAGGTGTGGATATACCCAAGATTATAATCAGTGACAGAGACCCCAAATTCACCTCTGAGGTTTGGAGGAATCTACATGATATACTGGGTACTACTCTAGCATTTTCTACAGCATACCATCCCCAAACTGATGGATTAGCTGAAAGGACAATACAGACCCTAGAAGATATGCTAAGGAGGTTCTGTAGCTTTGGTCTAGAATACAAAAACTCAGATGGTTATTGCCATGATTGGGTAAGCCTACTTCCAGCCCTAGAAATGGCTTCTAACAGCAGTAAAAATTCTACTACCAAAGAAGCTCCTTACATACTAGAAAGAGGAAGGATTCCAAAACTCCCTAGGAATAACTTGAACTATAACTTAGCCACTATTCATCCAACATCTCTTGACTTTAAGAAGATGATAGATCTGGCAAATAATCATTCTCAGAAATGTGTAGAAGAAGCAGTAGAATACAACAAAAAAAGATGGTAAATAACCTGACTTTAAAATAGGAGATCAGATCTTGATATCTACAACCAAATTCAACAACCTAGCAGGCAACAGAAAACTGAAACCAGCCTTTGTTGGACCATTTTTTATCAAGAAGATGCATTGCAAAAATGCTGTGGAAGTAATCTTGAGTGAAGAATTATCAATGAAACATCCAGTATTTCCTGTTAGCCTAGTCAAACACTTTCAAAGAAGAGAAGGAAGAAAACTCCCTCCAGCAATAATCCCAATAGAACCTGACCCTGTGAAAGAAAAAGGGAAAGTCAGCAGGATATTGAGAGATAAGAAAGAGAGAGTACAAGGAAAGATGTTATACTATACTTAGTAAGATAAAAAGGAGAATCTGCAGACAAACATGAATGGTTACCAGAAAATAATATACCTGATGGACCAATACATCTCAAAAAGTACAGAGCCAGAAAAAGGAACTGAAACACCCATAAATTTGATTTTTCTCCCAACTTCCTCCAGAATTTTTTCAGATATGGCCACATCTTGAAGTAGGGGAATGTCAGCTTGCTACTATTGCAGAGAAAGCTGCAAAAGTAACAAAAATAACATGAAAATAATAATAAAATTAACCTAAGAAGGAGTAGAAAAACCATAAATCTTATTACAGAAATGGGTTATCACCCCAAATTAGGTAGGGTCACTCACTGACCCCACCCTTGAAATCAAACTCCTTATATTTTTAAATAATTAAGGAAAGAAAAACCAAAATACTACGGCTCCATTATTGAGCTTTTCGGCCAATTAAATATTTCACACACCTTGTCACGTATAGGTTTCACACCTAAAATTCAGTCAGAATTGAGGTGTTGTGTATATTTTAGGAGTTATGGGCAGAAATGTGTTTTGTCACAATTCCCGCACGCAGCCGCGGCAGTCAATGCACCCGCGCGCAGCTGAGATAAAGCCCTGTCACTCTGTCGAGGTTGTGTACGCAGCCCCCGGCCTCTGACAAGTATGCAGCCGCGGGACTACGGGTTGACAGAGTGACAGGCGGCCTGAGAGGCTCAGGTACCGCGTAAACATGCTACAACCTACACGGGAACATTCTACATATGTAATAAATGTTCCCGTAGATAGTAGACAGTCTAAAAATACATAATATTATATAAAAATACAAAAATAATCCTTATACGTATTTTTTATTTCATATAATTCAAAGTACCAACAATGTCGAAAATAAGACAATGAAAACTTCTAAAAATATATTAAAATACTTTAATATACTTTTATGAGAATCAATAGACATCAATATCATCGTAAAATACTAAGAAAACTAATGATGTAAAAATATTACATGAATTCACATGACTTATATTTTTAAGTAATTATCTTAGTAAATCAACTAGAACTCAAAAATAAGGAGTAAAATCAATATTATGACTTTTACTCCAGTTATATAAAACATAATGAGAACTTACCTGAAATGAAGATTTCCTTAGAAATGTCTATTTATATAATTATTAAATTACTGGGAACATTTACTAAGGATAATTAATTAAATAATACATAAATAGGACAGATTAGTGTTATTCACACGTCCTAATGTCTATTATAAAGTGGAATAATTCCCATACCCTGAGGAATAAGATGGTACCCGTGCTATAGAACCAAGGAAAAAATGACAGGCTACCCCTAGTTACCCTGCTAGCCTTAGTGTCCGTCCCTTTGAGCACCTACAACCCTCAGAGGGACAATATTGGGACTCCAAAAGCTATAAATAAAGAGCTCTTTTGAGGATATTGATGGGCAGAGACCCAGTTATATTCATATCCAGACACTGTGCCAAGGTAATCAAGTACTTATAAGAGATACAGAGGTGATTTATGGCAATTTCTGATCAATAATATCCGTCCTCAACCTCTTTGTATCAATTAAAACTGCTGAACAACCTTATAACCCCAGTATACAGGTTTAACCCATCAGTGCACGTCTCAAACAGATACCCAAAGGATTTAATAATATACCAGTGAGTTTTATTATCCTTTCTCTGTTGTGGAAGCTTGGCTACAAAGTCCTGACACTCCACCATGTATTTTATATACATATTATCTTTGGGTAAAATACTCTTTAAACTAAAGAACCCAAAGTAACCAGGACTACGTGTTTTCATACTGAAATCCCTGAAGAGAGGTTTTAACAATCCCCAATATAATTGTGGACCCTCTATAAAAATATTTAATGATCAATTTGTTCATATTGATATAAAAAAATAAACAATAACCAAACCACTTAACCTTGCAATAAGCTTAATCCAAATATTTTGTGGATTTCTGCTGCATTTATTAAATAATATATTTAATATTTACTCTATCACCTCTGGTAGCTAAAGGATAGCAAGGGTCTTGGCATCCAGGAGGCTGACAATGAAATTGCAGGAGTAATCTTGCAGCCTTCTTCTTCTTCCTCCCTCTTTCATCCTGTAACCTTCAATTCTTGCAAATTGCTTTCTGCAGAGCTTAATTGGGAGATTCATGACAAGGAACTTCTTGCAATTGTTTATTACTTTAAGATATGATGTTCATACCTTTTGAGCCTTATGGAACCCTTTGAGGTATTAACTGATCAAAATTCTCTTAAATACTTCATGAGCTTGAAATTGCTTACACGTGGACAGGCACTTTGGGCAAAATAACTCTCCAAGTTTAACTTTCCAATAACGTACTTCCCTGGGAAACAAGTGGTAATCACTGATGCTTTATAAAATCAGGACAACATTTACCTAGGGGGGGGGAGCACCTTTGCTGATAAAAATTCTAAAAATGTTAGGACACTCTTCTCAAATCAGTGTGGCAAACTCAGTTCAATGACCACCCAAATTCAAGACAAGGATTCTGTAAATTTGACAATCTCAACTTGAAAATTGAAGTGTAATGAACTTTGAAAGAGTGAAAAATTATCAGATAGTGACTACAGTATCATTGAAAATGGTTATTTGGTTTATACAGGTCATATAGCAGTACCTGATAGTACTTGCATTGAGTTAGATATATTAGATTCTTGGCAATACTTTCAGCTCTTTCTTCATCATGGGAAGGATAAAAACTACCAGTTGATTGCACAAGACTTCTATTGACCTGGTATGACCAAGGAAGTAAAAGACTATGTTAATGTGTGCTATGACTGCAATCATAACAAGTCCTTGAAAAACCAGAAGTATGGGCTTCTCCAGCTGCTTCCTATCCTGCCTATTCCTTGGCACTTGCTTTTGATTGATTTTGTTTTGCAATTAACTATTTCTAGTGGTTATAATCATATAAGAGTATGAATAGATCACTTATCAAAGATGCCTTTATTTCCTTGCAGTACTGTGACTGCCTATTTGGAAGACCTACCTAATTTATTCATAGAATATGTATTTTTGAAACACGGCCTCCCTGATAATATATTTAGTGATGGTAGATCTTTGTTTGTCTCTAGCTTTTGGACCTTATTATGACCGAATTTGAAGATCACTTGCAACTTATCAACGGCCTACCACCCAGAAACAGATGGGCAGACCAAGTGATTTAATCAGATTCTTGAACAGTATTTTTGAATGTACATCTCCTATCAACAGGACAACTGGTGGCAAAGGCTCCCATTATCCAATTTTTCCTACAAAAATTCCACTCATTCCTTCACCAAACAGTTTCCCTTCCAGACTCCTTATGGTAGAAACCCAACATTTGCCTCCATTCATGTAGCACCTTCTCAGCCTGCTACCAATGATCTTATTCACAACCAATCTCTTCAATTGCAACTCCAATCCAACCGCAAAGCAGAAAAACAGCGCTAAAAGGACCAAGCAGACCAACTTTGCACTACAGCACCAAACTTTGAAGTAGGATATCAGTTATGGGTCAATTCCTGCAAAATTTGAAGTACTCTCCCAACCTAAAAAATCTCTGAAAGAAAACATGGCTCCTTCAAAGTTGAATAAGTCATCTCTCCCAACACTTTCAAACTTTCTTTACATCAAAAATGGAAAGGTATCCACCTGTTCTCTCATGTGTCTCTCCTAGAGCCAGCTTGATTTTTATACCCAGGCAATACTCATCTCCCTCATGAACTGGTCAATGACCAAGATCATTTAGAGTGGGAAGTAAGCTGTATTCTGGATTCCAGGTTACGCAAAGTTAAAATTAAAATAACTTGTCAAATGAACTGGCTTCCAGTCCAACAAATATTGCACCTCATGAGAACCAGCCCATCAACTTTGCAACTCTCCCAACTTGGTTTGAGACTTTCATGCAAACCAAGACTTGCACTTGACCTCCCTCTCCTTGGTCTTCCATTCCATTACCCTCCATTCCATCTCTCCCCATTCCATTAAATCCCTCCTTTCCCATCTTGTTTTTTTTCTTCCTCTCCATTTTATCCATTCCTTTCATCCTTCCCCCTTCTGTTTCCTCCTTCTGCCCCATTCCATTCCTCCCTATTTTCCTTGGGAATTTCCTAAACCCGTTCCTTTCCTTGCAATTTTCTTTGCACCTTTGAGCTCATCTGATTTGTTTGAAATTTGGCCAACAGTCCAAAATATGGTGGTAATGGTGGTGGCGTGTTAGTAGTGTACCTATAGAACCTTGGAAATAATACAAAGGACAACAATTCCATCATATTAGTTTCATCTTGTTAATTTATTCAGTCTCTAACCTCAGTAACCTGGGTTCCGCACTCCAAGATTTAAACTCAGGTACTGGTGGGATGTGATAATTCATGCACAGAGCAGAACTTTGGATTTGGACTTCACTTGTTAACACCTCTGGGGTATCAACCAATGGCTGGCTATTTAAGGGATGCATAAAAGCTACTTTTCAAACACAACATTTCTTGCACTTGACTTGATGACCACAGGCAGCAGTGCTTGAGACAAATCTCTTGTTTTAGAAAATACAGTCTTCACAATGGAAAGAGTAATATGAAAAAATAATTAATTCTTAAATTTTATTTCAAGCAATTAAGTATATTTTAATTAGGGTATAAAGTGCGGTAAAAAATTTAGGACTTTATGGGAAATCATCTAAATGATTGCAGGAGATTGTGGGTTTATACCTGTGCAAATTTCATGCTCCAAGGCTCAGGGTCATTGTTGTCATCACTTTTACATATCCCTTTCCTCTGTGCCATCTACCTCAGTCCATAAGTGTGACACAAATGAAGCACAAACTCAATGGTGCCTTCTGCTTTCTACCTCTGGCTTGCATAACAACCTTCCAATATTCAAGACTCAGTATATAACTGCAAATATTTTCAGTTAACTCTAACCCAAGTCAACCATCCATTTGAGCTTTGCTCTTCAACCCTGGGTATCTTCAGCCCTTGGACTTCAATTCAAAGTCACACAATTGCACTAGTCTTGACACACACCTATATAGTTTGAAAAAAGACTAGTTCCTTCCCTGCAAAAGCTATATCTGTATGTTTGCATTGTCCTCCCATGTCATTTGTTCACTGTCTCATCCATTATGTTGCTGTAAGCTCATGTTATAGTTTCTTGCACTTACATTAAAACCTTTGAAACAATTGTACTGTTATTTCATTTTTCCCAATCCGTTCCTGTCATTCATTGCATCATTGCTTTCTAGCTGTAGATAGCCATCCATCAGGTTGTATCTAATCACAATTGGATTACCTTATAAAGTTTACGTTGCCTACCTGAAGATTGTCTCCTCAGTTATTTAATGTCATATGTTCTTGCATTTTGCTAAATGCAGTCATCTTGGGCTTGGCTTTAGTTGCCTTTCATTGTAAAAATTTATCCCTCTTGCTGCTTGTTGAGCTCTCAAACCAAAGTTTTCACTTTGAAGTCAGCCTTGCTATCTTGCACTTATAGCTTGCACTCAGTTGCCTCAATTATGCACAAATTCATCTAAGATTTCACTATAGTATGTGAGGTGGTTGTGTGAAAAATTCACCTAATTTGGTGATCCAAGTGTGGGAATTCAAATCAATTGGATAGCCTTGTGGAACCCTTCTGATTCCTGTGGTGGGTGAAAATACCAATCTAGAATGCAGGTATAAATTTTGTTCCACACCATTGGGCTTTTGATGGACCATCTCTGTTTGACTCATCCTGTTGAGGAAGTGAACTGAAAGTGTGAGATAATAAATTTGCCACTTGGGGACCAACCTACCCAAACTTTTTCCTTCATTTTGCTTATATTTAAAATCTTCAATATCTGAAACACCAGGCTTGTCTTTGAAGATAAATACAAAATTTGGAGTCTCTGGAAACACCTTCTTAGCCATCTTCCAAAATTGATTGGCTATTTGCATGTTGATTGAATAATAAGTTGAGTGAACCTTCCTGTTATATTGAAAATATTCACTCCACTCAAATTCTTTTTAAACCCTTGATATTTTTCAGAGGCATTATTCTTATTTTCCTCTTCATCAAAGTCCTCTTCTGAAACCCTGGAGGTTTTCTTGTATTTTCTTAACAAATCCTATAACCCATTGCTCAATTAATGCAGGTGCTTGTGATTCCTGACTTTTGGTTATTTTAAACTGAAAACACAGTAATTCAACAGCTTTTTTGGCCATAAATTTATCCACTGCTGAGTTCCAAGGGGATTTCTGGAAACTTGGGGCATCTCATTGAAAGGGAATTTTCTGATACCAGAAAGGGCCAATGATCTTTCCACCTTGTGGAAAAACTGAAAAGGGATTGGCTTACCACTAGACAAAATTCTGTGCACTGTTGCTGGTTGGATCTTTATGAAAATTTATTTTTCAGGACAGTTCAAAAATTAATCAATCTATGCTTGGTTCTTTGACAAAAGAGCCTCCCATATTCTAGTCAACTGGTTTGGATTTTTATGGGTACATTGATAAATCCAATTGGGTTTTTGAAGCTCCAAGTTGGTTGGAGGTGATGGGAAATTGTTTGGTTTTGTAGGGCCCCCAATAAAAATTTTAGGAAGAACTGAACTCCCTGGGGATACTTGTGGAAATTCTGGGCAAGATTATCCTTGGAAGCTAAGATTCTCACTCAAGGCTCAAACAAATGCTTTCCAACAGATGGCTCCAGCTCATCACTCTGAATGCTCATTTGCTGAACCAGAAATGCTGGATCCACTTGTTACTCTGGCCCTAAAACAATTCCAGAGAATTTTAAATTGATTGAATATAATTTAGATCAGAGGGAAAATCAAAACTGTATAATAACCTTAATTTGGGATTTGTTTTTATCTTCTATGCAAAGTTAGGCAACAAAGAGTTGACAAAATTAACAATCCATTTGCTGTTTTGATGGTGATTCATGATGAATTACTTGATATCCAATTGGTTTCAAGCACTTTTTCAGCAGTTTAATTCCTGGAAGATAATTAGAGCTACACAAGAACATAATTCACAGGACAAAAGTTAGTGTAAAGTATAAGTGAAAAGTAAGTTGAGTCAAATTGGAGGCCTTGTAAAAGAAAACCATAATTTTGTTGAAATTTGAATGGTGTATTCTTGTTTCTTGTTTTTCCTGTCTCTTCTTTTGTTTCTTTTACGCATCCTATGTCTTCCCCTATCATGTCACACATTCAGTGCGCGCGCTTCTCTCATCTCTTCTCACCATTTCATCCATTCTGCGCGCACCAATAACAGTCTCAAGGCTTCCTAACCCTAACCACATCATACGGGCTCCCCCAGGACTTCTTTGATTCTCCACTCAATGTAAAACCTCTCAACCAATCATTCCAATCTCTTGCCTACGTTCTCTTCATTCTTTCAATCCTCCTCTCCTCAATCTTTTGAATCTATCTCCTCTTCTCAACACTCATTGAATCAACTTCTTGTCCTCAACTCCAATCACCAATTTGTCTGGTAAGACAGTTCCCTGAGTTGTCTTCCTGCCCTCATCCTCAAACCTGCACAAACTCACCCCAACATGCTTTGGGATCCATGACTTTCTCACCCCATCTACTCCAACTCTCAAAAATATCTGTTCCTGCTTAAACTGCTGCTCAGCCTACTCGTGATCAACCTTCCTTGACTCTCAAAGCTTGATGTTTGTTTCTCATGATTTTTACATGGTCTCTTTTACCTCTAGTTTCTCTTTCCGCTGATTTTCTTTGTTTCCCAGCCCTCTTAAGTTTTCTTTCTTAACCTATTTCTTTGAAATCCAACACAGTTAGAAGCTGAAGATCAAAACTGAAAAACTCAACAGGTCCAATGGAGGCTTCAAGCAACAATGGCTTTTGTAAAATCATACTAAAGGCAGCACTCAAAGCTGTTTCAATTCTATCTGAAGAGAACTATTCAATTTGGAAATACAAGATGAAAATACTACTAGAACTCAAAGGAGTGAAAGAAACTCTGGAAAAAGACTCAAAGAATCTCAGTCCTTCTGACAATATGGAGATAAGAGTCATTCTCCTCTCAAGAATTGATTTGGTCACGCAAATTAACATGGTTCATCCTTTGAACATATCATTGGCAAAGAATCTCTGGCAAACAATAAAGGAAAGATTTGCTTCATCCGAAATGGCCAATAGCTCCTGGGTCTTCAACAAATTTCTATATCAACAATTAAAACCAGACTCCATCAATTTCTTTATAACTGAATCTAAAGCTTCCATGAAAAAGATGATCAATTTAGGGATTGACTTACCCAACAATATCCTTGCCTACCATCTCCTGTTCAAGTTTACTTCCTCTCTTCATCCCCTTTGACAGAAAATGATGACTCCAACAAGCACGTCACGGTTGATCTGGTCTGAACCATCTGACGCAACTTGATACTGAAACTCAAGCGAAGTCAAAAGATGTTCCTATCTCCAACACCGCTCTAGTTTCCTCTAATAAACCCATTAAACCTTTCACTCAAGAACTGAAATGCATGCAAGGATATCATAATCCGCTCTCTCCTGATCACCCCAAAGACAAGTGCTGGCACAAGCATGAGCACCTTGCTCCCACGTGGTGGGAAGAAGCTCAGGCTAAATGGAGAGCTCAGTCAAATTCTAATTATAAAAACAAACAAGTTGCAAATTATCACTCCCTACTCACCACTTGGATCAAGGAGGTCCATCCCAACAATCAAATTTTTCTTGAATCTGGCGCCTCATGCCATATGTTCAACTCTTCCGACTTCTTCATCTCTCTTTCCAAAAGCCCCAGAGTCAATTCCATCAGTACCAGGAAAGAAGGTGCACAACTACCTATTAAAGGAAAGGGAGTTGTCAGACTGTCATAGAAAAATTCAGTGGTTACTCTTACAATCTGTTTCTTTGTTCCTGATCTAGTAGTCAACTTCATAAGCCCTGGCGAGCTTGTTTCTTTGAAGGAGTGCTTTCTATCTTCTTCCCAAAATAGATTCTCTCTTTTCTCTAAACCCTCTCAACTGGCATTTTACGGCTTCATTCAAGGAAACCTATTTGTACTCAATCCTCCCTCAACTTTTGGTCACAATCTCAAACTGTGTTATTTGGCCAAAAAGGAGATAACCAGCAATCAAATCAAAAAACTTCATCAATCCTTTGGGCACGCCAGTCCCTCTCACCTCAAAAATCACTTCCCCAAACTTAGCTCACATCTTCTCTCTGACTTCCAATGCAAAGACTGCGTCTTCTCTAAAATAACAAAATCATCCTTCTAGAATATGTCCTCTCCCACCTCCAAACCATTCAAACAACTCCACATTGATTTAATCGGCCCAATCTCCCCTCCTTCTGGAAATTATATGAACTATCTCATGACAATTGTGGAAAATTTTTCAGGCTACATCTCAGCTATTCCTCTACAACATAGGTTGGACGCCTGCTACCAGCTCAAAACTACTCTCAACTTTGAAAGGCAAAAGAAAAGCTGTTTTCCTGCAACCATCTGCACAGATGGCAGTGGAAAATTTTCCTTGACCAACCTCAAGCACTACTTCCTTTCCAACTCCATCCAACACCTAACCCCTGAACCTTCCCACCACAGGCATAATGGCAAAGTCAAAAAAGCAAATCAAACCCTCACTGAGTCTATGAGAGCTATTCTTTGTAGCTCCCAGCTTTCCCTCAACCTTTGGGATTAAATTGCAAAGGTTGCTTGCCTAACTCTAAATCAAATTCCCAAAACTCCTTTCTCTCCTTCCCCTTACCAAATATTCACCAACAAGGTGATCCCACGCAGCTATTTTGATCCAATTGGCTCCAAGGTCGCCTACCTTGACACCAAAATCTCTTTTGGAAAAAAGTTCAAAGAACAAGGAATCAACAGAACACTTGTGGGTTACAACCCTATCTTCCTTTCTTGTTGCATTCTTAAACCTGACCAATTGATCACTTCCTCCAAACATTTCAAATTGATCAAAACCAACCTTCTTTCCCAGTTGACTTCCTCTGCTGATCCTTCCACTCCCAAAGAATCCCTTGCAATTGAGTCTGAAAACAACTTTCCCACTTCTTCCTGCTTCACCCCCACTGATCTCAACTCAAGCTGTCCTACCGACAAGCTTTCTCCTTGTGAGACCAATTGTTCTCCCACTTCTCCTTTGGCTTTGGAAATTCACTCCAACTCTTGCTCCGACTCCTTCCAAAATCTTGAAGCTCAAATCAATCCCCACTACTCTCTTTGAGATCGCCCTAATCTCAAACCTCCGCAACAATTTGGGTATCATCACTATTTCGTACCCAAAACTTACAAACAGGCCAAAAGATTCCCAGAAGCTCCAAAATGGGACCATTCTATGAATTCTGAACTCAATGGCATCAAAAAGCTTGGAGAATGGGACAATTACAACAGTCCCGAACCCTCTAACCCTTTAAGCACGACTTGGGTATACCAATTGAAAGACAATTGCCACAGAAACCCCCTCATTTTCAAAATTTGTCACTGCATTCAAGGATTTGATAAAATCTACGGTCTTGACTACCAAGACACTTTCTCTCCTACAGGAAAGGCTGCTTCTCTACAAGTGGCACTCCTCTTTGGACTCTATCAATCTCTCCCCATCACTCAACTTGATGTCAAGAGTGCCTTTTTGCACGCTCTGCTGACAGACAAAGTCATCATCAAGAAACCAAAAGGCTCCAATCAAAAATCCAAGTACTTCATCCTCAAGAAGTCACTCTACAGATTGAAACAATCCCCTGCCAATTGGTTCAAAACTCTTACCTCCTGGATTTGCTAGCAGGGGTTTCACAAGTCCATCTCCAATACCTGTCTCTACTTCCACTCCAAATCCAACTCCATTTTATTTTCCCATGTCAACAATCTAGTGCTTGCCAGATCTGGCAACAAATTTCTGTCCAACTTTCTGTCAAGATTTCACAACTCCAGTCACCACAATCCCAAAACCATCCTGGGAATGAAGTATGAACAAGTTGACAATTGTATTCTATTGTCTCAACCAAAGCACATCAATCACGGACTTGAGGAGCTGAAGATGATCAATTGCAAACATTGCACAGTTCCCCCCATGGTTGACTTCAACCTCACTCTGGCCTTGGAAAAGGACCATGAAGAATTCAAATCCCTCAATATCAATTATTGCTCCACTGTTTTCCTCATGAATTATATTGCTTGCCTCACTTGTCTGGATCTGAGCTTTTCTGTTTCTAGCTTAGCCAGATTCTGCAAGAAGGCTTGCATTTGTCATTGGCAAGAAGTCATGAGTTGTTGGAAATACCTCAAGTCCACCAAAAACCTCAAACTCACTCTTAAAATCTCTAACACTGACACTCAGATCAAATGCTTTAGCAACGCTTTGTGGAGCAATGATCTCAAAACCAGGCACTCAAAATCCGGACACCTCTCCTTGCTTTTTGGCTCTTTGATATTGTGGAGTAGCTATTGTCAGCGGAACGTCACCCACTCTACCACTGAGGCGGAACTAAATCCCTTGGTTGAATATTTTCTTGAGGCCATTTGGATAAAGGTTCTGGTCTCCAAACTTTGGAGAAAGAACGTCAAACCCAGCCACCACTTTGTGGATAACAAAGGTCTTGAAAAAAAACTGAAGAAGTTTGGTTGCCACTCTGAAACATGCCATATTGATATCAAAAAAAAAGGTCTACGCAAATAACTCAAACTGGGAAACTTGATTATTGAGCCAATCCCCTCTACGGCCATCAAAGCGGAAGGTCTAAGCAAACCACTCAATTCTTCTTCTTTTGCAAAACTCATCCTGTTAATTGATCCCTCTTTTGGCCCTCCAGATCCAGTCATACCAGCCACTGGGGGTGTTGAAAGTTGAATGGTGTATTCTTGTTTCTTGTTTTTCCTGTCTCTTCTGTTGTTTCTTTTCCACATCCTCTGCCTTTACCTATAATTTCACAGATTCAGTGCGCGCGCCTCTCTCATCTCTTCTCACCATTTCATCTATTCTGCACGCACCAAAACCAGTCTCAAGGCTTCCTAACCCTAACCACAACACACAGGCTCTCCCAGGACTTCTTTGATTCTTCACTCAATGTAAAACCTCTCAAACACTCATTCCAATCTCTCAACTAAGTTCTCTTCATTCTTTCAATCTTCCTCTCCTCAATCTTTTGACTCTATCTCCTCTTCTAAAAACTCATTGAATCAACTTCTTGTCCTCAACTCCAATCACCAATTTGTCTGGTAAGACTTTTCCCTGGGTCATCTTCCTTCCATCATCCTAAAACCCGCACAAACTCACCCCAACATGCTTTGGGATCCGATACTTTCTCCCGCTGTCTACTCCAACTCTCAAAACTGTCTGTTCCTGCTTAAACTGCCACTCAGCCTACTTGTGATCAACCTTCCTTGACTCTCAAAGCGTGATGTTTGTTTCTCATGATTTTTCCATTGTCTCTTTTACCTCTAGTTTCCCTTTCCGCTGATTCTCTTTGTTTCTCAGACCTCTTGAGTTTTTCTTTCTTAATGTATTTCTTTGAAATACAACAAATTTCTTGTAAGACAGTCAGTTGGATAACTCAAGCCATTAGAAATTGTGAAATGTACTACTTTTTCCTTCAACATAATGCACCATTCACCACAAGGAAATTTGGATGACAACTGCCAGGCCAATAGGGAATGTTTCAATTTTCAACCAGACCCTCCCATTACTTGGAATCAATTGAAGGAATAGTCAAAATAAAGGATGTATATTGAATATATTCAAGTCCAAAATGTACAGCTGAACCAAGCCTAAAAACAGAGACGGTCTCCCTGGCTATCCCAAACGTCTGTTTTGGATTTTATAGAGCTTCCATACTGCCAATTAAATGCTTACTACTGATCAAAACATTTCTTTCAAACTTTCAAAATACTGTTCTGCAGTTCAAATCTGGATAGTTTTTCTAAGGATCCTGCTCAAGGATTTGACCTGAAACCTCTTTTAAAGGCATTAATACCACCCATACTTCCTGCAATGTTTGTGGTGATCGGAACCATTGCTGAATTTGACCAAACCATTGGCCAGATCAAAGGTTGAACTCAACAAGACTATTTCCAACATGTGTTTCTTTGGGTGTGAAGCTTTTATGGTGGATATGGACTACCAATAGTTGATGGAAAAATTCCTGTTGAAATGATGAATGCAGTGGCTTGAATATTTGGAATTCTGTATGCTTCTTTACCACCTTTGTCCATTTATCATAAGTATGCTGGCCAAGTGGGACTGCGTTGCTTCTGCTTGTTGAACATGAAAAATGTTCAGGAGCCAATGGCTTATAATTCTTTGTTATAAGAGTATCTAAATATTTGCATTCAAGTAACATTGTCAGAGGAGGGTCTCTGGATTTTGATTGTCTAAAATAATTTTTCAGTGACAATACTGAATGCAACATATTCATTGAATATGCAATGTTATACAATACCTAGGTTTTGGTTTGTGGGCATTTTCCAAAGTATCCCAGTTATCAAATAATGTTTCTATTCTGCAGCATAATTTGGTGGCTCAAAACTTCTGATAACTTCTGGATAATGCTGAGTAACCTGTAGATTTGGTTTCCTGAAATGTTGCCTCCACCCTTCTTGAATAAATTTTTGATAAGAGATAACCATTTAATAAAGTCCTGGGAGGTCTTTTTGATGTATTTTTAATTCTATCAGTAATTTAATCATTTTTCCTTAAGTGGTTTTGGATTACAAAAACAATTGAAACTTTTGTATTCAACAGGATTAGGGTTTAAATATTTTGACAAATTTTTCAATTTTGGAATAATTGCCAATGGATAGTATACTTTATAAAGAATCAAAAACTCTGCTTCAATAAGGAAGCCATGTTGAGCCTTTTTCAAATCTTTATGAAATCTGTTAATCCAGGATGGGATGATCCTGTGATGAATTTCCCACTTCAAAACATCTATTTTGCCAGAAGGTATTTTTAGCTACAATAATTTACCCAAACATGCTTTCAAAAACTTATCAGCTTTCTCATTATCATCACTCCCAAAGCTCAATTCTGAACTAGGATTAATTTTTCCTTGTTCTTTCATGGAAATTTTAAGATTCAGAATTCTCCAATGATTCAGTATATGATTGAAAAGGTTCAGAGGATTCTGAATATGGTTCATGAGGTTTTCAAGCTTCAAGGATCTGGAAGAAGTTCTGACTATTCTGGAGTTCCACATCATCATCTGAGTGATCTGTCTTTCTTTCTTTCCTATTTACCAAATCCTCCTCCTCTAAATTATCCACCTTATGCTTTCTTTTATCTTCTTCCCCAGGGTAAAATCCAAAAAAGGGTTTCTGGATGTGCAAAGAATCCCTTTTCCATTTTTTATTTTTTTTATTCTTTTTAAAGTTGAATTACTTCTTCAGGTAAGCCGAGAAGTGTTATTCTATGGTTTTTCAGATTTTCAAGCAGCGGGGTATGCATGATTTAAATCAAAAAAAAAGCCAATTGGTCTCCAATAAATTAGCTTGTTCAAAACACTCCATTGGAACCCTTTGGCCATGGTGGCTTGATTTCTTGCATGGTAATTTTTGAAATCTCTACACTCTTTTTCTATTCTGAGATGTTCTTATTTTTTTTGTTGAAGGGGGGCTTGTGGGATTGATCTGGTTGATGTCTTGGTGTTTCAAAATAAAAAAGGAACAAAAGATAGTAGCACTGTGTCTCCCAAAGTCTTCTGTTTTTTTGTTGTGCAGGTAGGTCTGCAGTAATTTGATACATTGCTGCACCTATCATTCTTCCATTTGGATAATTTTCAGTTAATCCAAAAAAAAATCCTTCCAAAATGACTGGAATTGATGCACCAGAGGCTGCAAAATGTGATTCATTTGGTAAATTTTTGGCTCTGTGAGTCTAGGTAAAATATTAAATAAATAAAAATTTTCTGTCTTGTACCTTAACTCTAGTGGAAGGTTCAGAAAAACTAGGGTGATTTATCCAAGACTATGATAATTTCCACAACTTTTTTTCCAAAAGGATTGAACCAATCCACATACAAGCTGAATACAATATTTCCATTTTTATTTGTGCAAAAGCCAGTTATATCATCCATGTTGGGAAAATTCTTCCAGACTTGGCCATCCCAAATTTCTTCAATGGTTGCATCCAAATTTATTGAAGTTTTTCTGAGCAAAAAATAAAGAGATTCCTAAAATTCCTTTTTTGAAATTCTAATTTTTAGCCAAGATTCAAGACTAGTTTATGATGAATTCTTGAGTGGTTTCTATTCATATTAACTGTTGTTCTTATATAGGGGCTCATGAAATTTTGGAATTGCTCCCTGCTTGCTACTTGATTTTGTATGTTTCAGGATTTTTGAGTAGAAAAATTGTTGACATTGCAATATGAGATTTCCTTGAGTAGTTTTTTAAGGAGAAAATGCAAAAAAATTCTTGAAACAAGCATAAAATTCCATCAGATGCTTCAATCCTAATCTTCTAAGTACTGTCTCTGGTGATGTGGGTATTTTATCTATCAATTCTTTTGCATTGATCTTCAGGCTGTGGCTAGAATTCAAGATATTTGACATTAGAAAGACCTTGCCTTTTTCTGCCTTCAGAAAATTGGTTGCACCCTCCTTTGCTTAACTTGTGCTTGAGCATACAATGTGGCATATGAATCATGATCTTTTTGAAATAGTCTTCCTCAAAGTATAGGCAGGTTTTCTGAAAAACTAATGGTATATGGGCTGTGGAGGAACCTATCACACTTTCTGGGGTCTAAATCAAATAATCAATAATCCTCTGATTTACACTTTTTGGCAGAAGAACTACAAATTCCTTGCATTGGAATAGTCAACCAAGTTCCTGTTTGATTGTGCATCAGATGCATTGAGTCTTGAGGCTTGCAGCTCAATTTCTTCTGGGTTCTTTGATAATTCTTTTCTAGAGAAAAAAACTCTCCCAGGAACCATTTCACTTCAAAAATCAAACAATTTACTATTTCCGTAGCCAAAGAGTTCACAATTTGAAACATAAATATTTGATGAAATTTTTATGTCAAATGATATGTGGTTTTGAGGGCGTTTTAACTGGGTTGCTACAAAATGTTGAGCTTGAAATTTGGAATTTAATTTATATTGATGCCACCACTATTGACACATCATCTTGTAAAAAGTATAGTTTAATGGAAAACAGGACCACTGATTGATCTTGATAAATGAAACATGTGATATGAGAACAAAAAAAAACAAAAATGAATTTGAATGACTCAAAGCAGAACAAACATGTGAGGTTTATGACTTTTAATTTATTTAATTTTCAGTACATTGGTTGGGTTGGATCACAGATTGATGGCTTGAATCTGGTTGGAAATAATTATCAGATCATATGAAATAGAGAAGGAGAAAGATACTATGGTGATGTTTTACCAATTGGGTAGGTCTTCATTGTCGAGGAAGAAACTTGAGACCTTGTGGATTTGCTTAACTCTTTACCTGGTTTAAGTTGAAAGACAGAGGAGTTTCACCAATAGAGCGCGTTTAGATATACATTTACCAGCTTTGAGAGTTCTTCCAGGTGATTCTTGATTGTTGTTGCCATGCGTGATTTGAATGGTGAGTTCAAGTTGACATTTTAATCTCAGATGAGAGGAAGAATGGATGAGAGTTAGGATGATGAGTGAGATCAGGAGACTGGGTAGAGATTCAGAATTGAGTGCAAGTGAGGGCTCAAAGGATCATTTCAAATCTGTATTTGGCTGTAAAATTGGAGTGTTGAAACTGCACCCATTGTGCGCTGCACAACCCTGAGAGAACCTTGAGATCCAACACTTGTGTGGTCACATTCCAAACAAAGCCTACCATGATTTGGCTTTAAAAAAATGTTTAGAATTCAAGAAATACAAAAAAACCTATTACAAACTATGCAACTATGTTTCAAGGTTGAATTAATATGATTCATGCATGTTGTTCCTTCATATCTCAAATTTCAAATTTATGAATTGCCTCAAAATTATTTTACAGTTCATGCATGCAGTAGATTTTGAAAACAAATGATATTATGATGTTGCAATTTCTCTGCATAGGGTGGATTGTTAAATAACTTTCATTTTCTCAATATTGATCTATTGAATTCCAGGATTGCATTTTTTTTCCAATCAACAATCAAGAATGTCTGATTGGAAATTTGCTAGATATATCATGTTTTCCCCCAACATTTTCAACCAATGGTTTCACTCCAACAAATCAGCCTTTTGTATTCCGCCCACCTCAACCTCAACCTGAATAACTCTTTCAATCCTCCTTAGAATCAAAGCCATTTAAACTCAAACCTTAAAATATTGAAAACTCAGTTTGATTTCCCACACAAGATGTCTCACTCACAATTTCCCAACCAAGACAGCTTAAGTGCTTCAATTAATAAATCAATTGAAGATGTCACAAAGGAAATGCAGATTCTCATCATAGAAAAGATTAAACCAATCTATGATAACAGGACTAAGCTCCAAAAGACCATGGAAGACAATCATTACTTAATTACTGATGAGTAAAAATGGCTTTTCAAACTTACCTGAGGAAATCAATGGGGGATTCTGGATGATAAAATTTCAGATTTCCTCAAATTTTGGATATATTACTGGAAATGGCTTGGTTGGGGTAAGTATTTCAGATATTTTTTTCATTTCCACAGCTGAGATCATTCTCTATGCCAGGTGAGCCAATTCAAGCTCATTACAAATCAGCCTTCATCAGTGAAAATATATAGGTCACAAGAAATCTGATGTTTTCTTGTTGGACAACATTATGTGATTTTTTTTCAGTTTTCCCAGAGATGATTCAACATTGGAAATAAATGATTATATGGCAAAATCCAGTGAAAATCAAACGCAATGAAAACACTGGAGTAGGAAAATCTGGCTTCCAGAGGTTTTTTCATTACATGGATGGATTTGGTTTAAAAAACTGTTTTTAAACATTCTTGTAATATAACTGTTTTAAAGATTGATTTTTTTTGAAAAATTTGTAATGCTTATTTGGCACCCAGTTCTTTTCCAAGAAACTAATGTGAAGTCAGGATACAAAATAAAAATACATATTTCTCTTCATCAAAGCCATTCTGTATTTTTATTGGAAGGGTTTTTTCCTTCAAGTAAAGACAGAAAAATAAGTTCCTATGAAATTGTACAAAATAAATTGTAGTTCTTGAACTGTTAACAAGGCTTGGGTCACCAAACATAAAAGGTTTGAAAAATCCTTTGTACAATACATGCACATGAAATTAAAATCAAATATTTTTTTGATTGTAGCATGGGACAAGTGTGAAACAAACTTTTTGGATTAAAATACAATTATTGAGAAAATTTCATCTAGAAATCTGAAAGCTTAGAGTGTGTCAAAAGCCCTTGTTGTTCCAATTTAAAGCACAATAAAACAAAATTGGGCTTTCAGAATTTGAAGAAATTGGTAAAGATTTGAGATTGATATTTCTAAGAAAAAATGGGAATTAAGAGAAGAATCAGAATCAACAGCAGCCTTGCCAATTTAGAAAGAATCAGATATCACCAACATCAGGATTTGAGGAAAATGACAAGAATGGAAAATGAGGATGCCAAAATGAAGGCTGATGAGAATGAGACAAGATGAGAGCAACAGGCTGTATTTTTGAGTCAGACACTGAATCAAGAGAGGTTGAGGTTTGAACAGATACCTCACCAGGAATACGGACAAGACTTGAGGTAAGACTTGAGAAGTTGATATATGAGGCTAGATGCCAATGAGAGCAGACAGTAAGAAACAGAAAGAGAAGAGACTGATTTGGAAGAGGTTGAGTGAGTTAATTTGGTGATTAGAGGTGGTTGAGGTTGGCCTGGTGAGTAGATCAATTCCTCCCCCTCTGGTCCAGACCATCAGAATCTGAGTCCCACAATGGAGTATCTACATCCTCCTAGTCTTCCTCCCATGACCAAAAAGCACATGCCCCAATGAGAATTAACAATCACTTAACAAAAATCACATGTAAAATAGGGTTTATCAAAGTTAAGAAAGCCCATCATTTTTAATGGCAGGTTTCAACCCAAATCTGCCATTTTTGAATGGCGGGTTTCAAACCAAATCTGCAATTTCAAAACCGCCATTAAAAATCAAAAAACCACTTATTTCACATCAGATTTGTCAAGGTTACCTAAGAAAAAATGGGTTTTTTCAAATAAAGTGTATAAAGGCCTTCAAAAGCTCAACCACGCGTCATTCAACATCATCACCTCAGGTTTAATCCTCCAATCTTATTGGAAGACTTCATCAATCTCATTGCTTCATTGCTATCCTAATCACTTCATCGTTCTCATCCCTTCATTGCTATCCTCATCACGAAATTACTCTCATCCCTTCATTTCTATCATCATCACTTCATCACTCTCATCACTTCATTGCTCTACTCATCACTTCATCACTCTCATTGCTTCATTGCTATCCTCATCACTTCATTTCTATCATCAGCACTTCACCACTCTCATTACTTCATTGCTATCCTCATCACTTCATCACTCTCATAGATTCATTTCTATCCTCATCACTTCATTACTCTTTTTGCTTCATTGCTATCCTCATCACTTCATCACTCTGATTGCTTCATTTCTATCCTCATCAATTCATGAATTCATCACTCTCATTTCTCCATTGCTATCCTCATCACCTCATCAATCTTGTTGCTTCATTGCTATCCTCATCACTTCAACACTCTCATTGCTTCATTGCTATCCCCATCACTTCATCACTCTCATTGCTTCATTGCGCTTCATAACGTCATCACTCTCACCTTGCTTTATCACTGTCATCACTTTATGGCTTTCATAACATCCATCCTCTCATTGCTTCATTTCTTCATCACTTCATCACCCCTTTCATCACATCCTAAATGTCATTGTATTATTACTTCATCACTTCATCCCACTTATTCTTTTTAAATGGCCCCTCAGCAACGCTCCCCCTGCAAGTCCACTCAACCAAGCAAACATTCCCCAGGAACTCAAAATCCAGCAATCCTGCCCCATCAGCTTTCAAAGGCTCAACTCAGATCAAGAGAGCTGATCAAATCATCCTGGTAAACGGGGTCAAAATTCTGTCCAACTACAATGCTTGCTTAGGATCCAAAAATGAAATACAAGTTGGCCAACCTCCATCTTCTAAGGTTAATGGTTATCTCCTGATGGTCAATGAAATAAAGAATAAAAAAAAAGATAGGCTGAATCTTTCATCCAAACAGATGCGGGAGCAATTCAAGAACTATCAAACCAAGTACAAAAAAGACCACTCAATGTCAATCTCCACCAGCTTTGGTTTCACCAACTCCAATAAAGCAAAGGGAATCAACTCAGTGGTTGATAAGTTGAAATCTATTTTTCCTTTTTATGTTCAAATGGATGGAATATTTGGAAATAAGGCCAATATCTCCCTTTAGCCGCTTTTGATGCCCCAAAATCAGATTCCGTTGATGCTAAGGACCTGGCTGTGGAATCTAGGCATAGAAATGATGATCCCAATGAAACCTATGAGTGGCCCCAATCTGATGTGGAGGAGGATATTCCAACAGAATCAGCTCCAATCATGTATACATCAGCATTGATCAAAAATTCAAATCCTTCCTTGTACCGCTCACATCCTTCTTTGGATTGCTCTCTTCCTGGGGTGGAAGAACTCAACTAATTTTCCCACAAGGAGCAACTTATTCCAGTATCACCAGCATTTTCATCATCTGCTCAAGTAAGGAAACAAGATGTTTTCTTTTCTGTCTGGTTAATCCTGACTGATTCAGATTTTAAGAAAACAGGATAATCCATTCCTGAATGGCCAAATACTCAAGCCAATGGGGCCTCCCACATCCCCTTTAAATGAGAGCAATTACTTTCCCACACAAACCTCCTCTTCAAAGGAAAAGCAAAAGGCCTCCAATTCCATCAACCTCAACCCTAATAGCCGTCAAAAGTGGAGAAACACTCCAATTTTTCTGGCTTTGAGGATATGATGGAGAAGTGAGATTAAAGTAAGTTCATTTATTGATTGTACTTGCTTTCCAAATCAAGCTCATTCCTATTCCCCTTCAAAACAAAAATGAAATCACAAATAGAATCCAAAAAACTTCAATTTAAAAAGGACAAGTGGGATGATCAACTGGCTATGGATTGTCAAAAGTGGAAAGATGAGAGTTTGGCTCATCAACACAAGTTTTATTTTGAGTTTAAAATCAAAAAGGCCAAGGTGGAGTTTCAAAAAGAGGAAAAGGAGAAGGATTCAGAGCAAGAATGACTTAAATGGGAGAGGGAAGGTCTAGCCACAGAAAAAAAATAGGCTATCAGTAGACATGGCATGTATTGGTGGCAGTGGAACTGTGGATTAAATAAAGTAAATTACTTGATTGGTTGTTTTGTAAATATATTTAGTTTGATAAAACATTTAAAAATAAAAACAAAAAAAATTATTTTTGATTGCAACAACATTTGAGAGTATTCTTAAAACCACCAATGAAAAAATCTTTTTTATTTATATATATATATTTTTCCTAAGATATATTTTGCCACTGGCCAAGTCCTTGCTAGTGTTTTGATTTGTTCTATTGATTTTCATGGACATGGCCATCCTAGTATGGGTGGCAGTATCAACTGAAGGAAAAGTACAGTGTTTTTACTTGTTTTCTGCCCAAACAATTTTCACAATACCCTTTTGTTTGAAATCAATCCCAAAACCCAAGTCTGCAAACATAAATTGGCCATTGGATATTTAATAATCATTGTTGGCATAAACAAGTTGTCAATTTGATTTCCTGGTTGGGAAAGCAAGTAAAAAGGAATAGTCAGAGACATCACCTTGGTCAATATGGGCAAGTTGTAGAAGGAGTCTGAGGTGAAGGTAATGTGAGGGAAGCAGTCAAAAGCAGTAAGGCAAGATACAAATTCCAATGAGGAGAAGGAAGGAATTTTGTTATCCATCATAGGTTCACAATTAGAATCAAACACAGGTTTGGCTAATTTTTGAAACATTTGGCCAAATATATAAGAGACCTTGTCAGACCTAAGATTCAAAAAATAATACTCTTTAGGGGAGGATTTGACAGCATCTTTCTTCAAATATTTCCCAAATATTTCAAAAGGGTACATTGATTTTTTCCATGCAATTGCCAACATTTTCCCACTCCAAGATCTTGAGGGACCAACAGTGTTGAAAAATGTTTCGGATTGGTGAAGGAATGTTGTTACTGAGTTGATGTCCTTCTTCTCTTGCTCAGAGAGTTCCATCATGTGTGGAGTGATGGAGATTTGAAGCAATGGAGATGTGAAGCCATGGAGACGTGAAGTGATGGAGATGTGAAGTGATGGAGATGTGAAGCAAAGGAGATGAGATGTGTGTCATGAGTATGGATTCTTAAAGTTCAAAAAACCACAGGTGTGTCCAGTTCATCTTTTCCTGCAGATGAGGGGAAAGCTTCAGAAATATTATTCAATGTGAAATATGGGAAAACTTGAGATTCATTTGATTCAGAATTGATCATCAATTTAATAGGTTCCCCATGCCCCTTCCCCAACATTTGAAGTGAGGAAAATGGTAGAAAATCACCTTGTAGCTTGTTAATTAAGATGGTTGGTTGTGTCTTTTGTTGGGATTTCCACTAGAGAAGAACCTTCTGAGGTTGCCCCCCAATATCTCCCTGAAGACCTTGGGGATAAACTAAATGTAAATAACCATGAGATTCCTCATTGAATGAGAAAGTGCATACATTGATTGGGAAGATAAATAATCAGAATGAATTCTCTGTGGTGTATGCTCTTTTTCCCAAACAAGGAGTTGAAATGAAACCAATTCATGAATGCATGGGTATAAATTGTTTATGGAACCATGCATCAACTTTATGTCTGAAATGGATGAACTTTTTATGAAATTTTTAACTCTTCTTCCTTGTTCCATATTTGGAGCACCCAGAAGCAGAAGAGGAGTAATCCACAAAAGTGGAGAAGTTACTAAATTATCACAGCACTTGGTTAATGCTTTAGATTTAGTACAAATTTTTTTCTTTGAAATTAGCTGAAATTTTGAAAATTTCAAGGTCTTGTCACATGCAACCATCAATGTGGAAACCCTGCTCATTTTTTCTTTCAAAAAATGAACATCACCTTCATCAGCTGCAGGAAGGAAATATCAAAATTAGGCAAACTCAAAATACTTCTGCATCAATATCAAAATTTGAAAAAAATGAAGGAAATTATGAGCCAATTTTTTCCATTGAATTTTTCTGTTGATTAAAAGTTGATTAAATACAAATATCTAAACAAATTTAAGCCTAAATTCAACAATTGTACCAAGAATTAAAGTCCAAAAATTTTCATAAATTCCTCAGACTTTTACTTGAATATGAAGGGGGAAGATTGGGATTATTACATTATTGAAAAGATCTTGGAACAATTCTTAAGCTCCAAGAAGAATATGCAAATAAAATGAATCAGAAGTTCCCCAGATCTTTGCCTGAAAACATGGGGGACAACTGACAAGTACAACATCATTTGATATCATTTTTAATGTTTCCAATTTTTTAGGAAGGTGTGAAATAGTGTAGAACCAATCCTTAATTTTCCTTGAAATTTCATTTGGAACCTTCTAAGCAGGGAAAAAACCAAACCTGGAAAAGATAAAAGACAATATTACTGGTTTTTTATCATGGCCCAGCCAACCCACAGTAAGTTTCTTTTTTTCCCTCTAATCAAGAGGGAATACCTCAATTTACAAATGTGGAAAATCAATTGCTACCAGGTTCTCTTCAATATCCTCCCTAAATAAAATCCTTTTCCATGGTACCAAAAAAAAAATTAATCTACTCCCCATGATGTTGGCAACCAAAAATGATCTGAATTATCATCATTATTTGTAGTTTATCCCTATCAATTTCATTTTTCCATGTTTGATTTGAAATTGCACAGGAAAGGAAACAGGGTTCAGAATCCTTGCAGAAAATGAAATGAATTCATAACAAATTTGAAACTTTTGATCAATTAGGAAGGGAAGCAGCCTTGAATTGGTCTCTGTTGGTGTTGAAAAAGTCTGATAAAATTTGGCTAATTCATGAAGATAACAATGAAAGGGAAATTAAGTTGCTTTTGTATGAATGAAAGATAATGAAATTTCACCCAAATAATTCAATTGATATAATTAATTTCCAGTGTTTCTCCAGGGAAATAATCATCCCTATGCGCTTGTCACTTTGGAATTGGCCAATGCCCAGAAGGATTGCGCAAGCACTCATTTGGTGACCCTCAAAGTTTCAATAAAATGTTTACAATTTTTCATGGATCATTTTATTCATTCCCTGCCCTCATCAGCTTTCCAAAATGGCCTCATCACCTTTGAAATATTTCCCCTGATGGGGGCCCACCAAGAAACTCACGCAAATTGAATGAGATTTATGCCTCATTTCTACTTGATTCCATATCCAATTTCTGCCAATGTCTCCATATTTTTAACCACGTGATAATAGATTTGAATCCATCTTGATTTCTTTGGATGAGTAACCCTGAACCAGAAACTCTTTCCAAGTTTTGAAAATTCCCAACTCAATCCTGGCTCATCCAATAGACTCCCTAACCATCCAAAACACACAAAATAATTACTGCAGAAATATTTGCCTGTCTATGAAACCATTTCCCTCAAAGATATTGAGCAATTGAATTCCCTGGCAGGAAATTTTCATGTAAAATTCAATTGGATAGAAAATGAAATCCAATTTTGGCTAGCTTCATCTTAAAACACTGGAAAAGAGCTTACAATATGAGTGCCTTCAGAATGTTTTTTTTTTGATACCAAAAATTTTCAGGAACCCATAAATAAAATAGCAGTAATTCACAGATGTCTTTTGGAATGCAGGATGGAAAAATAAGCGGGGAGTAATCCAGTTTCTGCATCAAAAACAAGCGGAAATCAGAAGGAAAATCCAAACTTTGGTCCAAGCTGAGGATATTAATTTTGGTTTCATTTTTTCCCAATGCCACAACATTCTTTTAATTCATCCTTGAGCCAAGAAATAACCTCAAGAACAGTATATACACGCATGAAATATCATTGAAGGAAAAAGAGATCTTTGATGAAATTGAAGGCTTCTCTGAGACCAACATCCTTGAAGAACATTAAGTCCAGAAGATCCCTCTTTATTGGCACTCCAATTTTTTAATTCAACCAACTGAGAAACTGAATATTATTTATATCAGAAAAATTTCAACAACTCATGGAAGCAATTACACCCATAACAATCTTCTTGAAAGTGAAAAGTTGAAACCCATAGATCTAAGCCAGAATTCAAATTACAAATTCGCTCCTAGGTAAATTCCAAAGAATCTTTATTCCACCCAATTTCTGCATTTCATTTCTGATTTGCAAATGGGAATTCTGAATACCAACCCAAAAATAGGTGTTAAAACATTGTACAGTATTACTGATTCCCTCACTCCAATCAACTGATATATTATTCTGGTAGATAAAAATTGCTCATCCCTAGAATTGAGCACTCATAACCTTCATATCCATAGGCTGGAACACTCAGTCTGTGTTTCAGAAAAAATAAATCCATGAGCCCCTTGTATCATCAGTTTCACTCTTAAGAAAATGTTTGGCAGACATTCTAAACCTAGCTTTCTTCTGCTGAAGCTGATGAAAGTTAACCTCAAATCTACCTTCAATATAATATCCATATAAATTAACAGTATTTTTTTTCCTGTACAGTAAAAATGATCCAGGGTATTCTGTTTAATTGCAGGATTCCAACCAGGTTCCTGAATCAGAGAAAAATCATTGATTGCTCTCAAATCAAAAAATGAAATATCTAACAGTTTTCTCATTATGATTTACACAAATTGAGAAAAACTTGAGTTGTGGCCAAATCCTTCAGCATGGAATGTTGCCAGTAAAACTTAAAATTTGTGATTATTTTTGAACCTTTCACGGTTCTCATCAAAAGTGTAATTTTGGGTGTAGTGAACTCAAGGCTTTGGGACAAATATTCTCTGGATTAACTCTAAATTCTGATTAAAGCAAAATATTATGAACAAAACCATGCCTCAAGATAAAAATGAAATCCTGTCCTTTGTCAGTTTTTGCAGCTACTACAGGAATAAAATACCTAACTTTTCTCTGCTTACAAAATGTTTGTGTGAAATCTGCAAAAACAACAAATTATTCAAGATGACTCATGAGAGATTGAAGAACTTTGAGTAACTCAAAATATCTATGACTCCTCCACCAGTTTTCATTCAAACAGAATACTCCAAACCATTTATTATATAAATAGATGCTAGTATGGAAGGATAAGGAGCTTCTTTACACCAAGAAGTAGTAAAAGATGATAAACCAGTGTAAAAACCTATACTCTTTAGAAAATTCACTACTACTTGGAAGGTACCAACTTTGTGGTAATAACTGACTGTAATTCTGTCAGAACTCTCATGAACATGGATATTCCCAGCAGGCACGTTTTAAGATTGCAAATATGAATGCACCAATATAGAGGGAAAATGAAAATAGTCCACCAAGCTTGAATTATACATCAAAATACTGACAGCCTAAGTATGAATGCTTTACCCAATGACCCAAGAAATCTAGCCCATGATCCAGATGACCATATCCCATTCCCTATACTGAAAATTGATATGCTTAACCTTGAAACTCCCATTATAGTAATTCAAATCTGTGAACTTGATGAATCTCTGTTAAACTCAATCAGGGAAGGTTATAACTCTGATATGAAAAATTGAGTTTCTACAATGGAAAGTACTTCCCCTCCCTCTGAAATGATTGAGAGTTCACCTGAACTGAAAACTTACAAAGCTGGAATATTTACAATATGGAGTGTTTTAGTATACTATAGAAATCAACCCTCTGGTGTCATAATCCTTACAAATGAGGAAAATATCAAACATGTCCTAGCTCAGTGCCACCATAACTCTTCCTCTGGTCACTTATCTACTGACAGGAATTTAGATAAAGTCAAAAGAAATTCTGGGTGGATGAATTGGATAGATACCACCATCAAGTATTTCACTAGCCATGAAACATGCCAGAAATCTAATAGAACTACTGGAAAAGTTTTTGGCCTCTTTAAAAATATTGATGAACCACAGAAAAGATGGGAAATAATCAAAATTAACTTTGAAACTGAATTGTCCCGTGGAGGAGCTTATTACTAAAACTTAATACTAGTAATAGTGGATAGGATTTCAAAGAAAGCTAAGGTCCTACCTTACCACAAAGAAGAAAAATCTATGGAATTAGCATTGCTCTTTTGGAACAGAATCATTGCAGATGTAGGAGTTTCAAAAGTTATTAAAAGTGATAGGGACCCCAAGTTTACTTCTGAATTTTGAAGAAACTTCCATGATATTCTGGGGACTACTTTAGCTTTCCCCACAGATTTTCACCCTCAGAGAGATGGATTAGATGAAAGTATGATCTAAACTCTAGAGGATGGGCTCAGAATATTCTGTTGCTTTGGTCTAGAATACAAGAATTCTGATGGATAATGCCAAAATTGGGTAAGCCTTCTACCTGCCTTGGAGATTGCTTATAAAAGAAGCAACCATTCCACTACTTGGGAATACCCTTACATACTCAAAAGAGGATGGATCCCTAGGCTAACTAAGGACAACCTCAACAAATATTTTCACTAACATACACCCAAAATCAGTAGATTTCAAGAACATGAAAGACATGGCTAATAAGTGTGCTGCAAAGAGTGTCAAAGATTCTGTCAATACAATCAATAGAGGTGGGAAAAAAACCAAAAAGAAACTGATTTCAAAATTGGAAACCAAGTCCTAGTTTCCACCACTAACTTCCCTAACGTAGCAGGTAATAGGGAACTTAGAGCAGCCTTCTACCAGAAACTTTACAATAAAAAAGTTACATGGGAAGAATTCTGTATAATTAATCCTGAGTGATAAAATATCTAGGAAGCACCCCACCTTCCAAGTAAGTCTGATCAAACATTTCCACCCTAGAGAAACATCAAATACACCTTCACCAGTAATAAAATTTGAAGCAAATCCTGATAATAACAGAGGAAAATTCAGTAAGATCCTCAAAGATAAAAAAGAAAGGATGCAAGGAGAATATGTCAGAGTTTACCATGTCAGATATGAAGGAGAATAAGCTGATAACAATGAATGGTTGCCTGAAAACCAAATTCCAGATGGACCTATAGACCTGAGGAATTAAACTGCAAGGAAAAAAGATTGAGCCCAGAGATTATTTTAAATATAGATATATCTTGGAGTGGAAGAATGTCAGCTTGCTAATTGCACAGAGCAACCTGTCAAAGTATCTAAGAAAAATAAATAAATGAATAAATTGGAAAATTTAAAAAAGTTATGAAATAAAAAATATTTTCTTATTCAAATGGATTACCCACCCAAAATTAGGTAAGATCAATCAATGAACCAACCCTTTAATTATTACTCCTTCATATTTTAAATAAGTAAACAGAAACTGTCCAAAAATCACAGCACCACTATGGCACTTTTTGGCCAATTTCATATTTCAAACGTGAGGTCACATATAGGTTTCACACCTAAAATTAAGTCAGAGTTGGGATTTTGTGTATATTTTAGGATTTATGTACTTGTCACAATTCTTGTGCGCAGCCCCTGATCCCTGCATGAAGTACCTTCAAATCTGCTTTTCCCTGTACTTATCAATTAGCAGATTAACACATGCAGAATTGCCGCGCACAGCTGATCCTTCCATGCACGCAGAAGGTCCTGCCCCCTGGCAAGTTGAACTGACTGATCCAAGCATCAAGATACTTTGAGGCCAAACTGACAAACCGTACTGCCAGTAAAAGCTAAAACCAAGAAAGATCCACCATGCATATTAAATAAAATCACGCATGCTTAATCAATCTTCTAAAACATAAAATATCAAATAAGTTTAGAATAAACTGATTTTTAAAGTATTTTAATTTAAAAAACAAATACTGAGGATCATCACAACAAGGACTGATCCAGAACTTTAAGGATCATGAAACATGTCAAGAAATTATCATAAAAATTATTATAAAAAATCAAAGTGATCAGTAGATGATGTAACATCAATAAAAACCCACCACTGATTACTCTATTCAAATTATAATTGTCCAAATCAAAGATAATTGCAGAATAATCAAAATGATGAACTAACACATCAAAGGATCCTGCAGCTAAAAACATGCAGAAATCCAGCAGATCTGAGATCAGCTGATTGAAAGCACTTTGGAGAAGTGAAGAAACTTCTGTGGTTGGCTTTATAGCCTTAGAAAGTGAGCCTTACCCTCTCTATGTGCTCTGGGAAGGCTCCTTTCCACCCAAAAAGGTATTTATACAGACCTTCTTTGGCTTATGGTTCCCAAGTTACCTATAAATTTATGAATTATTGACCAGAAATCTTGCCATCCGTGGTAAAGTTTTTGAAATTCTTAAAAAAGTTAATTCTTGCCCAGTCTGATATATATAAAAGTTATTTCTGAAGCCATTATTGAGCCATTGAAGTTTAGTCAGCAATCAACCCCAACTTTAGCCTGAAACCCTTCATCTGAATCTCTGCAGGTAACCTGTGTTTGATTACTCTGAGAAGTGAGTTATTTCACTCCTGTCTTGGATTGTGTGCTTTTTTTCCCAGCCATTATTACCAATTAGTTGGATAAATTATTGGGTAATGATAAATTCAGAACTCTTGTTTTTGTGGTAGTTATGTGGGCCCCTACACAGCCCAATTGACTTTTGGGGTCCCATACACGCGTCCAAAGTGCGCGTGCGGACCAAAAAAAGCGTCTAAAGGAGTCCACGGGGTTGTCTCAAACACGCACAACCTTGGGGGGCTGTATACCCCCTGTAAATGGGGTTTTTTGGCTGCTTACTCCCATTCAAAGCGCTTTTGACGCGTGGCCAGGGGTAAACAACCCCGTGGGGGGTTGTTAAAAAATTCTTGGCACCCCCTGGACCACATTTGGGTTCCATCAACCCAAATTTGGGATCAACGCTGTAAGACTCCAAAAGGTGCTGGTGGTTGGCAGTTCTGTAAAAGGGAAAGGTGCTTTTTTAGGCTGCCCTCCTGATTGTTACAAAAATATCTAGATGTAACCAGAATCAAGGTCCAGAACCTTGTAGATGTAGTAACACGGAAAAGGGATAACTCAGTAGTAAAAAACAGCAAGGAAGACAACACACTCTGAGAAAAGAGGGTGAGGGAAAGAATTGAACAAAATCTGTTATAATCTCTTTCAGAGTTCAAGAGAACAGTGCATTTGAAAGTAACAGTGCGCACAAGTTAATAGCTCTGGTAGTAACAAGAGGCTTGGGAAAGATCAACTCAATCCCAATCCTCCTCCAAGTTCTCAATGAAACTGCCCAAATTAGACAATCAATTGCTTGAAGGTATGAGGAGGGTACCAGATAACTCTGGGAGGCTGTACAAACAACAAAACTTGTCTTTGAAGTTCCAAAGAAGAACAATGACGCAGTTGAAAAATTATCACCCAAAACTTCTCAAGGAACTCAAGATTAGTGTGACAGAATGCAACTATCACAGAAATGCGGGGAGGCTTTACACTCCAGGTTTAAAATTAATAAACCTCTTAGTCAAATGTGACTGTTCCAGAAAGAAAATCAAACAAATGATCAAGACCAAAGTGGTCAGAAAAAGGGAACAAAGGAGTGGTTTAACACACTGAAGAATTCAACCAAATGAATTCTTCTTCAACCATCAAGGCTATTGGTTGGTGATAGGGATGAGGAACAGGGGATAATAAAAAAGATATATCCAGCTTTATGATGATGATGATGATGATGAGGCACACAGGGGGATAACCTTATTTATTTATCAGAGGATTAAATGATGATTGGATACCACAATTGATGATTCTGGAAAAAGCAGGGGAGAGCCCTCCTTTTATGGGCAAGGGACCCTGTAGAATATTTACAAGAGGATACACATATGAGAGACAAATATATATATATACATATTCTCATAGATAGACAAAAAGGAATGATGAACAAAACAAAAAAAAATCCTGAGAGGAGATATATGTAATACAAAAAAAAGGGAAAAAGAGACTGAAAGAGACAGAAGAAAAGAAAAAAAGGCTGAAGATGGCCATGATCTGTAACAGAGGAGCTTGAGCAGCCATGAAAGCTGCAAAATTTGCAACAGTGGATGGAGAAACCAGAGTTCCAGAAGCAATGGCGGGACAGATGAGCGCTTGTGTGAGGTTGGGGGGAGAGGAGCAAAGCAATGATTTTTTGCCTTGCTGAAGGCTGAACAAGCAAGCGGCAATGAGATTGGGGGTTGTTTAGGATTATCAAATCATCTGTCCCCTTGATGAAGGCAAAGCAAGTGAGCAATGATGAGTTCAAGGAGAAAACAAGAGATTTTGAAGTTGAGGATTGTAGAAGATGATTTTCTCTTCCAATACCTAGCTGAATGCAAAGCAAGCAGGCAGAAATGAGGTTGATGGTTGCCTGGGATGATGCTACTATTTGTTGCTCTCTGCAGGGAGATGCAGCAAGCAATGACTTTGAGGTTGATGTTCACTTTGGACAATGTGATTTTTCATTTCCTTGCTGATAGAAAAGCAAGCGACCAACAACACTCAGTTTGGTTGGTGGATTGGGCAAGCCAGGAAAACTTTCTCTTGGGAAGGTGCAATTTTTTGTCACCCTGCTGAAAGACAGGCGGGCAAGCAACAACAAGGCCAATGGTTGCCTGAGATGAAGCAGCCATTTCTTGGTTCTCTGGGGGCAAATCAACAGTTTTGAGATTGAGGATCACAATTTTCCTTCCTGATTGAGAAGATCAATGATGCAATTGCGCAAGCTGGTGATGGATGAAGCAAGATAGCTTGCATGCGCTGCTTGGCCAAAAAAGGTCAGAGGGCTGTCAAAGGTGAGAAAGAGAGAAATTTAACACAGAGCCTGTGGACTTGAAAACCCATGGGCCTTCCCTAGACTTCTAGGACAGAGAGAGGTTGGAGGAAGGAAAAAAAAAATAAAAAATGCCATACACTTTTTTTTTGGATAAGATAAAAAAAATAAGAATTTTTTTTAAATTTTTCCCCTTTTCTTGAGGTGTACCAAATCGGTTATCAAAACTCATACTATGTGGGAATGTTGGAAAAAACCTAGCAATAATCAAGTGACACTAAAGTTAAATTAAAGTGAAATAAAGTGAAATTCAAATGAAATTAAAGTAACACTATCGGAAACTGCAAACCAAAATCCCAAAAAATTGATCTTTCTCAAATTGAAAGTGAGCAAACTTGGTAGTTGTTCAATTGAAATTGGCATTGAATACTGAAGTAAAATTGCATTGTTTTGCATTATTGGATCAGTTGCAAGCCCTTGTTTTTGTAACATGGCTGCATTGAAAGACTACATTGATAGTGCCATGAACAAATATGAGGAAAAAAAGGATTTGGGTCATGAAACGTTGATAGCCCCAATTGCATCCGGATTGAGGGAGAAAATTGAGGAACAAAATTTTCACATTTAGACATCAACTCAGGTGGTGTGGAATATTTTATGTTACTCTGGTCTTTGCCTTATCTAATTTCATGGAAACTGAACTATGACTATGTAACTATGACTATGTAACTATGACTATGTAACTATGAAAGATCCACTTTCCCCACCTCCTGTGAGAGCTTGTCATACTAGGGAAGAGGCAAAATAATATGGTCAAGCAAGGGCAATGAAGCATGGTTACGCTTTAACAGTTTTCAAACAAAAGCATGATAAATATTTGGATTTATCCTGTGATAGACATGGTTCTTAATCTGGGAAATTTCTCACCAAAAAGTCGAGGAAAACTCACAAAAGGAAGGTTGGGTGAAATTTTTGAATCCATGCAAGTCACACAAAGGCAGACCCCTTGTGGCAAATCTCCTACAGAAATGATCAACATAACCATTAACCATCTCCACACCCCTCAGTGCATCCGCAAATTAGGAGAATCTCTGGGGTAGCCTTAGACAATCTAAAAGAAGGAATGAAAGATAGGCTCAATAAAATTCAACTCAAAAGAAAATTGGGAAATATTGATGGTGGAAAATATCTTGATTAACATACAATCTATAACACCAAGCGTAAGTTAATGCTTGAAGAACTGAAGGGGATAAGTGTTATGCAGGTCCTCTTTGAACAACTTGCTAATTGAGGTTGGGTTCATTGGGAAAAATTCAGTGGAGAGGTTCACTTGGAGGCCCTAATTTTGGCTCACCCAGAATCATTAAAGCTTTGCAAGCAATTCCATCATGTACCTATGATGGATCGTACTTGTAAAAAAAATGAGTACAACCAACCCCTTTTGCACGTTGTAGGAAATAAAGCCAACAAGAAAACCTTCACAAAAGCTCTTGTTTTTAAAACAAGAGAAAATTTTGAGTTCTACAGTTGGTCTGTTGATTCCCTAAAGGAGTTGGCTTATGATCCTGAGATACTTACCAAAGTCTTTGTGAAGGACAGTGAAAAAGCTTTGATTTGTGATCTAGAAAAATTTTTCCCTGAGACAAAAAGACAGTGTTGTCAATGGAACTTGTCTAAAATAATACAAGAAAACTATAAAGTGGGCTTTAATAATGACTTTGAAGGGTGGCAAAGCTTTATGTCTCTGTGTGCTAAGTATGGGGCCTCAAGAAACAAGGAGGAGGCAGAGTTCAATGATGCCAAAATTAGAGTAAGTGCCAAATCACAGCCTCTAATGTTAATATTCCTTTTTTTGTTTGCTTACATCATGACTTGTATAAAGTGTTTCTTTGAAGAATCTGAGGATAGGCTCAAGTATATGGATCACAATATCTTCCCTATCAAAGAGACATTTAAAGAAGCTTTCAATTTCAAAAACACAGACTTTGGAAAGTAAACTAAGTCTTGGGTTGAAGGGGCCCATGCTACTCTCAAATAATTCCTTTCAAATTCTTTGGTAAACCTGTTGGATTTTTTGAAAATCCTAGAGGGAAAGGTTTCCAATCAAATTAAATATTTTCAGGAGGCCCTTTACAACTCTTAAATAAAGATTGGACTAGTTCTTCCTAATGAACTGTTACATTTGGGATAACAGGTGACTTTACAGGCAGTCAAACTTGCTGTGGATTAATTAGAGAGACCAAAGTGAGCCATATGGGTTTGCCCTGATCCCAAAAAATAGGTGACCTGTATGTTCATCCTCAGTGAAGGTTGGATTATGACCCTTGCAGTTCTGGTAATTTTTTTTGGTTTAAGTTGGATTGTTGAATTTTTAAAATGACTTTGTGATTAATGCTTTTTGATTAATGCTTTTTGATAAATGCTTTTTGAATTATGATTCCTACTTGAATAATATTCAATCCTTTTGAATTTTTAAAGGTCAATGTTTATGAACTTCTAAAAAATTCTCAGTTACATGAGAAGCTCAATTCAATGATCTTGGCTCATCCCCAACAAGATTATTGGGGGATATTGAAGCACTTGATGAAGGAGACAAAAAATTATTGATCAAAGTCAAGAATTGAACATGGAGTCTTGAGATCAAGCAGAGGCTGTCCAAAATTGAAAGATAACTGGAAAGATCCTTCTTGATTTGAACATTTTGAAAAGGAACTCAAGCGGGAAAAGATAATTAGAAGGGAATCAAAGAAGAAAAGACTAAAGATTGTAAGTCTTTTCTTTTGTGAAAGGTTAATTTTTTGGGTTTAATAAAATGATGCAAAAATGATTTCTGAAGTGCAAGGATGGCTCTTCAACTGAAAATCATAGTTCAGAGGATGAGACTGAAGATCACTTAAAAGAGGATGAGAATGTCCAAAGATAGTAAGTATTTCATTTTGAGAAATTTTCATTGTTAGGGTTTAATAAAATAATGGGGTAATTATTTATGTAGTTAAAGGATGGCTCTTCATATGAATTTCATTGTTCACTGGAAAAGAATGGATGTTCATTGGGTTTGGTGCCATTGGAATCAGATTCCTTGTAAAATGATGAAGCAGACGCAATGGAGGAGTCAAACAGAAGCTCATCTTTGGTGAATTTTCATTCTTTCAATGAGATTATAATTGTGGCTAACTAATTTTTGTTTTTAGGAAATGAATTAACTCAATCAAATGCCTGAAAAATTGCCTAAGTTCTTTGGTGAGGTTTGGGATCCAGCTGGTGATGGAAATTGTGTATTTACATCCATTGCTAAACCACTTGGGTATGACAAGAATGGAGGGTTTATTGTACAACAGTAATTGGTTGAAAAATTGAGGAAAAATCAGGGGTGCTATTCTAAGATCCTTGGTGGCAGTGAATATTTTGAAAAGATCAAAAAAAGACTTGATGTTGTTGACATCAATGAAAATATTCTATCATCAAAATGGCTTTCAAAGTTGGACATGGGTCAAATAATAGCAGATAATTATGGAAGTCTAATATGTTTCATTTCATTGGATTCATTTTTTACTTATACACCTATGAAAATGGGTTTAAAAGAAAAATAACATCCCATGTTCATTTTCTTTGTTAACAATAAACATTGGGTCCAGCTTTTACTTAAGGTAGATTTGATTCAAATCCTGCCCATAGTTTCCAAACAAGGTTCCATGATTTCTAAAAAAGAATCTTTATTGGTTGATCACCTCAAAGATCAAATTAAGTTTTTTTCTAACCTATAGATTAATTTCATCATTTGGATTTGGGTTATGATTCAAATATTGTAATTTTATTAATATAAAGGGTTATCACTTTTTGAAAATCATTATGTTGAGTGTTTTGAGTTGAGATCATTATGATGAGTGTTTTGAATGAGCTCTTATTGGTAAGTCAGTTCAAATTGTGTTGGGCTGATCCCATCATAAGGAGTATTCTTACTTCTTGTGATGGGATTGGCTTAACACAAGTTGAACTTGTTTTTTTGGTGGTTTTACTTCGGGGCTGGAGAAAGAATTTGTATTTTTTTTGGAAATTTTACTGTAGGGCTAGTTAAAATTTGAGCTTGTATTTTTTGGGGTTTTACTTTAGGGCAACTCAAGTTGAAATTGTATTTTTCTGGGTTGGTTTTCTTCAGTTTTTTGTTTTTTATTTTTATTTATTTATTTTGACTTATTTTCATTTTATTTCTTGTTCTGTTTTTTTGAAACAAAAAATCAATGTTTCAATTTTTGGGGGAATTTATCTTTTTATTTCATTTCTATTTAGTTTATTATTATTATTATTATTATTATTATTATTAGGGACCACATGACTTGAAGTTGTGTGGCATGGAAACATGACTACATTAGAGCCGTGTAGGGTGCCACACGACTTGAATGTGGTCTGGATAAAGTCCACACGGCAGCAGAAATCTGTGTGTGGGCCGAAAAACTAAACTGGAGTCGTGTGGCACCCCACACAGCTCCAATCCAGTTGTGTTAGTGTTCCAAATGGCTCAAATGAGTTGTCTACACAACTCTTTCAAGTCAGGAATTTATCATTTCCCTTTTTTTATATTTCAGAGTTTTCCCAGTCAGCTGAAATATCTCTATGGAGATTAACAGGAAGTGGAGAAGAAGTAACCAATTGAATTGTATGGAATGATGAATACTTAGATTATTCCTCCAAAGACAGGGTCAGGGGACTAGTAAATATCTAAGCAAGGTTGGATATGATTGAACTCAAAAGGAATTGAATTCTGTGTTAAGGGGGATAAAAATTTTTGAATTAGAAGTGAGTGAATTTGGCTGAAGTGCCAAAGGCAGAGTAGAAGAGGGACCAGTTAAAGGTAGTTTGGACATTTTGAGTTCAACGGAGTCAAATAAAAGGCCATTAGTTGGCTGGTGTATGGGAGTGATCAGCCTCATTTTCAAATTCACCTCTGGATTGCAGTGAAGAATAAGTTTGATTTCCACAATTAATTATTCAGAGAATGGTGCATTGACCAGAAGCATTTCCCATTAAAAGCTAGGGAAGGAAAGAAGAAATACAACACAGTTGACCTTGTGGTAAATTATTTAAGAGAGTGACTTGTTAGGAATGAAATTGAAGAGAGGAATAGTTTTTCCCAAAGGAATGAGCTTCCATTAAAAATTAAGAACCATGGTATTAGCCACTACAGATTGTGTTGAAACTTAATCAATAAAAAAAATTTAACTCAAGTGCCAATTTTCAGCCAGCTAGTATGTCAAATCTAGCTGAAAAAGTACTAAAAAATTAACAAAATAACAAAAATAACAAGAATAAATAAAAACACTAATAATTATTAGAAAAACCAAAATTATTATTGAAGATTTGGATTTGCCATCAAATGGAAGGGTGAGTCACTAACTGACCCCTAATTCAATTTTCCACTCCTTACATTTTGAGTATTTTTATGAAAAAAGATTCCAAAAGTTACAGAAAAATTAGTGCACGTTTGAGCAATGTTATTATTTCATGTGAACTGTCATGTTTAGGTTCTACACTCAAAATGTGGTAAAAATTGACAAATTATGTATAATTTAGGATTTATGAGACACAAAAGGTGTTTTTGCCTGTCACAAGGGCTGCTGACATGCATGCAGGGCTTGGAAAAAGGATACCCTACTCTCCATAGGCTTGGGGGAAAGGTAACTGGAGGATGCTACAAGAAGAAGAGTAGGGATTAATGTAAGATAAGGTGCTGATGACACTTTCTGGGATGAATTCCTAGTAAGAATTTGTAAACTGATTTCTTGGAGAACAATCAGGAAGGAGAAAGAGGAGCCTAGTTTAAATAGCAAAGAGCTGGAACTACAACAGCGGTAAATTAGGTTGGGGATCAGACTACACATGTAATAGCAAGAGCAGTCAAGCTTACAGAGAGGACTAATCAGGTATGCTACTATATTGAGATAGGATACTTCTACATTGGGGTAAGGCTACAGGTCTGGGATTTCTAATTTGGGAGTGTTCAGTTGAAGGATGTACAGAGTACATGAAGGTTATGTCACTATGTAATAAGTAGAGAGAGCATAGGACACAATCTTCAAGAGGATGTACATAAGGATCCCCAAAGGATAAACCATGATTACTTATGGGTTAGACAGAGTGAATAAGCTTAGATGATGTGCAGAACTGGGAGACTAAGTATGTGCAAGCCTATGGAGTCTATCTACATGTTGTATGAGTTGAGACTATATGTATATATGTACTGCATGAAGATGCTGAGGATATGTAGTTACTGGAAATATATTGATATCAGTCTCCTGAGCCCTGAGGTTGAATTTACTTGGCAAGGGGATTAGGACTTAGGGTTAGACTGACCTTGCTGAGTTAAGAATGATTTTGGTGTTATTAAGAAAGTACCCACTGGTAAAAAAGAGGGCATCTCCTGATGAATATAAAAAGAGAAGGTTAAAGAGGCCATCCAGTCTTGTTTCCTTCAGTCATTTCTGATTGAAGATTTCCTGCTCCATATCCACAACCATCACCACCATCCACCCCATTACCATCCTTGCCTTCCCATAAAAGAACTCCTACACCAACCTACACTATGGAAAAGACTAACAATTACTACCCAGTTCAACAATAACTCCCAAGTTGTGACAGATGTATCAAAATTGGAAGGATCTGCACCACCAGCATCAAAAATAAATCCACCAAAAATGACATTTTTCAAAAGTATGGAAGGCCATTGGTCCAACCTTATGGGTCCTAGAGAAGAGGAATTATTTTGAGGTGAAGGAGGCCTTAGATGATGATGCCCTGAAATTGGCATTTTCTTCCAGATTGACTGCAGAGTCCTGTGGGTTTTTTGTGTTGAATTTTTCAGGAGTTGCAGAGTGCTTATATTTGAGTTGTTAGTTGAATTGATGCAGAAAAGATTGAAGAAGACCCAGGTTCAGCGGTGCAACTTGCATTGAAACACTTGATTGGTGCTAGATGGTACTTCAAGGTTGTGTGAAGACAAGCAAGGTGAGGTTTCTATAAGATGGGGGACCCCTCATGTAGATTCAGATGAGGAGGTAGTCAAAATTCCATCAAAAAGACTTAAAAATAGGGCCTTGATGAACTCTGTTGAACCCATTGAAGAGGTCTGCTGAACCATCAAAGGGGTTGGTAAAAATTTCAAATCTAACGTTCAAACCATCAAAGGAAGTTGTCAAAGTGAACAAAACAGTTGTAGAAGCACACACTTGGGTCCAAAAAAACGCCAGTGAAGCCAGCCTTCAAAGTGTTGATTTGTCCCTTCAAAGCGTCAAATTGACCTGTCAAAGCTTCAAATTGACCCATCAAAGCGTTGAATTGTATTGTTGAATTGTCAAAACCTATTGTTGAAGCATTGAAAAAGCACTTCAAAGCATTGTAGTGATGTTCAAAAGCTTCAAAGTCTACTGTCAAAGCTTTGAAGAAGTTTAGATGTAGAAGGGAGTCTTGAAATGGAACTCAGTGATTTACCAGGGGAACAAGAAAGGGGTAATTGAAGGGAATTGGAAGTAGGAAAGGGAAAATAAAGGCAGAAAGAGGTAGTCGTTGTTGAAGAAGGGGGCAGATAAGATGATTCCTGAGAACTAGAAGACCTTAGGAAGAAGATGAAGGATTTGTAAGTGAAGATGAAGGTTTTTGAAGATAGAAGGAATAGGAAAAAAGGGGTTGGAAGCAGAATTGAACAGAATAGCTTTGATAGAAGGGATGCTTCAGAGGCATAGTTGGAAGAGTTGTAAAATGGAGAGAGGTTATTGGAAATTATGGAAACTAGGCTTAGAGAATATTCAATTTTAAATGAAGAGAAGGTAAATAAATCTTTTGATATTTATAGTAAAAATATAAATTTTGAAATTCTAATTTCCACAAAGGTTTGAAGAAAAGATGGGGTTATGACATTAGGAAGGAAAAGTTTGGAATTTTTGAGGCTGGAAAAAAAAGAAGTACAGAAATAAATAAAAGATTGTCTGATGTTTTGGCTTTGGCTTGTATTACTTATGAACTAGGTACTTCTATTACATGGCCTAATTCTTATGAATCTAGCAATTTGAAACTAGTTAATACTTGGATGTCTAGGGTAAAATAATTGGAAGATATTATTTTTGAAACTATCTAGGAGATTTTCTTTGATTTATTATATATATTTTTTTAATTGATACAAACTTTTTGATACAATGAAGAATGAATTTCCTAAAGGAATCAGAAAGAGCTATATTTTTTTATTTTTATTTTTATTTTTATTTTTATTTTTATTTTTATTTTTATTTTTATTTTTATTTTTATTTTTATTTTTATTTTTATTTTTATTTTTATTTTTATTTTTATTTTTATTTTTATTTTTATTTTTATTTTTATTTTTATTTTTATTTTTATTTTTATTTTTATTTTTATTTTTATTTTTATTTTTATTTTTATTTTTATTTTTATTTTTATTTTTATTTTTATTTTTATTTTTATTTTTATTTTTATTTTTATTTTTATTTTTATTTTTATTTTTATTTTTATTTTTATTTATATTTTTATTTTTATTTTTATTTTTATTTTTATTTTTATTTTTATTTTTATTTTTATTTTTATTTTTATTTTTATTTTTATTTTTATTTTTATTTTTATTTTTATTTTTATTTTTATTTTTATTTTTATTTTTATTTTTATTTTTATTTTTATTTTTATTTTTATTTTTATTTTTATTTTTATTTTTATTTTTATTTTTATTTTTATTTTTATTTTTATTTTTATTTTTATTTTTATTTTTATTTTTATTTTTATTTTTATTTTTATTTTTATTTTTATTTTTATTTTTATTTTTATTTTTAATTTTAATTTTAATTTTAATTTTAATTTTAATTTTAATTTTAATTCTAATTTTAATTCTGATTTCAATTTTATTTTTATGATTATGATTATTATTATTATTATTATTTGTGTTTTTTATTTTGGGTAATGTTAAATTCACGGCTCAATGAGCCATGCACACAGTTTAAAAGGGGCCGTGTGGCACTCCACATGGTCCAATTTGGACCATGTACAACCCCCCATGGCTCACAGAGTCATGCGGCCCACCCAGCCCGGTCCGCTACTGTGTGAGCTTCCACACAACTACATTTTAGCCATGTGGAGTTGTACACAGCTCAAGTGTAGTCATGCGGCATCCCACACGGCACCGGACCGTGGTGAGCAAAAAAAAAAGGGAAAGGAATGAAAGGGTACTAACAAAACCCTTAAACTAAATAAACCTTCAAAAAAAACAGAAATAAACCAAAAAATCAAAGGAGGTTCATTTTTTGGTTCAAAAAAACATAAATAAATAAATAAATAAAAATAAAAAAAATAAAAAAAAACTGGTATTATCCAATGGACTAGCCCAAAAGTGAAAAGACCCAAAAAAAGGCAAGTCACTGGACTAGCCCTAAAGTAAAAAAACCAAAAAAAAAGACAAGTAACTTGACAAGCCCTAAATAACTTTAAAAGCCCTAAAGTAATTTCAACTTGACTAGCCCAAAAGTAAAAGGGCTCAAAAATTAAAGAAGTCTTTTTACCGGCCCTAAAGTAAAATTGCCCAAAAAAATATTAGTCATTTGACCAGCCCTAAAGAAAAAACACCAAAAAAAACAAGTTCAACTTGTGTTAAGCTGATCCCATCCCAAGCCTAACATAAGTTAATATTGTGATGGAATCAGCCCAACACAAGTTGAACTGAATTACCATTGAACTCTCATTCAAAACACTTAACATAATTATATTCAAAATGTGATAACCCTTTATATTAATAGAACTTGTTAGATGCATTAGAATTACAATTCATATGAAACCCAATGATGAAATGAAGTCAAAGTCTATTAAAATCTAGAATACATTTGCAGTTGATCTTTGAGATGATCAATACAACCAGAGGCTTTTGGAAAAGTCAAGGAAAGTTGTTTTGCTACAATGGGCGGGATTGGAATCATTTCTCCCTCAAGTACTAATAGAACCCAGTGGTTATTGTTTACAAAGAAAATGAAAATTGGATGCAATTGATCAGTAACACCATATTTCATTGGAATATAAGTATCACATGACTCCAATGAAATGAAAAAATATAGGTTTGGAATATGGGTCTGCTATAATTTGACCCATGTCTAATTTAGCCAGCCATTTTGAGGAGAGAATCTTTTCATTGATTTCTTCAAAATCAATTATTTTTTTAATCTCTTCAAACTACTTTGAAACACCAAGCATCTTAATGTAGCATGCTTTTTTCTTCTCTAATTTTAAAATCATTTCCTTCCTAACTGTAAACCAACCATGTACTTCATAACCAAGAGATTTAGCAATGACTCTCAATCGGCAATTCCACTCTCCAATTGGATCCCAAACCTCACCCAAGAACTTATGGAATCTCTTGGGTATTTAATTGAGGTATTTCACGTTTGGTTTATATCATTAAAACCAACTTAGTATTAATTTCTTTAATTGGATTGGTGAAATGAATACTCAGCAAAGATGCGATTCTGGTTGAGCTTTGCTGCATGCTCTCTTACTCTGAAGAGGATTCTGATTCCAAATCAAGTGATCCTGATGCACTTTCAGTCTCTTCCTCTGAACTATGAAATGCAGATTCAGATTCTGCCCACTTTGACTAACAATTCATCATTAGTTAGTAACTAAGTTTATGAAAGCAAAAAAATGAAAATATCCCAAAAGAAAAGACTAACAATCTTTTGTCTTTTCTTGTTTGGAGCCCTTCTAGTTCTTTTTTCCTCCTTGAGTTTTTTTTCAACAAGCTCAAACCGAGATGGTTCTTGCCTTGTATCTGTCAATTTTGGCCTTCCCATACTTTATTGTAAGACTTTAGGTTCAATTCTTGGCTTGAATCAATATTTTCTAATCTTCTGAATGATATACTTCAATAGTCCGCTTTGCTCATGATGTGGATATTCCAAGATCATTGCATTGACTTTTTCACATAACTGATTAATGCTTTGCATTTCATCAACATTGCACTGGAAAAATTCAAAAGGATCAACCATTAGTGAATTAGGATTCATTAATAAAAAAGCACTAATCACATAGTTATTTGAACAATCCAACTTGAAAAATCCAACTTAAGCCAACTCACAGAACTTGAACTGCAAGGTTCATAGTCCAACATCCACTGATGATGAACATCTTTGGGTACCACAGATCCTCTGAATGCTAAATGGTCACCTATTTGGTGGGAACAGGGAAAACCCATAGTCTTGGAATATGACTTGGTGCAGACTTTGCCATTATGATCACATTTGAACTTCTTGTTTTGTTCCCTAACAAGATGGATTTCCTCTAAAGACAATTTGTAACCCAATGGTAAGAGTTCAGGAGAAAGAACTGTCCCTAACTTAATTAAATATTTTCAAAGTGATTCATTAACTTATTTACTTTGATTCAAAACTGTTTGGTCAAGGCCTTTCCAAACATCCAACAGGTTTCCCATAGTGTTTGCAAGGAATTGTTTGAGAGTTGCATGGGCCCCTTCAACCCAAGATGTTGTTTTGTTTCCAAAATCTGGGTTTATACAAGTCCACGCTGTTATAAACATCTCTTTCATAGGGAAAATGTTATTTTCCATATACTAAAGTACATCCTCATAGTCTTTCACAAAACACTATACAAGTCAAACGGTTAGAACCCAAAACTATGAAGAATAAGAAGCAGTGATTTGAACCTACTCTGGGTTCTGCATCATTGACCACCACCTCCTCCTTGGTCTTCAAGGCCCCATACTTTGCTCAGAGAGTCATAAAGCTTTTCCATCCTTCAATGTCATTAACAAAGCACACTTTACATTTTGCTTGTATGTTTTTAGACAAGTGCCAAGTGCAACATTGTCTTGATGAATCAGGGAAACTAGATTAAATGGAAAAAATCAGAGCTTTTTCATGGTCCGTCACAAAGACTTTTGGAAGTCTGTCAGGATCATAAGCCAACTCCTTTAATGCATTTACAGACCAACTGTAGAACTGAAACGTTTATTTTGTTATAAAAACAAGAGCTTTTGTGAAAGTTTTGCAATTGGCTTTCATTCATACAACATTCAATAGTGGGTTTTTGTACTTATTTGTCTTATAATTACAATCCAACATACCAATATGATGGAGCTTTTTTGTAAGCTTTACTGCCTCTGGATGTGCTAAGTACATGGACTCCAAGTGACCCTCTCCACTGAACTTTGACTGGTGAATCCATCTTTTTTCTTAAAGCTGTTCATAGAGTACCTCCATAACACTTTTCCCCCTTAGTTCTACAACCGTGACCTTCCACTTAGTGTTATAGATTGTTTGATCATCAACATAATCCCCCCAATCAATTTTGCTCAATTATCTCTTCAGTTGTGACATATTGAGCCCATCATTCATGCCTTCTACTAGATTGTCTAAGGCCACCCCCAAGATTCTGCTCATTTGAGGATTCATAGAGGAATGCTCAGATGGTTGATGGTTATTTTGGGTTTCTTTGTAGGAGAGGCGCCACAAGGGGTCTGCCTTTGTGCAACTTGCATGGATTAAAAACTTGCACCCAACCTTCCTTGTGTGAGTTTGTATAGAACGTCTGGTAAGAAAATTTCCTGAATAGGAACCATGTCTATCACGGGCTAAATCCACATTTTGGTCACGCTTTGAGTTGAAAACTTTTTAAGCGTAACCATGCTTCATTTCCCATGTTTGACAATAGTTTTGTGCCTCTTCCCTAGTAGGAAAATCTCTCAAGGGAGGTGGGTCAAGTGGATCTTCCATAGTTACATAGTTATATTTATGGCATGCACTCTATCAGTTTCAATCAAGTGGGTAGGGAAAAGACCAGTAACATAAAATGTTACTCACCAACAGCAGTCATTTCCATTTTTGAATCATTTTTTTGCTCAATTGTCACCCTTGATGAGGAAGCAATTGGGGCTTCCAATTTTTCATTACCCAAATCCTTTCTTTCTTTTTCCCAAGCTTTGTTTATGGCACTATCAATGTAGATCTTCCACCCAGCCATGTCAGAAGAAAGAGGGCTTGACACTGTTCACATGCAAGAAAATGAAATGGTATAATTCAGTATTCAATCAAAATTTCAATTGATCAAACAAATTTTGCTACCTTTTGAGTTGAGAAAGAATTTTTTTGAAGAATTGAATATGATTTATGATTTCAGTTTTCACTTTAATTTTGTTATAATTATGGCAAGCAATTAGCTTAGGCAAATAAGCAGTTATGAAATGAAAAGAAATGCTTGACACCTTGTGTCAAGAATTGCTTGATGGGATCTCACAATGGGGCAAAACATTGGATGATATTGTTGATGAATTCAATTGGATGATGAATGGATAATGGAAAACAGCAGGGAGAAGAGCTCCTTAAGTAAAAATGATTGGCCTCTTATGAGCCAATGATACAACAAGCCAAAAGGAAAATTGTCCGCCCCAAAAGAGCTCTACAGGCTCTACAGGCCTTGTTACTTGGTTTGGGCTACATCAGCCCACATGGCATCAGTCCCTGTACCCTTACAACCAGCCTATTCCGGTTATTTCTGGTGTTTCCACCTCAATGGGGCTGAACCAGCCCCTGTGCTGTTCAATCCCTGGCTTGTTTTCCTTTACAACCAGCCCTGTTACTTATCTTAGCACTTGTACAGCCCTGGCCCCTCATATGGGCCAGGTGGGACCCAGGACTCACCTGAGTCCAACCAAAATCTCACCTGGGGGGGGGGGCTGTAACCAGCGGACATGCCACCCCACCCCTCTTTCTCTCAAATCCCTGGAGGGGGCGGTCAAATCCCCTTACCAGGGGCCCTGGGGGTTGATACCCCCAGGGCATTGCTTCAGTAAGTGGGCTGGGGGGTAGTCAGGTCCCCTCCAGCCCATTGCTCCTCCCCCTTGGTAAAGGGGGGGGGAGAGTGCCCCTATGATGGTGGGGGGGGTGGTCAATTCTTCCCCACCGCCAGTTGCCTCAATGCAACCGGCCTGGCCACCTCTATTGGTGGTGGGGTGATCAAGTCCCCCCCACCATGACCAGTCACCCCTTGAGACTGGTTGCTGGCTGGTTACAACCAGCCAGCCCTCCCCCCCCCTTGCAATGGCAAGCAAGGGGAGGGGGAGCAGCCAGGACCACCAGCCCCGCGGCCGCCACCCAGCGCAGCAGCCGCAAAGACGGCCCCGTGCGGGCCGTTGGGCCCCTTAAATGGGCCAAAGGCAAAAACAGCCGCCCCAAGCAGGTCGCAACGTGGGCAGCAGCCCCAATGGGCCTCCCCAAACCAGAATACTAATTAAAAAATACTTTGGCGGGCCAGCCCATCTGGCCAAATATGTCAAAAATAAACCTTGGGCGCAATTACGCCCATACAAGCCCATCTGGCTGTACTTGCCCATATCCCCCACCGGGCCCGTTAGGGCCAGTGTACCAATGAGCCTGTTTCACGCTTTTTGAGGCCAGTTTCCCCAAATAAGTGACATCCACACAGGCCTGTATGGTCTGTGTGAGTGTCCAATGGGCCAGAGAGGCCAATATGTGCATCCCATTTGGATTACAATTATAGGTAGCACACGTGTAAGTGCATATGTATTTGAACAAATTTCACTTGGGTTTCACTTTAATGTCTCTTTGGGATTGCTACGTTTGGATCAACAGTCCCAAAAAGTATGTGTTAATCCCAAATTTGGGTGGAAAGAACCCAAGTGTGGTCCAGGGGGTGCCCAAAATTCTGGCACAACTTCCAGGGGGTTACACGGCTCCTAAACTACCCTTTGGGGGTTGCGCGTGTTTGAAACGGCCCTTTGTAGTTGTCTCTGGGACCCCATGGCTCATTTGAGAAGTGTGGGGCCCTAAACAACTACCACACACTTGGAGCTGTGAATTTGAAATCACCCTTTTATTTTTATTTTTATTTTTATTATAATTTATCGGTTTTTGTTGAATCAGAACATATAGAAGAAAGAAGAAATGAAATTAATTTATTTTACATTATATATATTTTTCTGGAAAGAGATTTTGTTTATTTTAAGGGGTTTTTTATTTAAAAAGATAGAGTTTGTGGAAATCTTGAAGTAGGGTGGGGCAGTTGGTAAGGTTGATTGAGTTTCCCAATTAGTGCTTTCTTCATTGTCTTAAAAGTCTTTCCAATCAACCAGATACATGAATTCCCCCCTCTTTATCTTGGAATCCAGTATCTGAGACACTTTACATCCTTCTTCCCCATTTATTCTGACTGGTTAAGTTAGTTTTTGTTGCCTGGAAAATGAACAGTTGTCCTAGGAATATTTGAGCAGAGAGGAATGGAAAACTGGGTTAATAGTGGACCATTGGTAAAGGAGTTGAAGCTTGAACATATTTCTTCCAATCTGTTTTGTAATCAAAAAAGGACCTAACCATTGCTCTGAGAGCTCATGTGTTGGGCGGTTAATTTTGATACTTTTAGAGGCAAGCAAAACTTTTTTCCAACAGAAAATGGGTCAGGAAAATTGATAAAAATGGAATTGGGAACCATGCCCAAGCTGGTATATATCATTCAAAGAGTAAATATTAAGCTCTTCTGGAACAATGTCAGGAGATAGAAGAGGAACAATTGAGAGAAGACCAATGGAGCAAAATCTGCCTAGTAGGATTGAGTCACTGAGTAGAGAGAGTATGGAGGATCTTTGAAATGACTCACTAGTCTAGGATAAAGACATGAGTCAGTGAGAGAGATTGATTGGAATAGGAAAGTTGGAATGGCAATGTACTACTAGCCAAATAGAGGGATGATAAAGCCAGTGGTGACAATGAGATTGATAGTCGAGTCAAAGCGCCTTGAGCAATCTGAAATAGGGTTGTGTAAGTAGACTGATTGAGGAGTTGAAAACTGTCAGTTCATACTTGGGTTTTACTGGCTGCTTGCTGACTTAAGTTGAGTTTGAAGATCTTGTAATAATTGTTGATGGTCCACCGCTCAAGATTTCTTTGAGGAGTCAAATTTGATATTAGATCCCAAGTCTCATTGAGAGAATGAAAGCGTAAAGTTGAGGATTGTTTTTTGTTAGAAGTGAAGTATCCTCAGTCAGGATTATGAAGTACCTCCAAGAGGAGTGAAGTAGAGGAAAGAAAAAACATAGAGGAGAAATAAGAGTTGCATCAAAAAGAACATTAAGTGTATATGAAAGAAAAGAAAATATAAGTGTTACACACTATTGAAAGGCTCTGACAGTGTAACAACAATAATGAATGATTTGAAATAACCAACTGAATAACTCGCTGATAGTATCTGAACAATCATAGAGTAAAAAAAAATCATAGTGGATTTTAACCAAAAAACACTTCTTCTAAATTCAGCATATCTCATATGGGTTTTAATTGAATTTTCCAATTCAACTCTTAGCTGTTTATGATTTTGGTGAATCTTACTAATATAGTGGCTTGCAGGATGGTTCTCCACTAAATTTAGGTTTTCAAAGCTGGGAGGTCATGCATAAATGGTAAAGAAAGGAGATTGCTTAATAGAAGTGGGGGTGGAGTTGTTGTAGGCAAATTCAGCAAGAGGGATCCAGGTATCCCAATTGTTTTGGTGATGAATGACATACATATTAAGAAATTTAGTGATGTTAAATTCACAGCTCCAGTCATGCAGGAGCAGTGTAGGGCCTCACACAGCCTGTGGGAGTTGTGTAGGGCCCCAAACAACCTGTGGGTGTTGTGTAGGGCCCCTCAACAAGTGGGGGCCCATAAAATACTCCATATAATTTATTATTTATTATTTATTATTTATTATTTATTATTTATTATTTATTATTTATTATTTATTATTTATTATTTATTATTTATTATTTATTATTTATTATTTATTATTTATTATTTATTATTTATTATTTATTATTTATTATTTATTATTTATTATTTATTATTTATTATTTATTATTTATTATTTATTATTTATTATTTATTATTTATTATTTATTATTTATTATTTATTATTTATTATTTATTATTTATTATTTATTATTTATTATTTATTATTTATTATTTATTATTTATTATTTATTATTTATTATTTATTATTTATTATTTATTATTTATTATTTATTATTTATTATTTATTATTTATTATTTATTATTTATTATTTATTATTTATTATTTATTATTTATTATTTATTATTTATTATTTATTATTTATTATTTATTATTTATTATTTATTATTTATTATTTATTATTTATTATTTATTATTTATTATTTATTATTTATTATTTATTATTTATTATTTATTATTTATTATTTATTATTTATTATTTATTATTTATTATTTATTATTTATTATTTATTATTTATTATTTATTATTTATTATTTATTATTTATTATTTATTATTTATTATTTATTATTTATTATTTATTATTTATTATTTATTATTTATTATTTATTATTTATTATTTATTATTTATTATTTATTATTTATTATTTATTATTTATTATTTATTATTTATTATTTATTATTTATTATTTATTATTTATTATTTATTATTTATTATTTATTATTTATTATTTATTATTTATTATTTATTATTTATTATTTATTATTTATTATTTATTATTTATTATTTATTATTTATTATTTATTATTTATTATTTATTATTTATTATTTATTATTTATTATTTATTATTTATTATTTATTATTTATTATTTATTATTTATTATTTATTATTTATTATTTATTATTTATTATTTATTATTTATTATTTATTATTTATTATTTATTATTTATTATTTATTATTTATTATTTATTATTTATTATTTATTATTTATTATTTATTATTTATTATTTATTATTTATTATTTATTATTTATTATTTATTATTTATTATTTATTATTTATTATTTATTATTTATTATTTATTATTTATTATTTATTATTTATTATTTATTATTTATTATTTATTATTTATTATTTATTATTTATTATTTATTATTTATTATTTATTATTTATTATTTATTATTTATTATTTATTATTTATTATTTATTATTTATTATTTATTATTTATTATTTATTATTTATTATTTATTATTTATTATTTATTATTTATTATTTATTATTTATTATTTATTATTTATTATTTATTATTTATTATTTATTATTTATTATTTATTATTTATTATTTATTATTTATTATTTATTATTTATTATTTATTATTTATTATTTATTATTTATTATTTATTATTTATTATTTATTATTTATTATTTATTATTTATTATTTATTATTTATTATTTATTATTTATTATTTATTATTTATTATTTATTATTTATTATTTATTATTTATTATTTATTATTTATTATTTATTATTTATTATTTATTATTTATTATTTATTATTTATTATTTATTATTTATTATTTATTATTTATTATTTATTATTTATTATTTATTATTTATTATTTATGATTGATTATTTATTATTTATTATTTATTATTTATTATTTATGATTTATGATTTATGATTTATTATTTATTATTGATTATTTATGATTTATGATTTATTATTTATTATTAATTATTAATTATTTATTATTTATTATTTATTATTTATTAATTATTATTTATTATTTATTATTTATTATTTATTATTTATTATTTATTATTTATTATTTATTATTTATTATTTATTATTTATTATTTATTATTTATTATTTATTATTTATTATTTATCATTTATTATTTATTATTTATTATTTATTATTTATTATTTATTATTTATTATTTATTATTTATTATTTATTATTTATTATTTATTATTTATTATTTATTATTTATTATTTATTATTTATATTTATTATTTATTATATATAATTCATTATATATAATTCATAATTTATAATGTATAATTTATAATTTATAATTCATAATCCATAAATTATTATTATTTAGTGGAGGCTACACAACTTGATTTTAGTTTTTTGGCGTGCTGTAAAACTCAAATGGGATATTTAGCATGCCACACAGCACATTTGCGTCGTGTAGAATGCCACATGGCCCATTTGAGCTGTGTAGCATCCCACACAGCTTCTTTGAGTTGTTTAGGGTGCCACAAGGCCCATTGAGCTGTGTACATGACTCAAAGAGCCGTGTACTGAGTTGTGTACACGGCTCAATGAGCCCTGGATTTAAAATTTCTTAAGAGATGAATTTGAGATTGAAAACAAACCAACGTGCTAGTTCATGGGAAACAAATGAATGAGTAGGAATGGAAAGAGACAAGAGGTGCTGGAGAACAAGAATGAAACCAACAGATCTTCAAGACAGCTTCACGCCAATGATTGTGGAAATGAATCAAGCATTGGTTGAGTCGCAGAGGATTGATGAGCTGAGATGGGTGGTTGATAATGAGTCGAGGAGTTAGACCTTAGGAGCTTGAGAGCACAAACGGACTGGCTCTTACCAGTTACCAGATGGATGAGGTTGAGTGCCCAATGGTGTGTGTTTGGAGGATCGTGGTCGAGTTGAACAGCTGACAGATGATTGATAGGAGGTTGAAGGTGTTGAGGAGATAAGGAAAGAGGTAACAGGACAGAACAGAATAAGGAGAACAACAAATAAAGAGATGAGAATGAGACTGCTGAGAGAGGAGACAACCACGATCCGAAGCATCCAAGAGTAGGAGATCCAGAGAAGACCGGTCAGGTAGCTCCCCCCTTTCCCCCGGGGGGGGAATTTGTGATCTTGCCGCGGAGCAACTGGAGTGGTGCGCACAGTCTGCTTGGCGGCAGTAGGATGAAAGTGAGTGAGGGAAGACCCAGAAGTCAACACCCCCCATAACTGGAAAGAGTCAGTGTGATCAGCAGGTAGGGAGTGCAAAGGAGGGCTGGATCAGGTGGACTAGCTTGGCCAGGATGACTTTGGGGACCGCCTTGGTGAGCGGGTCGGCCAACATTTGATTCGAGGGTGTGAGTTGAACAGAGAGATTACCTAGCTGAAGTTCCTCTCTGAGACCTTTAGTCTTGAGGTCGATGTGACAAGTTTTGGCATTCAAACCAAACCTCTTCAGTTTATCTTTGAGCCCCTTGTTTTCAATGAGGTGGAGTGAACTGGGAATGTTGATTGAGAAGACCTCGCCAATCAGATTCCGCAACCATTTTCCTTCAAGAAATGAGTTGAGAAGTGCGTTGAGTTCGGCTTCAGTGGTGGAGTAGACAATGTTTCTTTTTTTGAAGCTCTCCCAAGAGATGAGGGACCCAAAGGACAACCCAAGATAGCCGGTTTGAGAATTGCAGGTTGCTGGATCTTTGGCCCAAGAGGCGTCGCTGTAAAAGACAATGGGGTCAGCCTTGTCGTTGTACTTGATTTTCAGTTTCAGATCTCTTGTGGCCTTCAGGTATTGCCAAGTCCTCTTGAGTTCTCTCCAGTGGGTGAGGCCAGGTTTATTCTGGAAGCGGGCTAGGCTAGATACAGCAAGACTGAGGTCGGGTCTGGTCCTGCAGGCAATGTAGTGGAGAAGACCTATCCCCGACCAATAGGTGATGTTGAGCTCTTTGAAGGCCTTGAAATCTTCATCTGTTGCCGCGCTGAGTTGAAGGTGAGGTGTGAGCGGAGTAGAAAAAGGTCTGCAATCCTGGAGTCCAAGTTCTTTGAGTCTGTGGTTGATGTGTTTGGGTTGACTGAGTAAGATAGAGTCTCCAGACCTTTCAAACTTCATCCCCAGGATAGTGTCCGGATCATGGCATTGAGAATTTCCAAATCTTGAGTTGAATTTATCTTTGAAACTGTTCCCATCCCCAACAAGGATGAGGTCATCCACGTGAAAGAAGATGAAAGAGTCCCCGTCCTTAGATTTGTAGAGGCAGGGATCACTGTCGGACTCAATGAACCCGACGGATCTGATCCATTCAGCAAGAGTGTCATACCAGTTCTTAGGGGATTGTTTCAATCCGTAGAGACTTTTCTTAAGTTTGAGATATTTAGAAGGTCAATCACAGCCATCTGGAGTCTTGATGAATACATCCTTGTTGATGGGAGCATGGAGGAAGGCGGATTTGACGTCAAACTGCCTGATCGAGAGATCGCGTTTGAGACTGAGTTGTAGGATTGCGCGTAGAGAGGAGATTTTTCCCGTTGGAGCAAAGGTTTCCTCGTAATCAAGGCCGTAGATCTGGTTGAATCCACGAACGCATATCCTGGCCTTGTGGATAAGTGTGTCGTCATGGCAGTTATCTTTGATTTTGAACACCCACGTAGTTTCAAGCGGGTTTGCCGGATCTGGCCCATCGTATTCTTCCCAAAAGCCCAGGTCTTGGCATTGTTTCAGTTCCTTCCTGATGGCTTCTCTCCATTTCTCAGCCTCCTCACACGACATAGCCTTCACATATGTTTTTGGCTCATAGTAGTGGTGGAAGCCGTACCTTTGGGGTGGCCTTAGGGTAGATCTGTCTCTCAACGTCCGTCTAGGAAGGCCGGTGTTGGGAGTCTGAGTCGAGGTAGATTGGTCACCAAGGGAGTTTGAGGTGATTACTGTCTCTTGAGGTGGTAGGTTGTCTTTGGAAGAGTTTTGAGTTATATTGTCTGAGGTTGAGTCCTCTGAGGCGAGAGAGTCCGGAGACCTGTCGCAATAATGTTCAGTATTTCTGATTCTATCAGGCTGGCAATCCGAATTTGTCTCATTGGGCTCAGGTAGACCATAGGTTGAGTCCTCAATTGAGAAGTCGCAATTAGATGAGTCATTACCTTCCAGGTTTTCAATTGACTTGAGATCAAATCTTACGTGTTTTGATGATAAGATACTCCCATTGGGTTTGAGAATTCAATATGATCTGAAGTCAGGGTTGTAGCCGATCAGCTTCCCCTCCAGTCCCTTTGGATGAAACTTCTTTCCTTTGACCCTACATTGATTGAGGTAGACAACCGACTTTCCAAGTGGTTTGAAGTAGGAGAGCGGAAGGGAGCTCTTGTGAATTTGCTCCCAAGGAGAGCAGGAGTCTCCCTTTCTTGGTATTTGATTGAGACTGAGGCAGCACGCCTTCAGGATTTCGGGCCAGAGTCGGACCGGTAGTTTGGAGGAGCTGATGGTGCACCGTACGCTTTTGACAATTGTCCTGTTAGCCCTTTCCGCTCTGCCATTGTGTTTGGGATGATGTGGTTCGGAAATCAGTTGTCTGATTTCATTGTCCTTGCAGAATTGAACTAACCTCTGGTTCGTGAATTCTGTTCCTCCGTCAGAGCACAGTTTGCAGGGAAGGTAACCCAGTTTTGACTTTTGTTGCTCCAACACGGCGATGAGGACTTCAGGAGTTTGATCCTTGCTTTGAAGAGGAATCCCACTCAGGTATCTGGTGAAATTGTCCACCACCGTGAGGATGTACCTCTCCTGTCTGGGAGATGGGGGCTTGAGAGGACCAATTAGGTCCAGGTGGATTCGCTCGAAAGGTCTGGAGGCGCTGGTTGACTGTAGTTTGAACGGGGCCTTGGTGATTTTCCCAAGAGTGCAGTCCTTACAGTAGAATGAGTCGAGATCATCTTTGCTGAGCTTGACGTCTTTGATCTTGCAAAGTCGACTAGTTGAGGCATGACCGAGAGCAAGATGGAGCTCTTTCAGGTTCATGCTGGGGCTGTTGTTCAAGGACAGGAGGCAGTGGTTCTGGCCAATTAGTTTTGGGTTTTGAACCACAAAGAGATTGTTGATGATTAGTCCTCGAAAGATGAGGGAGTCGCTGTTAGAGATCTGAAAGTGACCCTTATCTGAAGTCATGTGGCACCCTTTGCCTATGAGAATACCTGTCAGCTCTCTGATACCAGGAACCTTGCAGTCCTTTAGCTACAGAGAGTGATAAAAGAACTTGGAGCAATAATATTCCAAAGAATAAACACTTTAAAGCTCCAATAATGGTACGGTAAGAGCAAGTGCAAGGTTTATTTGGTTTGGTTATAAATATTTTAAATATAAAATATAAAGAGGGGCCACAGTATTATACTACTGGGGATCTTTACAGACTAGCAACCTCTCTTCAAGGGGCCTCCTTAGGCAGTTTAAGAACCTTGGAATAAATATGGGTGCCTTATAAAGGACTTATTCCACTAATGGCCGGGCTTAACAGCACACGTGGCCTAGACAGGAAGGGGAAACACTCACTCTGAGTACTTGACCACGAAAATCCTGGAGTAATTGGAAGGGTTTCAGAGCAGATGGGGTTGATTGCCTGACTAAACTTCAATGGTTGATTGGTTAATAAAGGTAAATAATACTACTACAGACTAAGTCATAAATCACTTGCTTATCTTCATATAAGCACTTGATTAACAATGACACCGTGTCTGATTGATAATAAATAATTCCTGATAACTGATTAACTTATTTGGAAACAGAAGGGCAAAAGAGCCTGTTTAAATATTCCTTTTTGGGTGCTTGAGGACCTCTAGAAGGGGTACTAGCCGTGGGCTGAGGCTAGGGGGGCAATCAGGGCAAGATTGGCACGTCCTCAAGGTGCTGTTAGCCTGCTGGCCTTAGATCTGTCAAGGAACAGCTCCTTTTTAGCTGCAGGATCTGTTAATCAATAGATTAGTCATTTTGCTGATCCTGCACTGATCCTTAATTTGTACAGTAAGTACTGGTCCAAAGTGAGCAGACGTAGATTTTTATTGATTCTCCATCCTCTGCTGATCCTGTATGTAATTTTTAATAATTTTTACGACCACTCCTTATGTAGTTTCGTGGTCTTTGAAGGTTCTGATCAACTTACTTCGTGGTGAGTCTGGATCTTTATTTAATTAATAAAAAATACTAAAAATTAGTTATTAACTAATTTCAATTGATTTTTAAGGTTTTTGAACCTTAATCTATGCTCGTGTGTTGGCTTTACATATGTAGTGTATATCCTACTATGTTGTAGCTTCTCTGAGCGGTACCTGGATGTCATAGGAGGCGCGGGGATCAGTCCATTCAAATGCGCGCGGGGACTGATCCGCTGCTCAGATGCGCGCGGGAGTTCAGCGCTGTAGGGACGCGGGGCTGCGTGCGGGAGTTGGCGTACGCGGGAGTCCAATGCTGTAGGGACGCGGAGCTGCGTGCGGGAATTCAGCGTACGCGGGAGACCGGAGCTAGGGACGCGGGGCTGCGTGCGGGAATTGTGACAAAACACAATTTCCCGTGTAACTCCTAAACTACACACAACACCTGGATTTCGACTGAAATTTAGGTGTGAAACCTATACATGACATATCATGTGAAAAATTAAAATGGCTAAAAAGTGCCATACTGGTGCCGTGGTCATTTACCATTCTGTATTAAATTAATTAAAAAATATAAGGAGTACGAATTCAAGGGTGGGGTCAGTGAGTGACCCTACCTTATTTTGGGTGGGGAATCCATTTCTGCAATAATATTTATGGATTTCCTACTTCTTCATTTTATAATAATTTTATTTATTCATTTATCTTTATTTTGTTAATATTATTATTGTTGCTGCTTTGTCAGGTTGCTCTGTGCTAAGTAGCAGGCTGACATTCCCCCACTCCAAGATATGACTATATCTGAAAAAACTTTTGGGGTTCAGTGTCTTTTACTGGCTCTGTAGTTTCTCAGGTGTATAGGTCCATCTGGGATGTTGTTTTCAGGTAGCCATTCATCTTTATCAGATGATTCTCCTTTGTATCTGACTAAGTAAAGTCTAACATCTTTTCCTTGGATCCTTTCTTTTTTATCCTTAAGGATTTTACTAACTTTTCCTTTGTCCTTCTCAGGCTCATCTAAGACTGGTATTTGAAGTGAAGGGGTCTTTTCTCCTTCTCTGGGGTGGTAGTGTTTGACAAGGCTAACTGGGAAGACTGGGTGTTTCCTAGAGAGTTCATTACTGAGGATGACTTCTACGGCATTTTTCCCATGGAGTTTTTTGATAGTGAAAGGCCCCACAAAGGCTGGTCTGAGTTTTCTGTTTCCAGCCAAATTGTTGAAATTGGCGGTTGAAATTAGAACTTGATCTCCTATTCTGAAATCAGGTTCTTTGTGAGTTTTATCCCACCTCTGTTGGTTGTATTCAACAGCATCTTGTACACACTTAGCAGCGTGCTTGTTTGCCATATCTATCATGTTTTTGAAGTCCAGTGATGTTGGATGGATATTAGTCAACTCCTGATTGAGGTTATCTTTGGGCAATTTGGGGATCCATCCTCTTTCCAGTATGTAAGGAGCTTCTTTGGTAGTAGAGTGTTTACTACTGTTATAGGCCATTTCTAGTGCAGGTAAGAGGCTAACCCAGTCATGGCAATATCCGTCTGTATTTTTGTACTCCATCCCAAAGCAACAGAACCTTCTGAGCATATCTTCTAGAGTCTGGATCATTCTTTCAGCTAATCCATCTGTCTGAGGGTGATAAGCTGTAGAAAAGGCTAAGGTAGTTCCTAACATATCATGGAGGTTTCTCCAGAATTCAGACGTGAATTTGGGGTCTCTATCACTGATAATAATCTTAGGAATCCCTACATCAGCAATTAGTCTGTTCCAGAAGAGTAAGGCTACTTCCATAGCGGTGTCTTCCTTATGGTTAGGTAGAAACTTGGCTTTCTTAGAAAATCTGTCTACAATGACCAGGACTGAGTTGTAAGAGTAAGCTCCACCAGGGGGCAGTCCTGTTACGAAGTCCATGTTGATAAATTCCCATCTTTTCCTGGGCTCAGCTATCCTTTGGAGTAGTCCAAACCTTTTCCCAGTGGTCCTGTTGGACTTCTGACAGATTTCACAGCTTGAAACATACTTGATAGTGGAGTCTCTCCAGTTGATCCACCAGGCAGTCTGTTTTACTTTATCTAGAGTTCTATCAATAGACAGGTGACCCGAAGAGCAATTATCATGACATTCAGCTAAAACAAGTTTGATATGCTCTGCTTTGGTCAAGACTATAACACTAGAGTGTTTATGCCGGTAATATAGTATCCCATCCCACAGTGTGAATCTTCCTTCTTTATAGGACTTCAGTAGGGGTTCAGGTAAACTGTTTATGAGTTCAGATGGAGGGGAAGTACTTTCTATGATGTTAATCAAAGTCTTCATGTCAGAGTTGTATGCTTCTCTGATGGAGCTGAACAGTGATTCTTCTAGTTCACATATGTGAATTCCTATGATGGGAGCTTCCAGATTAAACAGATTAATGTTTAGTATAGGAAATATATCATGATCTTCTGGGTCATGAGCAGGATTGCTAGTATCATTTGGTAGAGCATTTCTGCTAAGACTGTCAGCATTCTGATGTTTAACTCCAGCTTGGTGGACTATTGTCATCTGACCTCTGTACTGTTGTATGGCTATCTGCCATCTTAACATATGCCTGCTAGGAGTTTTCATGTTCATGAGAGTCCTAACAGCATTGCAATCAGTGATTACCACGAAGTTTGTACCTTCCAAATAATAGTGGAGTTTTTCTAATGCCCATACTAGAGCAAGGCATTCCATTTGGCTGGCACCATATCTCTTTTCAGTATCTTTGACTTGTCTAGATATGAAGAGTATAGGTTTCTCTACTGGTTTATCCTCTTCTATTACTTCTTGGTGTAATGCAGCTCCTAATCCTTCCATGCTAGCATCTATGTAAAGTTTGAAAGGTTTAGAATAATCTGGTTGTATCAACACTGGGGCAGTAGTCATAGCTACTTTGAGTTCCTCATAATTCTTCAATCTTTCATGAGTCATTTTGAACAAAGTGTTGTTGTTGCAGATCTCATATAAACACTTGGTGAGGTTAGCAAATTTAGGTATGTACTTCCTGTAATAGCTGCAGAAGCTTATAAAGGATAAGAGTTCCGTTTTGTTCTGGGGCATAGGTCTGTTCATTACTGCTGCTATCTTACTTTGGTCAGCAGTTAAGGTTAGTCCAGAAACAATGTGTCCTAGAGCTTTGAGTTCTCCGTATCCAAAGTTGCACTTTTTCATAGATACTTTTAATCCTACTGCAGCAATTGTTTTAAGTACTAGCCTTACTTTGTCCATGTGAGTATCCCAATCGTCTGAATAAATGATAACATCATCTATGTATACCATCATCCAACCTTGCCTGATGAACATTCCTAAGACTGTATCCATCATTCTTTGGAAGTGGGAAGGAGCATTTTTAATACCAAATGGCATTCTGAGATACTCATATATGCCTAAATGACATATAATTCTCATAAATTTCCTACTATCCGGACTGATAGGTATTTGGTGAAAGCCTTTCAACATGTCCATAGTAGTAATGAACTTAGCTTTAGAAAGATTATGTAGAGCGTGGTCAATCCTTGGGATAGGATAATAGTCAGCTTGGGTGTAGTTGTTGAGCATTCTAAAGTCTCCAACCATCCTAGACTTATCATTGTGCCAGGCTATTATCACGGGGGTAGTTACGTCTACCTGCTCATTATGCCCTACTTTCCGTAAGACTTGTAAGTCCACTAGTTCTTGGATGTGGCTTTCTAGAGCAGTTCTAGATTTTGGACTAGAAGGGTAAGCTGGTCTCCTGAGGTTAGGAGGGTAAGGAGGCTTAATAGTCAAAGTTAAGACCATATCATGACCTTTGATATTACCAATGGGATGATCTTTAGTGCAAAAGGCATTCTGGTTCTCAAAGCATGCTTGGAGAATATCTCTTTTCTGGTTTTCACTAAGCTGGGAATTCAAGGCAGCTTGGGAAAAGTATTCCTGGTTAAAAGTTTCTAAGTGTCTCTCATAAGTGGAATCAGCAGCTTTAGCATTGATATGGCATATTTGGAACTTCTTGTTCCAATCTCCTCCTATAGTGAAATATCTCCCTTTACTCTGGAAGACATCTATCCCGTACAGGCAAAGAGAATCATTTCCTATAATAAAATAATCACATACTCCATTTTGAAGTACTACAAATTCAATCTTTATCTTGATTGATCCTTTAGAGTGGGGGAGTATGATTTCTGTTGGCCATACTCCAATAGCATTGAGAGGTGAGTTACAGCTGCTGAACTTAGCTCGAGGTACAGGTAGTAAGTTTTTCTTCCAGTTGGAATCCTGTTTATCTAAGTAGTCAGTTCCAACACAAGAGCAGAAGGCTCCACTGTCTAGAAGTAATTTTACGGGGGAACCTTGTATCAAGCCAGTGGCATAACAAGTTTTACCACCGGTGTACCCTTTTCCAATAGAAGGTTTGAGGGTTAAGGTCTTAGCTTCAGAGACATGTTGGATTTTCATGTTGGGTGTCCATTTTTGAGGCAAATTGCTATCTTCATTAACAGGGTTAATATCTAGGGAAGATTCTATGTTGCCTTCGATGACATTAATGGGATTAGTGATAATTAGGTCACATTCAGAGATGGAACCATCAGTGTCATCTAGTTGAGGGTCAGGATTAGTGTCATCCTCTTCTCCTTCAATAGGATTAATCTTTCTCCTGGGTAAAGGACAGTCAGGTCTTACATGCCCTGTTTGGTTGCAATTCCAACATGTCTTTTCTTTGGTCACCAAAGTATTCTTGGCTTCTGAGTTGTTAGGTAGAAGTTCTTTGTTCTTGTTATTATAATCTTCCTTATTCCTAGTAGTTGGTTCTCTGGGTTTATTAAGCCTTTTGTCTAAGCCATTCATGTCAATAGTTTCTTCTAATACTCCTATGAGAGTGGAAAGGTCAGAGTTCATGGGCATTCTGCACCTTACGCTATGGTTAAGTTGTCCGGGACATAGGTTGAGGAGTCTCTCATTGACTTCTTCTTTATCAGCATTTGGGTAGAAGCAGTCTAGTCTTCTCTTCTGGTCAAGGCACCATTTGTGAGGTTTGTCCTTAGATGGATCAAACAAAGAAGTTTCGAAAGTCTTCATCATTTTTCTTTTCCAAATTCTGGTACCAAATTGTTCCTTAATCAAATCTTTCCATGAATTCCATGACAAAGATCCTACCTCTTCTCTCTTATTGATGAACCAGTCAAGGGCTACTCCTTCAAATAGTCTAGGTAGTCTTACTACGGCTATGTTATCAGGAAGTTCATAAGAGGCCAGAGTATAGTCAATAAACTTAATAAGACTGACATGATTGTATTCTCCTTCTCCGGAGAATTTAGGCCACTCCGTGATAGGGGGAAGTAATTTTAATGCTTGTTCTAATTCAGGAGTGGGACTAGGTCTGAAAGATTCAAGCCTTGTTAGTCTTGGTCTAGAAGGTAGTTGGGGTGTACTGTGGTACCTGGAAGGTCTGATTTCATCAGAGTCTGCAATGGGTTGAGATAAGTTTATCTTTAGATCTCTGAGATCATTCTTAATCATACCTAATTCCAGATCAAGTTTGTTACTTAATGAATCAATTTTATTAATGATATGAGTAGGTGAAGCATGGTCTGTTTTATTAATACCTTCTTTGATTTGTTCAATAGATAGAAGAATTTCTTCTTGGATAGCTGAAGTATTGTTTTCCAGGTAATTTATTAGTTCTCCTTTACTCAAACTAATGCTGTCTCTTATTTGTTTTACTTCTAACTCATTGATTTTGATCAAGTTGGATTGGGATTGCATGACTTTACCAAAATTGGTATTTACTTTATCCAATTGCTCATATACTTTATCAAAACATTTGCCAATGATATCAAAGTTATGAGAAACATTTATGGAAAACAAATTGAAAGTTTCTACGTCTAATTGCGGTAAACTTTCTTCCATTTTCTTGCCAAAGATATTATGTTGTCCCACTCTTTGGGACTCTTTAATTTCTGATGGGCTAGAGATCTCTTCTTCTTGTTGTTGTTGTTTCCTCTTAAGGAAACTAATTGGTCCCAAGGATTCCAATTCTTCACGTAACTTTCTACTTCTTTCTTGGGAATTAATTTTTGGAGGGTTATTTGAGTCTTCTTTGCCAAATATATGGCTTTTCTCATACCCTGATGGTCTTCCTGGGTCTGAGCCTGTTTGAACAGTTCCCAATGACCCACGTGTTCTTTCACTAATACCTTTATTTTCTCCTCCTTGGAGGAGTCCGGCTGGGGTGGCGTAGGTGGAACGGTATCCTCCTGGGATTTCACGTTCAACAATGGACGGCCCTCCAACGGTGAGTTGGTCGAGTCGGCGGCCGCGGTCGTTGTCACGGTCGCTCGGATCGGAGAAATCACTGGCTCGATCCTCATTGCGTTCGCGACTGGCGTCCTTGCGCACACGGGTTCCTCCGGGCAAAGATCCATATGACGGGGCGCGTCCACTGGCACGGGTGTTGCGTCTGTTTTGATGCATTTTAAAGATTATATAAGTTTTTGTCGAAACTTTATAAAAATAATTTTTTTGAGTAATTTTTTTTTTTTTTTTTTTTTAAAAAAATATTTCTTACTTATATGAAGGTTTAAAGGCACTAAGTCCTTGTTGGGGTCAGGTCCGTCCTTGGAGGGTATTCCAACGGGATCTGAGTGGGTTCCAATTAAATCTTGGGACAAATCCAAGGGTCCACAGTCTGGGACGTCCTCTAAGAGGTCTTGGTCAATAAGATCACCAAAGACAAAGTCCACTAGAAATAATAAAATATAAGTTATATATTTATAATAATTTTTATTATAATTTTCGAGTTTTTTGTGATTTTTTTTTAAAAAAAATAAAAAGGAGATCAAAGCTCACTTTTATAATTTGGATACCGTCTCTTAAAAGCAGAAAGCTTTCTTTGATAGGTTTTCCACTCTTTGTGCTGTCTTAACAAGGAGTTAAAATTGATAATTCTTTCTAACTCTTGTTCCTTTTCTTTTGAGATTTGTTCTCTATAATAAAGAAGTCTCTCTTGTTTCTGCTCAGGAGTTATAACAACAGGCACAAAGTTACGTAATTTTTCTTCTTTTTTCTGTTTAAGAAGATTTAAATAATAATTGATCAATTCTCCGTTGGTTTTTAAATCCACTGGACGAATTAAAAGATCAAGATAAATGATAAGTATTTCTACTTATATAATTTTTATATAAATAACTGGTCCAGGAGATAATTAATTAAATAATTAATTATTGAGGATATTTCCCGGCCAGACCCCCAGTTGTCAGCTCTCTGATACCAGGAACCTTGCAGTCCTTTAGCTACAGAGAGTGATAAAAGAACTTGGAGCAATAATATTCCAAAGAATAAACACTTTAAAGCTCCAATAATGGTACGGTAAGAGCAAGTGCAAGGTTTATTTGGTTTGGTTATAAATATTTTAAATATAAAATATAAAGAGGGGCCACAGTATTATACTACTGGGGATCTTTACAGACTAGCAACCTCTCTTCAAGGGGCCTCCTTAGGCAGTTTAAGAACCTTGGAATAAATATGGGTGCCTTATAAAGGACTTATTCCACTAATGGCCGGGCTTAACAGCACACGTGGCCTAGACAGGAAGGGGAAACACTCACTCTGAGTACTTGACCACGAAAATCCTGGAGTAATTGGAAGGGTTTCAGAGCAGATGGGGTTGATTGCCTGACTAAACTTCAATGGTTGATTGGTTAATAAAGGTAAATAATACTACTACAGACTAAGTCATAAATCACTTGCTTATCTTCATATAAGCACTTGATTAACAATGACACCGTGTCTGATTGATAATAAATAATTCCTGATAACTGATTAACTTATTTGGAAACAGAAGGGCAAAAGAGCCTGTTTAAATATTCCTTTTTGGGTGCTTGAGGACCTCTAGAAGGGGTACTAGCCGTGGGCTGAGGCTAGGGGGGCAATCAGGGCAAGATTGGCACGTCCTCAAGGTGCTGTTAGCCTGCTGGCCTTAGATCTGTCAAGGAACAGCTCCTTTTTAGCTGCAGGATCTGTTAATCAATAGATTAGTCATTTTGCTGATCCTGCACTGATCCTTAATTTGTACAGTAAGTACTGGTCCAAAGTGAGCAGACGTAGATTTTTATTGATTCTCCATCCTCTGCTGATCCTGTATGTAATTTTTAATAATTTTTACGACCACTCCTTATGTAGTTTCGTGGTCTTTGAAGGTTCTGATCAACTTACTTCGTGGTGAGTCTGGATCTTTATTTAATTAATAAAAAATACTAAAAATTAGTTATTAACTAATTTCAATTGATTTTTAAGGTTTTTGAACCTTAATCTATGCTCGTGTGTTGGCTTTACATATGTAGTGTATATCCTACTATGTTGTAGCTTCTCTGAGCGGTACCTGGATGTCATAGGAGGCGCGGGGATCAGTCCATTCAAATGCGCGCGGGGACTGATCCGCTGCTCAGATGCGCGCGGGAGTTCAGCGCTGTAGGGACGCGGGGCTGCGTGCGGGAGTTGGCGTACGCGGGAGTCCAATGCTGTAGGGACGCGGAGCTGCGTGCGGGAATTCAGCGTACGCGGGAGACCGGAGCTAGGGACGCGGGGCTGCGTGCGGGAATTGTGACAAAACACAATTTCCCGTGTAACTCCTAAACTACACACAACACCTGGATTTCGACTGAAATTTAGGTGTGAAACCTATACATGACATATCATGTGAAAAATTAAAATGGCTAAAAAGTGCCATACTGGTGCCGTGGTCATTTACCATTCTGTATTAAATTAATTAAAAAATATAAGGAGTACGAATTCAAGGGTGGGGTCAGTGAGTGACCCTACCTTATTTTGGGTGGGGAATCCATTTCTGCAATAATATTTATGGATTTCCTACTTCTTCATTTTATAATAATTTTATTTATTCATTTATCTTTATTTTGTTAATATTATTATTGTTGCTGCTTTGTCAGGTTGCTCTGTGCTAAGTAGCAGGCTGACAATACCCGGACTGATGAGGTTGACCACTATTTCCGGGATGTAGAGACAGTGGTTAAGGACGACCGTGTGGTTTTTCCACAAAAGTTTGACTGTGCCAGTTCCTTCAATAGGCAAGTTGGCTCCGTTCTTGCCTGTAGAAATACTCTCTCCAATACATTCATTGAGAGTGAGGAAGAATTTTTTGTCGTTGAAGATGTGGGCGGAGGCTCCGCTATTGACAAGGATATCCTGACTGGATAGAGCCTTGGATTCGATCTATTTTGAGAGGAAGGCATGGTAGTGGGCCATCTCATTCTTTGGATTCTGTTTCTCCTTCCATTTGGCTTGGTTTTCTCTCCACCAATCGGGGGCCTTGTCCGGGTGAAGGTGGAAACATTCTCTCTCTGAGTGGTTTTTGTCTTGTTTGGGGTTGTGATAGCCTTCGATGCACCGACTAGTTTGTTGATTCTTGAATTTAGTCTTGTTCGTGATTAACGCTGAATTGGTGAAGGAAACAGATTTATCGGCATTCTTGCCTTGATTTCATTGTTGAACTGAGTGAGATGGTTGAACACAAAATCTACGTGGATTGTCTTGTTGGAATGCATGAGTTGCCGCTTAAGATCTTGAAGCAAAGAAGGGAATTTGAAGAGTATTAAATAAGCAAGGATATCTTGTGGTAGATCTATTCCAATATCAACCATCTTTTTGATTGTGGTTCTGACGTCAGTGATGAATCCGGCAATGTTATCTTCTCGGAAATTGATGTGGAGGAAATCATTGAAAATGCGTGCTCTGTTGGAGGCTTTGGAGGAGGAGTATCTCTCTTTGATGGACGCCCAAATCAATTTGGCTGAATTCACATTTGCTGCGCTGATGATGTTGTTGTGGGTGATTGAGTCGACCTTTGAGATGAGAAGGAGTTGGATCTTGTCGTTGTCTTGGGATGAGAGAGCGGTTGATTTGGATTCCAAGGCGTGGAGGACTCCTCGTAGCTTGAGCAAAGAGTTCATCTTGTCCTTACAGATACTGTAATTGTCCTCAGAGAGTAAGGGAATAGTTTCCAAGGCTGTCTTGAGCATGGCCTGTCTGAATCCATTGTTTTCGTTTTGGGGCAGGGAGGTTGAGGCCATGGCTCACGCTGGTTTCTTCAGTCGGTGGGGCTTTCGGCTTTTAACCGTCTTAAGAGATGAATTTGAGATTGAAAACAAACAAACGTGATAGTTCAAGGGAAACAAATGAATGAGTAAGAATGGAAAGAGACAAGAGGTGCTGGAGAACAAGAATGAAACCAACAGATCTTCAAGACAGCTTCACGCCAATGATTGGGGAAATGAATAAAGCATTGGTTGAGTCGCAGAGGATTTATGAGCTTAGATGGGTGGTTGATAATGAGTGGAGGAGTTAGACCTTAGGAGCTTGAGAGCACAAACGGACTGGCTCTTACCAGTTACCAGATGGATGAGGTCGAGTGCCCGATGGTGTGTGTTTGGAGGATTGTGGTCGAGTTGAACAGCTGACAGATGATTGATAGGAGGTTGAAGTTGTTGAGGAGATAAGGAAAGAGGTAACAGGACAGAACAGAATAAGGAGAACAACAAATAAAGAGATGAGAATGAGACTGCTGAGAGAGGAGACAACCACGATCCGAAGCATCCAAGAGTAGGAGATCCAGAGAAGACCGGTCAGGTAGCTCCCCCCTTTCCCCCGGGGGGGAATTTGTGATCTTTCCGCGGAGCAACTGGAGTGGTGCGCACAGTCTGCTTGGCGGCAGTAGGATGAGAGTGAGTGAGGGAAGACCCAGAATTCAACACAATTTCACTAAGAAATTTTAGCAAGGCGCTGATTTAACTTTTCCGTCTGGAATTCTGTTTCAGGATGATAAGCTGCGGGGAGATTTCTTTTTATCTGTAACTTTCTACACAAATATTTCCCCAAATAAGAAAAAAATAAAGATCCTCTTTTGCTGACAATATCAGTTGGGATTCCATGTTTAGAAAAGACGTGGGAGATCAGCAGGTGGCTAAATACACAGAGGAGATATCAGTTCAAGTTTCAACGGAGATAGACATTTTTGAAAAGCCATCAACTACCCCAAGTATTGAGTCAAATCCATTGGATAGTGGAAGCTGTGAGATAAAATACATAGAGAGTAAAGTCCAGGGAGCATCTGGAATTGGTAAGGGTTGAAGGAGTCCAAACCTCTAGGGGTGACTGGGCTTTTTTCTTCTGAAAAGTTAACAAGAGGAAACATAACCTTTGATGAAAGAATTAATTTTTTTCCTCATTGAAATCTGTATTGACTAGATCAATTGTCTTGTCATTTTCAGGGTGACCAGAAAGTGGTAAATTGTGTTGTTGTCAAAGTATCTCAAGTTGGAGCTGTTCCTCATCCTTGGGTATGGCTATTGTATTCAGGAAGGTAAGAAGGCCATTTTCTGGATTTATAAGGTAAATCTTTACATTTTCCTTTTTATGTAACTTCTGAATGATATTTTAGGTTGATTTGATGGAAATCTGGGACTTAATTAAGTTGTCAATGTGCCATCAGCCTGTTTTGTGGAAAGAAAGAAAATTATAGCAGGCTCAAAATCAGTCTGTTTCAACAGTTTTTTGAGGTTTTCTGGGTTCTTTTCTGAATAGGGCATCCCCCCTTGGCATAAATTTTGTCTCAACGTGAAAAAAAATCAGGCACTATAGAGTTTTTTTTGGGTCTGTAGACTATAGTAAAGTAAATTTGTACAAGAACTCAGCGCATCTGGATTTGCAACAAGTTAAGACTTTAGAGGTCATAAAATATTTTGGAGATGAATGATCAGTGAGAACTTCAAAGGGAGAGGTAAGACTGAGGAGGTAAGATTTCCAGATATTGATACCCCCTACGATGGCTGAGATCCCTGTATCCTGGATTTTGTAGTTTAGTTTAGCACCACCCAATTTTCCACTGCCAAAAAAAATTGAAGGCTTGGATCCATCAGGAGAGGCTTGGGTGAGCACAGCCCCCCAGGCATAGTCACTAGCATCTGTCCTGATAAATATTTTGAAAGAAAAATCAAAATTTTGAAGGATAGGAGCCTTGGTAAAGGCCCATTCAAGGTCCTCAAACTGCTGTAAAGCCGCGGGATCTAAAGGAAAGATGGAATATGGAGCAGTGAGGGCAGTGAGGAGATAGGCCTTTCTGGAATATTTAATGATAAACGGGAAATGATAATTAGAAAAACCCAAAAACTGCTATAAAACCTTTTTTTGGTGCTGGCCAATCTAAGATCTTTTGTATCATGGAGTTTTCCATGTAAATAACATTCCTAGAGCTCATGTACCCTAAGTAATCCACTGAGGAGGGATTAAATTTACATTTTTAAGCTTTTGCATATAAGTTGTTATTCTGCAGTATGTTCAAAAATTCACAAAAATGGGCTGTGAGTTCCTTTAAGTTCTTGGAAAAATAAGGATTTCATCCAGATATACCACCACACAGATGGTTAGAAGTTCTTCAAAATATTTCATTGAAAAGGCATTGAGAAGAGGCTGGGGAATTGGTCATTCCAAATGGCATAACCAGATATTCATTACTTCCAAACTGTGTCCTGAATGTTTATTTCGGACATCAAAGAAAAGGTGAATTGCGGTCAGACAGACAGAACACAATGAAGAGAGGATAGAAAACAACAAAAGGAGATATGAGTCACAAATTCAAAGAAAAGGCTCTTAGCCTTATGTAGACAGGATAGAAGTGCACAAGAGTGAAAACAGCCCAGCAACAGGAAAGGCTGGAGTGACAGATGCTAGAGAAAACATTAACTTGGAGATGATAAAGAAAAGAAACAGAGGAGAGGCGTAACAAACCTAGAATACAGGATGCTAGTGGTACAGTCTTAGATGCCATACAAGGAGAAAGGCATCCTGTTTCTCAGATGGTTCCAGTAGATATAGATTGCAGAAAAGGTGCGCACACTGGGGAGAGACCCGGGGAGCACGTGAGTTGAGTGAGGGAGCGCAATTGGGCACATGAAGAGCAGGAAAGTAATATAGAAGGTCAATGAGATAGCATAATATAATACTCAGTTGGAAAGAAGGATAAAGGAACATTAGTAGTTATTCAGCACGCTGCCATTCAACACCCTCAATGGCTTCAAACTTCTTGGAAACAGGGCCTTGCATTGATATGCTTCAGTCTTTTTTGAAGTAAAATTATTGAGAATGTTTTAGTGATAAAATTTTGCAGATTTCTTTTGGAGTGAATGTGTTTGGTTTTTATTGTGCCTTTATCCAATTCTTCCCTCAGGAAGTGGAAATGGAGCTCCATGTGCTCTGTCTGAAAGCTGGCATAATCAGCTGAGTTTGTTGCTAGCTTGATGTGACCTCAATTGTTGTTGTGGAAAACAATGAAGTCTTTGATCACCAACTTGAGTACCTCCTCTACCAGCAACTTTAACCAGAGGATCTCTTTTACCATCTTTTATTTGGCTTCAGTGGTGGAGAGAATGATGGTTTGTTGTTTCTGTGACTTCCAGATGACCATGTTTTTTTTCCACCAGAAAACAAACCCCCTGATGGACCTTCTTGTGGTCAGGCACATGGCACATATGGCATGAACTTATGTGCTGAGGCTGGTTTTGTGCAACTTCCTTTATAATGTGAGTCCTGAATCTTGAGTAAATTGTATATAGCTAAGAGTAAGTATACTGGCATCCCAGTGCTTCTTTCAGGGTGAATTTAATAATTGAGCAAGGAATTTAAGGCAAATTTAATGTCCAGTTGAGTGTTGCAGCTGATATAGATCAGCTTTCCAACCAGCATTCTGCAGTTCAATCTGCTTTGAAGGAAAATTTGATGCTCCCCTTCAGACACCAGCAGTATTTTTCCAAAGGGTGTGAAGGGGGTTGAGCATAGCTTGTCTCTTGGTTATTGATATTGATCCCCAAGAGAAGATATATAGGTCTTTTCACTTAGATGAAAAGACCCCTGATGTTGACTCACATTCCTTCCCAGTAGGAGCAACTTTTGGCCAATATCCTTGATCTTGAAGCGGTTCCAAATTGCATCAACAGAGAGTTGTGGGTCTGGGCTGAAAATGGAAATGTTGTCTACGTGAACATAGAGGTAAGTCTTCCGCTTCCAGAAAACCCACCAATAGGCCTTGCTTTTGTAAATTCTTTTACCACATTTGAGGAGCTTGCTTTAATCCTTACAGAAAATTCTTGAGCTTGTGAGACTTCCCCTGTGTTATGGGCACATTTGCAGGAGTCAAGAAATAGATAGTTTCTCTTAGGGGGGAATTGAGGATTTCTGACTTGACACAAAGCTGGTGAGCTTGTAGCCTTGCTAGATGGCATGTGAGATGAGTAGTCAGAGAAAGGAATGGTTTCCTGTGGCTGAAAACATGTTGGTGTAGTCAGGACCAAACTTCTGTTCAAAACCCTGCAAGCAGAGTTGATCCTTGAACTAAATGATTTGGTTGCCTTGATCCCTCTTGGTTTCAAAGACCCAGATTCACTTGAGTTTATTGATGGACTCAGTTTGTTTGCACTCTTCCCAAAAATTAATAGGAGAGAAGATTCAGGAGTTCTTTGTCCATTGCAGTGATCCATTCCAGTCTTTAGGGGCTGCGCAAGGCTGCTCCCAGATTCTTGAGATCCTGGTTTTCCGCATCCATAAATTTCAGCTGAGGTTTGATAGACATGGGTCCTTGTTGTGGGTGAGCAAGGATGTTGAGGTTGGTGATTGTGCTGTAATCAAGAGCAGAGTTTTTCTCAGTGAATGAAACAGTTCTGTCAGGGGTAGGTTTTTTGTCTCAGAAGGAATGGGGAGATTTCCCTTGGGCGTGGGTTGTAAGAGATTAGATGGAGAGGTAATATCTTCAGGAATCCTTCCTTGGTTGTATTCAAATGTTTCTTTGAGGAAGGTGATATTGGCTCTTGTATGCCAGCGCTTGGTTCAATGGTCAAGTATCTTATAAGATGAGAAATTGTTGAGGTAAGAAGGATAGTTCCCTTTTCTCCATTGGCAGAAAGTTTGAGGGTTTGGGTATGAGTGAGTATGTTTTGCAGCCAAATGGCTTGAGGAAGTGGTGATTGAAAGGTTGTGAAAACCAGATTTTTTAAGGAATTCCACAAACTTTGGATAAAACAGGGAGCTAATTTAGGAGATTGGTTGCAGTTTTCACAGCTTGAGCCAGTAGTTTGGGGGAAGTTTACTCTGCACCAAAAGGCATTTGGCCATACCTAGAATTGAAAAATTTGTTCTAGCATCTAGGCTGTTCTGTTTGGTAGTGTATGCTGGAGCTAAGCCATGATCAATACCATGAAGCTTCAAATACCCACCAAGCACTTCATTCACAAATTTTCCCCCATTTTCCAACACTACACTTGCCGCTTTGGCACTGAGCCGCCTCTCAGAGTGATTGATAAAATCCTTGATGGCGGCTGGGGTTTGGTCCTTAGAGCAAAGAAAAGAGACAGACTTGCAGCCCCAAAATTGGTTGAAAATTGTGAGGAAATACTTGCAGCCGCCATTGCACTGGACTGAAAAAGGACCAAAAAGATCAAGGTGTATCATCTTGAGGCAGCAAGTAGCGGGTTTGAAGTGGCTGCAGAACAGTCTGGATGTCATCTTGCAGCTCTTGCATATTTTGCAGTTTTTGTGAGGAGAACTCTCTGGGAAGAGGCCCCTCAGGGAAGCTTTGTGAGGATTTCCCAGTCAAAAGTGCCATGCCTTTCTTTGATATTTCTTGAGGTGAACAGTGCTTTTAGTTGAGAATTGAAATTTGTGTTGCAGAGTTCAACCACATGGTTCTTGGCAGTGCCCACAAGAGAGAGATGGTCCAGGGAGATTTTGTATCTTGATTATCCAAACCCAATTGATAGCAGCCAACATAGAGGTCATTTGAGGGAGTGGGATGAGGCAGAAGTTCATAGCAGGAACCAGAATTACATTGTCCAATTGAACTCCATCCCCCAGGTGATTGCAGAGAGTGGCCTTACCAATAGCTGTAGCCAACAACAAGGACCCTTTTGCTCCCACACCTACTTTCAAGCCAATAGAGGTTGACTCATAGAGATAATAAGGTGAGTCCACAATATTGTGTGAGGCTCCTTAGTGAAATACTGGAAGGAGCGGAGTTGGGGTTTTCTTGAAATTTAGATAGAGTTGTGCACTGAGAAAATGTTTAGTTTGATCTGGTTTGGATGTAATACCTTTCTCTGAAGTGGGACCTGCCAATTGTAGATGAGAAAGAGCTTTAGAGTTGAGATAATTTGGGAACAGCTCTGGGTGGAGAAACCAGAAACAATCTTTAGGACAAGCTGCCTATGGGTTTTGTTTTCCGTTTGAGCACGGGTGCTTGGTCTTTGGTTTATTTTGAGATGCGGTTTTGTGCAGGGAAGTTGAAGAGGAATTGTCTGTTGATTTGGAGATTTCTTCCTTTTGAGCAATCTCTAGTTTTAGGAACTGCCCAAGTTTTTTGAGCAAGGCTGTTAGATTTTTCAGAATTTTTTCATTGAGGAGGAGCCTTTCAACTAAGTGGTGGAAGTTGTTGGGGATTTTTTTGAGATTAGAAAAGATTTCTCTGGTTGAGAGTATTGAAAGAAGCTGAGGAGGAATCTTATGACGCCAAGAGGAGCAGATCTGGGGAGCCAAGGAGGGCACTCCGTTTCAGTGTGAGGAAGAAAAGATGGTGATTCATTCACTTGAAGTTCAGCTGACTTATATAAGCTAAGTACAAAAGAGGCTGACAAGTGTTTGAAGAAAGTGATAGAAATGAATAAGAAATATTCAATACTAGGTCATCAGAGACCGGAAAATTTGGAGGAATAAAGGACTGGTTGCACTCAAGATTCAGGAAACACTATCAGTAGATCAGAATTCTAACACATTTTGGCCAAGATAGTAGAATTGAGAATGTCCTGAGGTACATCAAGTTTGACCACAGAGAGCTTGTTCATCAATTTTTGGCAGTTGCTGACTTATTGGGAGAGGTCCCCCTTGTACCAATAGCATATGAAGTTGATCCAGAGGCAACCAAGGTTGTTGAATGATTGCAAGGAGTATCTCTTGTGGATAGCTACCAATATTGCTTGTGGGTTGGCTTCATTTGAGCTGTTGACCACTGCCTTGAAGGCAATGCCTCCCAGGTGCTCAATGATGATTTTAAAGGCCTTTTAGACCTTCATTTTTAGACTGGATGTGGCTGGCACTCTGGGATTGTATGATTCAATGGGTTTGAGAAGCACTATTTTTCTGAGATAGCTTTTCAGGCCTATGAAACAGTTAGGGAAGTTGGGTTTTGTGAGAAGCAGGATATTGAGCTTTGGTTTATCTTCCTGTTCAGTCATGGAAACAAGCCTTTTCTATTGAGTCAAGATGAGAAAAGCTGGGACTTTAAATCTTTTAATTTTAAAATTTAAAGGAAAGGTGTATTGCATTAAGACATACAGAAAACAATTGAGAGAGGATAGACAAAAAGGAAAGGAGATATGTGTCACACCTTCATAGAAAGGGCTCTGAGAATTATGTAGACAGGATAAAAGTGCACAACAGTGAAAACAGCCTAGCAAGAGCAAAGGCTGGAGTTAGAGAGACTAGAGAAAACCTTAACATGGAGATAATAAAGGAATGAAACAAAGGAGAGGCTAAAAATGTTAACATATGTAGGCACTTACGTGTGTGCCACATATAGGTGTAATCCAAATGGGATGCACATAAAAGTCTCTACAGCCCATTGGAAAACCACCTGGACAACATGGGCCTGTCTGGATGTCACAGATTTGGGGAAACTGACATCAAAACACGTAAAGTAAGTCATTTGGTAGACGGGCCATCAAGGGCCTGTTGCAATAGCTGGGCCATCCCAACCAAATGGGCTTTACGGGCCGTCATTGGGCATCCCGTGCATTTTGGACATATTTGGCTAGCCGGGCTGGCCTGCCAAAGTTGTCATTTTTTGGTTTCAGGCTGGGAAAGCCCTCTGTTTTTCAAGTTTGGCCCATTTATGGGCCCAACAACCTGCGCGGGGTTGTTGTTTGGGGCACAGGGACTCAATTGGAGTTCCTCAACCCCAGTTGGTTATTGTGGCGGCGCTGGGGCAAGCAATACTACTTCCCCCCTCCCCCATTGCCTAACCTCAATTTCCGCAAGGGAGCAAACAAGGTGGCTAGGCTGGTTGCAACAAGGCGACCAGCAGTGGTGGGGGATTTCATCATCCTTGCACCAGAAAAGGACCAGGCCGGTAGCTGTGGTGACCAATTTGGTACACCTGAAGAAAAGGGGCAAAATTTAGTTTTTTTTCTTACTTTTTTATCATTATCAAAAAAAGATTTTTTTGTTGCTATGGGTACTCTCCTTCTTTCCCATCTCCCAACTTCTTCCTGCCCAAGCAGATTAGGAAGGCATCTCCTGGGCATCCAAACCTCCAGGTCTTCCATTCAATTCTCCCTTCTTGTGCTTGTTACCCTGATTTTTGGCCAAACAGACGCAAAGAATTGTTCAATTTCTCCTTGCCAATCACCTCCATTACCATTGTCACCATCCTATTGATCCCTCTTCATCTGGTTGGCTGATGGTGTTGCTGACAGAAATCATCAAGTTGTTTCCATCAACAGAAAGCCATCACCAGCCATTTGCCATCAACCCATCAATCCTTGCTCCTGATCTTAAACACCAACTTCCTCTGATTGCCCCATTCAATGGTAAAATCACCAAGCAACAGCTATATTTGCTGTTACTTTATGAACATCCATTGCAAAAGGTCATTTCCAACCTTTTGAAACCCATCAAATGTGATTTTTGCCATCTGTCAACGTGATATCCACCAACGGCCTGACCAAAAGCCACCAATCATCCTCACCAACTCTCGGTCCAATTTTCGGAACCATTGTAGTGAACAATTTGGTACACCTCAAGAAAAGGGGAGAAATTCAAAAAAAAAAATTTAGTTTTTTTATCTTGTCAAAAAAAAATGTTATGTTTTGGTATGGAAACCCTTCCCTTTTCCTTTCCCCCAGTTTCTTCCTGTCCTAGCTGACTAGGAAGGCCTCTCCAGGCAATAAAACCTCCTGATCCTCCATTCAACTCCTTCTTGCTTTGCCCTCTGCCTGACTTTTTTGAACAAGCAGGCATAGACAGTCATTCCACTCCTTATCTCCATCACCCTCATGATCATCATCACCAACATCCAGCTTTTAATTGTTGTCATTGGTGAAAACAAAAAAGATTGCCACCAACCTCATCCTCACCATGCCATCAATCCATCCAACCACCCCATTGCCTCCCCTGTCAATCATCTGTTGACTCTCTGATGCCCATCAGCCCCCAAACCATTGACAGCTTGCCAGAAGGACCTCTCCCACCTTGCTCCTCGCAACTGTTTCTTGGAAAAAAATTTTGGACAATTAACAGAAAATTACAGATTGGTATAACATCATCATCCCATCTGATGCTTTTCTACCTCCTCCACCCACCAATAATCCCCATCCAGCTCAATACATTGGTAGATTGAGATAATCCTTTGCAAGCAGTTGTCCACCAATTTTATGAATACCATCAGCAATTGGCTTGCTGTTCAGCCAATCCTGTTTTCCTCCCGCAGTTGCAACTGTTGCGGCTGCTCAAGTTCATCTAGCATTCATCTTTGACCTCAAGGCTTATTTTTTCCCCTTTTGGTCTTTTTTTCTCTCTTGTTTTTCCTTACTTTCCTTTTCAAATCATGATCATTTCTTTGCAATTTTGTTCATCATTTCATTTATATTTTTTTTTAAAAAAAAGATTTCAGCTCTCATTTTTGTCATCCTATTGTAAATAGTTTACAGGGTCTTCTTCCCATAAAAGGAGGAGCTCTCCCCTGAATTTTGGCTCCATCATCAGCTATCATCTTATCATCCATCATTGTGGTATCAAGCAATAAATCCGTGGGCTCTTCCACCTTTATCTGAGCATTTATCATCAGCTTATCCAGGGTATATCCATGATTGCCATCTGATCCTTGAGCCTCCATACCCAAATCTTTGATCTGTCTCTCTGTGGCCTTGTCCTTTATCACCAACCAATAGCCTTTCTGTTTGAAGAAGAATTCATTATGTTGAATTCTTAAGTGTTTTGAATCACTAATTTGATCCCTTTCTCTGAACTCTTTGGTCTTGATCATTCATTTGACTTTCTTTCTGGAACCAGACACTTTTGGCTGAGAGGTTTCTTTAAGCTTGAAACCTCAAGTGTTAAACCTCCCTTTATTTCTTTGAAGTTGAATTCCACCACGCTATTCTAGAGTCCCTTGAGAAGTGCTGGGTTATTCTTTTTTGAATTTGTTACTGCTTTTCTTCTAGATATTTATAAAAAAAATTGCTTTGTTTTTTACAGCCACCCACAGTTATCTGGTACCCTTCAAGAGCTTGATTGCGGAGAGTTTGGCGGGTTCATTGAGAACCTGGAGGTTGGTTGGGATTGAATTGATTTTTTCTAATCTTCTGCTGAAAAATAGATTTATTAGCTTGTGGGCGTTTTTACTTACAACTTCCTTTTCTATTGAACTCTGAAAAAAATTTAACCTGGTTTGTTCAAGTCTTTTCCCGCAACATCTTGCCTCAGGTAGTGTTGTTGCATTGCTACCAACTACTATCAAAATTCATCCTTTCCATTGATTCCTTATTGACAAGGTTCTGGAACTTGATTCCGGTTACATTTTAATATTTCTGTAACGCTCAGGAGGGCAGCCTAGATAGCACTTTTTACCCACCACATAACTGCCTGCAGCTCAGCACCATTTGGAGTCTTATGCTTTTGCAGCTGTTGCGCCTGCTCATCCCTCCCATCCAAGCCAGCATCTATTCTCCCCTGTTTCTTCTTGCAAGTAAAAAATCCAACCCTTGCTGACAAAATTGACCATCTGCTGCTTCTGGGGCCACTTTTCATCTGCTGCCCACCCTAATCCCTGAAACAGGGGGGTTTCTTTTTTCTCATCTTTTTTTTATTATTTTTACATTTCATGCGCTTCCTTTTGCTATCCTTGTTTTATTTTTCACAGCTTTGTTTTTTCCTGATACCATCATCATTATGACAAAAAATGAAAAATAAATTGGCTCTCATATGGTTCATCCTCTTATAAATAGTACACAGGGTCTTTTTCCCATAAAAGGAGGGGAACTCCCCTGATTTTCCAAGCATCATTCATCTTATGGTATCTATCCAAAATCTCATTTTCTGATCAATTCATTAGGAAATCCTGCTCTGTGTCTCATCATTGTGATAATCATCATCATAAAGCTGGATATATCTGTTGATTATCCCCTTATAATCATTCTTATCACCAACCAATAGAATTGCTGGTTGAAGAAGAGTTTATTTGGTTGAATTCTTGAGTGTGTTAAATCACTCCTGTTATTGCTTTCTCTGACCACTTTGGTCTTGAGTATTCATCTGATTGTCTTTCTGGAACCAGTACCCTTTGACTGAGAGGTTTCTTTGAGGTTGAAACCTGGAGTGTTAAACCTCCCTTTATTTCTTTAAAGTTGAATTTTGCCACACTATTCTTGCGTCCCTTGAGAATTTCTGGGTTATTCTTGTTTGAATTTTTTACTGCTTTGCTTATAGAGCTTCATAAAAAAATTGCTTTGTTTTTTACAGCTCCCCACATTTATCTTATACCCTTCAAGCGCTTGATTGCAGAGATCTGGGCAGGTTCATTGAGAACCTGGAGGGTGTTTGGGATTGGGTTGATCTTTCCTAATCTTCTGCTGAAAAACAGAGTTATTAGCTGATGGGTGTTGTTACTTAAAACTGCCTTGTTCTTTTGAACTCTGAACAAAATTTAAATTTTTTTGTTCAAGTCGTTTCCTGCACCATCTTGCCTCAGATGGTGTTGTTCCATCACTTCCAACTACCATATAAATTCATCCTTTCCATTGATTCATTATTTGAAAGGATCTGGATCTTGATCCCGGTCACATTTAAATGTTTTTGAAACACCCAGGAGGGCATCCCAGACAGAACCTTTTCCCCTCCACTGAACTGGCTGTGGCTCAGCACTATTTGGAGTCTTACATCACAAAAAGGCAAGCAGCCCTAAGGGGTACCTGACCACCCTCCCACCAATGAGCAAGGAGCCATCTCCCCCCCCCCCTTACCCAGGGCAAGGAGAAAAAAACCTGGGGGGCATGTGACCACCTCCCCAGGGTAACTCTGTGTTATCAAGAATGAGGGGGAGATCAGACCACCCCACCATCAATTTTAATTGCTACTGCTGCCACAACCAATGTGGTTGTGGTGCCAATGGTAGTACTAGATCACCATGGGAGGGGACTTCATAACCTCCTCCCTAGAATGTGAGATTAGAGGGGGGGCTGGCATGTCTGTCAGCATTCCACCCCCCCCTAGTGTGTGAGAAGCACCACACCACCCTCCCTTGAGGGGTGGCTGGTACAATTGGTGTAAGTGACACACCCACTGGCCCAGGAGGGGCTGGTGGGATAGGCTGGGGCTCATGGAGACCACCCCAGCCATATTAACCAATAAATGGTAATTAGTAGGGAGAGAACGGTCCAAAAAACACCAGTTGGACCACATGGGTTCAACCAGGGTTGTTTCCATCAGTCACAGGGGCTGATTGAACCCAACGGGGCCCCTGATTTGGTATGTAACCATTCAAGGCTTGTTTTAGAGCCAGTAGATCCCTTTGAGTGCGGAATTTCTGCCTTTTCTCTTGTTTTATCATGGGCCCACAGGAGGCCAATCTTTTGTACTTAAGGAGCTCTTCTCCCTGCTGTTTTCCAACTATATCCATTTGAATTCTTCCAATCAATTATCTGATTTATTCCCCATTCTGAGAGCCCATGAGTTATTATAGACACAAGGTTTCAAGCATTTCTTTGGCTTTATTTACTGCTCCTCCTGCCACAAAGCTAATTGCTGGCCATAATTCTCACACATTATCAGTACCAGGCTTTATTGGATCCAATTTTACGATCCATGGATAACTGTTTTTGATTCTGGCTTCTTTATGGTACATTTAATTTTTAGAGAAGATTCCTTCCATTCAAGAATCCAGCTACGCCATAATTATTCCAAGTGAGTCAGATGTTTAATTTTTGGGCAATTCTTATGTATATTAAGCTTGAAAACATCTTTTGTGATCATTTTATGAGGAATGAAGAAGATTCAGATCTGTTTTGAGTTAAATAAGAAGTCTTGCCATCTTCTTTTTTAGGTACTTGAGTAAGAATCATGTAGCATAGGTTGCAGATACTCTGGTTGGAAGAATATAAGATAATTAGTACCTCATTGGAGATGCTGAAGGCAAATTATGTTGGATATTTAATCCATAAGAAGGTTCACTATGTAAGTGAAGGTAAACACTGAAGTTTATTTCCATGGGAGAAGACAATAAGGTCAATCTTGATATGGAAGATGTGGCTCTGAGGGTATAGATTTTTCCTTATTGGATCTAACAAAGAAATTCCAATTAGTTTGGAAGGACTCATTATTGTGAGAACATGTCCCCAATAAAAGAGTTAGAGTATGAGAGGATTAAGTAATTGACATGATTAATTACCAGGAGCTTTTGAGTAGCAAACCATTATCTTTAAGAAGATAAAGTTTTTTTGTTAATAATTTGAAACAGACAACTGTTCTTTGTGGTAAAGCTTGGAATAAATTTCTTTGTGGAGATTTATTAAAGTTTTGAGCTCTGAGCACAGTCTCTGACTGTAGAGATGGTCATAAGGTAAAGGAAAATAGCTGAAAGAGTTGCACCTTAGGGGCCAAGACTAGAAATTCTTTCTCAAAGAGTAGAGAAATAACTATTATTCATAGAATGGAATTTTCATTGATTTGGCAGGGCCATTCAACACAATGTCTCTTGGAGGGGAAAAGTACTTCATCAATTTAGTGGATAACAAAACTAATTTTGTATGGGTGAAGCCAATAAGGTCAAAGGATCAAAAAACAGAGGAGATTTTTTTAATCTCCAAATTCTGGAAAAAGAATGGTATGATGATGGGGATTAAGAGGGTTATCACTAATGGAGGGGGTGATTTTGTGATGAAAGAATTTGAGAATTTTTTAAGTAATTATGGTATGACTCATCATTTTACCACTGCAAGTACTCCACAAAATAATGGAATAGTTGAGAGAATCAATAGGACTTTTTTGGATAATATCAGAACCATTATGGCTCAATATGTTCTACAAAATTTCTTATTGGGTGATTTTATATGTAGAGGTCTTCTGTTTTTGTGAGTTTTAATGGGAAGAGTCCCAATTATCAGTTTTGGAAGCAAGAGCCCAAAAAGTCACACCTTAGAACAATTGGCTCTTTGGTGCATTATAGCTTTCACCATAATGAAGTGATTGCAAAAATTGGATCCTAGAGGAAGAAAAGGGTTGCTTGTTGGCTATGATTTCATAAGTAAGTCATATAGGATATATTTTCCAGAATCCAGAAGGGTTATCTGTCGTGGGGATGTTAAATTTGATGAAATTACCTTTCCACTTGAGAGGATTGAAGATGTTGCTGTTGATAAATCACAGGAAGAAACAGAATAAGCACCTATTTTACCAGCAAAGGCTGAGGAACATGTTGTTCCAGATGATGAGGAGATGGCAGATATGCCACCAGAGGGTTCAGCACCCGCTTCAGGGGACCCCTTTGATTTGGAACCTAATCAGCCTCCACCTCCTGTTACAAGGAGTGGTAGGATGAGAGTAACAGTTGATAGGTATGGGGAATGGAAGTCCCATCATGCTTCTGATAAATATTAGGAAGATAAATTCAGGGAAAAATGTATGCTTAATGAAAATTTGGAGATTATTTCATAAATGGGTAACAGGGTTAACCCAAATAGCTATGGCCAGGTTATGAATTCCAATGAGGGAACCAACTGGAAGAAAGATATTTTTGAAGAGTTTGATTCTTTGGAGAATAATATTGTTTTCAAAGTGGTTAAGCGGTATCTAGTTCCAAAAGGAAAGACCATTCTTGGGTCTAGATTAGTGTTGAATAAGAAGTTTGATACTAATGGAATTTTGAGGAAATGCAAGGTAAGATGTGGTTCACAAGGCTTCAAACAGAGAGAGCGTATACATTACCAGGAAAATGTCTCTCCAACTGGAAGGTTTTCCACCTTCAGGTTTATCATTTCTGTTGCAATGGAGTTGGGTGAGGAGATCAGAAAAGCTGATTTTGGAACAGCATACATGAATGCAAAACTTGAGGAGGAGGAGACTGTGGATATTTCAATTCCTGATAATTTCAAGGAATCATTGGTTGAAACCAAACCTGAAAAAATGAATAAAATCTGCATAAGAATTTTCTTATATGCAGATAAAGGGAAATATGTCCTCAAGCTGAAGAGATCCCAGTATATATTGAAGCAGTCAGCTAGGTCATGGTATAACACCATGAGTGAGAAACTGATAGAGATTTGTTTAAAGATGTCTAAGGCCTTCCCTTGTGTCAGCTTGCCACTATCACAGAGCAAGCTGAAAAAGTAACAGAAAATGACATTAACACACAAAAATGAATAAATACTATGGAAGAGGAAATAAACTTAAAAATATTATTTCAAATTCTAATTTTCCAAAAAGAATTAAGGTAGGGTCACTCACTGACACCTACCCCAAATTCCCATCCCTGATAGTTTTAAAGATTATGAAAAATTTCCACAGAGCAAGGCCTTGACATTTTGGCCATTTTAATATTTCACATGAAGCCCAATGTATAGGTTTCACAGTGAAAATTTATTCAGGATCTGTAAATTCTTTATATTTGAGGAGTTATGTGCGGAAAAGTGATTTTTCAAAATTCCCACACGCAGAAACGGCAACTGAGATGCCTTTGCGCGGCTGAGCAGAAGCACCGCCACTCTGTCTACATTAAATGACAGGCTGGGTACGCAGTCCTGGGCATCTGACAAGTATGCAGCTGCGGGACTACGGGCTAGCCTGACAGTGTGACATCACGAGACTGGAAATACCACCTAAACATTCTACTACCCAGAGGGAGACATACCACATATTTCAGCCTCCTGGATTCCAAGAACCTTACTTTCCTTTAGCTACAAGAGGTGATAAAATAAATAATAAATATATTATTCAATAAATGCAGCAAAAATACATAAATTATTTTGATAAAGCTATTCCAAGGTTGGATTGGTTTGGTTAAGGTTTAATCTTATGAATCAATATTAATGAATTGATTATTAAATAAATTGATAGAGGAGCCACAATAATATTGGGGATCTTTAACACCTCTCTTCAGGGAATTCACTTTGAAAACAGGTATACCTGGTTACTTTGGAACCTTTAATTTATATTCTTAAAGGATATATTTCCCAATGATAATATATATATAAAATATATGGTGGGGTGACAGGGCCTTTTAGCCAAGCTGCCACGACAGAAAAAGAATAATAAGACCCACTGGTATATTATTGAATCCTTTGGGTACCTTTTTGGGACGTGTACTGATGGGTTAAACTTATTACTGGGGTTAAAAAGGTTGTTCAGCAGTTTAAATTGATAAAAGGAATGGGGATGGATATTATTAATCAGAATAAAGCCATAAATCACTTCATTTTCTATTTATAAGTATTTGATTAACTTGGAATGGTGTCTGAATATAAATATAACTGGATCTCTGGGTATGAATATCCTCAAAAGAGGTCCTTATTTATAGCTTTTTGGGTCCCAATATTGTCCTTCTGAGGGATACAGGGGCTCAAAGGGACTTATACTAAGGCTATCAGGGTAACCAGTGGTAGCTTGTCACATTTTTTGGTGCTGTAGCACGGGTAGCATCTAATTCCACAGGTTATGGGAATTATTCTACCTTTTAATTGATATTTGGAAGTGTGAATAACACTAATTTATCCATATTATATATTATTTAAGTAATTATCTTTAGTAAATATTCCCAGGATTTTAATAATTCTTTTGATAAAAATTTTTAAGGGTAATCTGATTTCAAGTGGGTTCTCATTATGTATTAAATGATTGGAGTAAAATCATGATATTGATTTTAGTCCTTATTTTCAAAATCCAGTTGATTTATTTAAAATAATTAATTGAAAAGATAATTTATGAGAAATAATGTAATATTTTTTCATCATCAGTTCCCTTAGTATTTCACAAAAATACTGATATCTTGAAGTTCTCACAATTGTATTTTAAAGTATTTTAATATATTTTTTACTAATAGTAGTTATCTCATTTTTGAAATTTTTGGTATTTTTAATTATATTTTATAAAAAATATGTATAAAGATTATTTAAGTATTTTTATATAATTTTATTGATTTTTGAACTATCTACTATCCACGGGGACATTTATTACATGTGTGGAATGTCCCTGTCTAGGTTGTAGCACATTTACGTGGTACCTGAACTTCTCAGGCCACTTGTCACTCTGTCAGCCCGTAGTCCCACAGCTGCGTACTTGTCAGATGCCTGGGGCTGCGTACCCAGCTTGTCTGGGTACGCTGACAGGGTGGAATTGCTTCTGCTAAGCCGCGCGCGGGTGTATTGGTTGCCATGGCTGCGTGTGGGAATTGTGACAAAACACATTTCCATGTGTAACTCCTAAAATATACACAAAACCTCCATTTTGGCTGAATTTTAGGTGTAAAACCTATACATGACAATATGTGTGAAATATTTAATTGGCCAAAAGGTCCCATAGTTGTGCTGGGGTATTTTTTCTTTTCTATTTTTAATTATTAAAAATATATGGAGTTGGATTTTGAGGCTGGGGTCAGTGAGTGACCCTGCCTAATTTTGGGTGGAGAATCCAGTTCTGCAATAATATTTATTGATTTCCTAATCCTTCTTAAGTTGAATTTAATATCTGTATTTTTTGTTATTTTTTTTAATTTTGCAGCTTGCTCTGCAATAGTAGCAAGCTGAAAAAATATGTAAAAAATGCCTCTGTTGTTCATAACTGATTAGTCAACTATCTAAAGACCAAAAAGATACATCAAAAAAACTTTTACATGTTTTGACCAAATATAATAAAAAAATGATAAATTTCGAAAATAGACAACAACAGCTTGATAAATGTCTTAAAATATCTTAAATTTACAAATGTGAGAGCTTCAAGATATCAAAACGACCGTGACATCATTAGGAAAATGAATATGTAAAAATATTAAATATATTCCCACAAAAAAATATTTTACTTAATTATTTTAAATGAATGAACAAAATTTCAAAAATGAGGACCAAAATCATTATTGTAATTTTGTTCCCATCAGTGAATACATAATGAGAACTTATCTTACATCAGTTTATTGGTATGAATTTCTACTAAGAAGAAATATCAAAAAACTGGGAATATTTACTAAGGATAATTAATGAAATAAGGATCAGGTGGATAAGTAAATCCACATGCCAATAAACTCAATTAAATAAAAAAATAATTGTATTATCCTGTGGAACTAGATGCTACCCTGGTTATAGAACAAATAAAACGTGATAGGCTACCACTGGCACCCTGCTAGTCTTAGCACCCATCACTTTGAGCCCCTATATCCCTCAGAAGGTCAGTAGTGGGACCCATAAAGATATAAATGAAGGCCCCTTTTTGAGGTTATTGAGACCCCAGACCCAGTTAGATTTACATCCAGACACCTTCTGAAGGTAAAAAATACTTCTAGGAGATAATTAAGTGATTTATGTATTTATTCTGATTAATATTATCCATCCCTAAAATTTTTATCAACTTAAACCGCTGAACAACATTTTAGCCCCAGATATGGGTTAAAACTATCAGTACACGTCCCAAACAGGTACCCAAAAGATTAAAAAACATACTAGTGATTTTATTACCTTTTTATTTGTGAGAAGGTTGGCTACAAGGCCCTGTAACCCCACCATATATTTCCTGCCACTCCACCATATATTTTATATATATATTATCTTTGGGCAATAACTCCTTGAAGAATATAAATTACAGGTTCCAAAGTAACAAGTTCTATGTATTTTAAATTGAATTTCCTGAAGAAGAGGTGTTAAAGATCCCCAATATTAATATTGCCCACTTTTTTATTTATTTAATAATCAATTTATTAATATTGCTTAATAGTAATCATTAATATCCAAACCATATTTCCACCCATTTGCTTTATCCAAATATTTTATGGATTATTGCTGCATTTTTATAATAATATATTTATTATTTATTCTATCATGTCTGTTTTCTAAAAGATAGAAAGGATCTTGGAATCCAGGAGGCTGAAAACTTGTCTCTTTGTGAGAAAGGATGGAACTTTTTTTCTTTGGGTTGATGACATTATCATGATTGGGAATGGTACAGAGAGAGTCACAGAGACACTCAAAGAAGAGTTAAAGATAAAAGATTTTGTCCTAGCACAAAAGTTGCTAGGAATGAGCTTTATATATGAATAAAAATCAAGGATTTGTGACTAATATGCGTATGTCACCCCTCTTGGATTGAGGGGGTGTATTAAAATATGTAGGCACTTACATGTGTGCCACATATAGGTTTAATACAAATTGGATGCACATACAATCCTCTACAGCCCATTATACAACCACATGGACCACATGGGCCTGTGTTTATGCCACAGATTTGGGGAAACTGAGCTCAAAAAATTTAAAATAAGTCATTTTTTACATGGGCCATGACAGGCCCATTGGGATGGATGGGCCACCCCAAACAAATGGACATGATAGGCCATTATTGGGCCTCCTTTGAATTTTGGACTTAAATCCTCAGCTGGGCTGGGCAGCCAAAGTTGTTATTTTTTTTTTGGGCTGGGACAGCCCATTGGGTCTTTCCCCCATGTTGCGGCCTGCTTGGGGCCGCTGTTTCTCAAGTTTGGCGCTTTTGTGGGCCCAAAATCCCAGGAGGGGTCGTTTCAGGCGGCAGAGCAACTCAATTGGAGTTCCCCCATCCCAGTCAGCCATCGCAGCCGCGCGGAAGGGCACACTGAAACCAGCGCAGCGGCAGTAGGAGGAGCAATACTGCTTCCCCCCTTCTCCATTTCTGCAAGCAATAAAAATAGGTTGCTAGGCCAGTTGCAACAAGGCAACTTGCAGTGGGGGGGATTTGATCACCCTCCCAGCTGCAAAGGACCCAGATGGTCACAATGAGGCAACCCGCCAAGGGGGGGACCTGATCACCCTCCCGCCAACAAACAAGTGGCTCTTTCCCCCTCTTTACCAAGTGGGAGGAGTCAAGACCCTGGGGGGAAATTGAACACCTCCCCAGGGTAACTCTGTTTTACCAACAATGAGGGGAAGATCTGACCACCCCACCATCAGGTTTACTTGCTACTGCTGCCATGACCCATGTGGTTGTGGTTGAAATGGCAGTACTGGATCACCATGGGGGGGGGATTTCATAACCTCTCCCCTAGAATGTGATATTAGAGGGGGGGCTGGCATGTCTGTCAGACTTCTACCCCCCCCCCCTGGTGTGTGAGTAGCACCAAACCACTCTCCATGGAGGGGTGGCTGGTCCAATTGGTGTAAGTGACACACCCACTGGCCCAGGAGGGGCTGGTGGGATATGCTGTGGCTCATGGAGACCACCCCAGCCATAACTAACCAAGAAATGGTAGTTAGTAGGGAGAAAAAGGGCCAAGCAACACCGGTTGGAACATATGGGTCAAACCAGGGGCGTTTCCATCAGCCACAGGGGCTGATTGGGGCCAACTGGGCCCCTGCTTTGGTATTTAGCCATTCAAGGCTGGTTGTAGAGCCAGTAGAGCCCTTTGAGGGCGGAATTTCAGCCTTTTCTCTTGTTTTATCATGGGCTCATATGAGGCCAATCATTTGTACTTAAGCAGCTCTTCTACCAGCTTTTTTCAATCTATATCCATTTGAATTCATCCAATCAATTATCTGATATATTTCCCCATTCTGAAAGCCCATTAGTTCTTATAGGAACAAGGTTTCCAGAATTCCTTTTGATTTAATTACTGCTCCTTATGCCACTTAAATAATTGCTGGCCATAATTTTTGCACACCAAACCCAGGATTGAGGATGCTAGTGGTATGGTCTCAGAAGCCATACAAGGAGAAAGAATTCCTGGTTCTGAGCTTGTGCAAGTATATATATCTTCCAGAAAAGTTGCGCGCAATGGGGAGAGAACCGTGGAGAATGTGATTCAAATTAGGGAGAGAGAGTGCACCATGAAGAGCATGAGCATAATATAGAAGGTGAATGAGAAAGAATAATCTAAAGATGAGTTGGGAAGAAGGATGAAGTGACATTGGTAGTTATTTAGCATGCTCCCATTCAAAACTGAATGATGTAAAATATTCAACCCCTTCTTTATTTTGAAGTTGATTATAACCACCCCTGAGTGTTATAATTATGGCCAGCAATTAGCTTAGGCAAATGAGCAGTATTTAAAGCAAAAGAAATGCTGGACACTGTGTGTCAATAATGGCTAATGGGGCTCTCACAATGGGGCAATATGTTGGATGAATTCGATTGGATGATGAATGAATGATGGAAAACAGCAGGGAGAAGAGCTCCTTAAGTACAAAAGATTGGCCTCTTGTGAGCCCATGATACAACAAGCCAAAAGGCAAATTTTCCGCCCCAAAAGAGCTCTACAGGCTCTACAAGCCTTGTTACTTGGTTTGGACTACATCAGCCCACATGGCATTAGTCCCTGAACCCTTACGACCAGCCTATTCCGGTCCATTCTGGTGTTTCCACCGTTACGGGGCTGAACCAGCCCCTTTGCTGTTCAATCCCCTGGCTGGTTGTCTATTACAACCGGCCCTGATGGCCTTATTACCTCTGTTACGGGCTGGTTGCCTCATGCATCCAGCCCCTGGCCCCTCAAATGGGCCAGGTGGGACCCAGGGCTCACCTGGGTCCGGTTTCAACCTCACATGGGGGGGGTGTAGCCGGCGGACATGCCGCCCCCCCCCCCCTCTTTCTCTCAATTCCCTGGTGGGGGCGGTCAAATCCCCTCACCAGGGGCCCTGGGGGTCGATACCCCCAGGGCGTCGTCAAGGTAAGGATGGCTGGGGGGTGGTCAGATCCCCCCTGGCCCGTCGCTCCTCCCCCTCGGTAAAGGGGGGGGGAGAGCGCCCCTCGTCACCTCTTCGCTACAAGGTGGGAGGGTGATCAAATCCCCCCCACCGTCCGGTCGCTACACTCGCGGCCGGCGCCGCCACCTCCCTGGGCAAGGGGGTGGTCAGGTCCCCCCTGCCCTGACCGACCGCGTCATCGCGGCCGGTCGCTGGCTGGTTCAACCCAGCCAGCCTGCCCCCTCCCCCTCGCGACGGCGAGCGAGGGGAGGGGGAGCGAGCCGGGGCCGCGAACCCCGGCTCCGCGGCGCTGGTCGCCGGTCGCGACCAGCCGGGCCCGCGCGGCATCGCACCGCGCGGGATCCCTCGGCCGCGCAACAGCCCCGCGCGGGCCGTCGGGCCCCGCGTGGGCCGTGCCGAGGAACACAGGCGGCCCCGAACGGGCCGCGGCGCGGGCAGCGGCCCCGGGTGGGCCGCGACACTGGCGGCGGCCCCAATGGGCCGCCCCAAGTCCGAAAACTGAGAAAAACATACTTTGGCGGGCCAGTCCGTCTGGCCAAGTATGTCCAAAATAAACCTTGGGCCCAATTATGCCCATACAAGCCCATCTGGCTGTATCTGCCCATATACCCCACCGGGCCCGTTAGGGCCCGTGTACCAATAGGCCTATTTCACGCATTTTGAGGCCAGTTTCCCCAAATCCGTGACATCCACATGGGCCCGTATGGTCCGTGTGTGTGTCCAATGGGCCTTAGAGGCCCATTTGTGCATCCCATTTGGATTACACTTATACGTAGCACCCGCGTAAGTGCGTACGTATTTTAACACACCCCCTTAATCCAAAAGGGGTGACATCCGCATATTAGTCACAAAGCCTTGATGCTTGTTTCTGTCTAATGCCTTAGTCAAGATATCCACAATCATTGCTCCAGTGGGCATGTACCTCAACACAATCTCTTTGCAGTTAACTGCATCGCGAATATAGTTATAGTGGACATCAATATGTTTTGTTCTTGAATGGAACACTTGGTTTTGCGCCAACGCAATGGCACTCTGGTTATCGGAATACAACAATGCAAACCCTTGTGGTTTATGTGTGTCCTCTAAGACTTTTCTCAACCATTTTGCTTCCTGTGAAGCTGCTAAGTAAGCTCTATACTCAGCCTCTGTTGATGAAAGACTTATTGCCGACACCTTCTTGGACATCCATGACACCAGATTCTTACCTAAAAAGAATACAAAACCACTTGTTGATTCCCTAGTGTTACCATCTGCCCAACTTGCATCGGAATAACCAACCAAATCAAAGTTTGCTGACTTTGTAAACAACAGTCCCAGACTGTGTGTTCCTTTAAGATACCTCATAACTCTCTTAAACGCTGACCAATGCCTCATGCTTGGCTTCTCTAAGTGTTGCGACAAGACCCCAATTGCAAACGCAATATCGGGCCTTGTACACTGCCCCAAATAATTAAGCGATCCGACAGCTGACCTGTAGTCATTCCCTGATTGAACAAACTCCAGATACTCCTCATCTGTAGACTTCTCTAAACGAATGTTTGACTGCATAGGAGTACCAAACTCCTTTGCATCCTCTAAGCCGTATTGCTTAAGAAGAGCTTCAACGTAATGGCTTTGGTCTAACTTAATACCATCTTTGCCCTTACTAACTTTCATCCCTAGCACCTGTTGTGCCAGACCAAGATCTTTTATCTTGAACTCCTTTTTGAGTGTCTCCATGACTCTCTCTTTACCACCACCAATAATGATAATGTCATCGACCCATACAAACAAAATTGCATCCTTTCTCACAAAAAGGCAAGGATCGGCCTCAGACGTCTTAAAACCAATCTCTATCAGTTTCTCACTCATGGTGTTATACCATGACCTAGCTGCTTGCTTCAATCCGTACAGGGATCTACACAGCTTGAGGACATATTCCCCTTTATCTGCCGAAAGAAAAGTTCTAACACAGATTTTCTTCATGGTTTCTGGTTTAGTCTCTACTAACCATTCACGAAAACCATCAGGAATCGACATATAAACAGTCTCCTCCTCTCCAAGTTTTGCATTCAAGTATGCTGTTACAAAATCAGCTTGTCTGATTTCTTCACCCAACTCCACTGCCAGAGCAATGATGTACCTGAAGGTGGACAGCCTTCCAGTTGGTGAGAAAGTTTCTTGGTAATCAATACCCTCTCTCTGCTTGAAGCCCTGTGCAACACATCTAGCCTTGAACCTTTTCAAAACTCCGTTTGTGTCAAACTTCTTGTTTAACACCAATCGAGACCCCACAATGGTCTTTTCTTTTGGAACAGAATCCCGCTTAACCACTTCAAAGACACTATTATTCTCTAGAGAATCAAATTCCTCAAAAATAGCACTCTTCCAGTTGGCTCTCTCATCAGAATTCATAGCTTGGCCAAAGCTATTTGGGTTAACCCTGTTACCCATTTCTGAACTCAACTCCAGGACTTCATTGAGCATACACTGTTCCTGAAATGTATCTTCCTCATATCCTGCGGCAGCATAATGGGATCTCCACTCCCCGTACCTGTCAACTGGTACTCTAACCCTACCACTCCTTCTAACCGGAGGTGGAGGCTCATCAGGTTCTGATTCCACAGAATCACCTGAAGCGGGTACTGAACCCTCTTGTGGCACGTCTGCCACCTCTTCATCTTCTGGAACCACATGTTCCACAGCTTTTGCTGGTGAAATAGGTGCTAATTCTATTTCTTGTTGTGGCTTAATCACAACAACATCTTCACTCCTTTTGAGTGGAAAGGTACTTTCATCGAATTTTACATCCCTGCTACGGATAACCTTTCTTGTCCCTGGACAATAGATCCTACAAGATTTACTTATTAAATCATAGCCTACAAGTGCCCCTGTTCTGGCTCTAGGGTCTAATTTTCCGACCATTTCATTATGGTGGACACTATAATACACCAAGCAACCAATTGTTCTTAGGTGTGATGTTTTGGGGTACAACTTCCAAAACTGATAATGGGGACACTTCCCATTAACACTTACAATGTTGTGCAACAGACACACCGTACACATCAACTCAGCCCATAAGAACTTTGGCAGACCAGATTGAGACATAATAGTTCTGACTTTGTCCAGTAAAGTCCTATTCATTCTCTCAACTATTCCATTATTTTGTGGAGTACTTGCAGTAGTGACTATATGAATGATACCATAATCTTTCAACAGCCTCCCAAACTCTTTACTCACGAATTCACCCCCTCCATCGGTAATAACCCTCTTGATCTCCTTCATCAGACCATTCTGTTTCCAGACTTTGAAGATTACAGAAACCTCCTCTGTGGTCTGATCCTTAGATCGAATCGGTTTAACCCAAACATAATTAGTTGCAGTATCAACTAAATTGATGAAGTATCTTGCCCCACCAAGGGACTCTGGAGTGAATGGCCCTGCCAAATCAATGGAAAATTCCTCTCTAGGAACATCTGTGTGATCTCTACTCTTAGAGAACACATTTCTAGTCTTGGCCCCCAAGGTACAACTCTCACAGTTGCTGTCCTTTACCTTATGGCCACTTCTATTGTGAGAAACAGTGCTCAGAGCTGAGAATTTGAACAAGCTTGCACACAGAAGCTTATTCCGAACTTGTCCACTAAGAACAGTTCTCCCATTCATATCAATAACAAACCTATCTCCTTTAAGATAACGAATTTGGAAACCTTTTTTCCATAACACCCCAAGAGACACAAGGTTGTAAGGCAACTCTGGTACATAGAACACTTTATCAAAAGTAATTTGGAAACCCAGTTGATTTGCAAGAATAACTTTTCCAATTCCTTTAATCTGAATTGTTCTGCCTTTCTGACCAATATTTACAACCCCATCATAATCACTAAGATTTGAAAATAAATTTGGTTCAAAAAACATGTGATCTGTACAACCAGAATCGATCAAAACAAGAACATCCTCCTTCAATCCTCCTAGTAGGAAAAAAGCTTTATCAGTCACTGATAAGTTCTTATCTTTGAGGTTAAGATTACTCACTTCATAATCAATCAAGTCCATTTCTTGATCCTCATCGATTTTGGCCTTCTTGTTGGGACCTTCTTCCACAACAGCCTCTTCAATTGGAGCATCCAAAGCCACCATTGCAACCTTTTTAATTGTGAGATTGACCTCTTTGTCATCCCCTTCGGACTTCTTCCTTTTCTTGGCCTCCTTGCAGTCCTTAGCATAGTGCCCCTTATTCTGACAATTGTAACATAAGACCTTGGACAAATCCTTTTTCGCCTTCTTGCAAGATTTTCCAGTCTTTCCAACTAGGGCTGTTCCAGAACCCCCCTTCATCTTGAATTGAAGGTCATCCTTTTCAATCCTTTTAAGCACATCCTCCTCCCCAGGAAGAGCATCCAATTGAGAAATGATTCTGACTAAGGAATCAAACTCTTTTGGCAGCTTTTGAAGGATTAAGAGTGACAAACACTCTGGATCCATGTTAAGTCCAGATGACTTGAACTTGGCTATACTAGACCTAGCCTCTGCCACAAACTGTTTACAATTCGAATATTGTAACTTGAACAGTTTATTAAAGGCTATACCCTTCTGGTGAACAGAATCACCAGCATACTTGGACTTAAGCAGCTTCCAAAGGATGCTGCCCCTCCTCCTCTCATCTTCCCTAAGAGTATCAGCAACCCATGTCACATGATTCTCATCAAGATGCCTAAGGATCAGATGGTAAGACTTCTTCTCCACTTCTGAACTGATCAGAGTGTCATCTGCATCCATAATTTCCCCACAGCAGATGTTATCCAGCTCACTATCCATAAGGACAGCCCAAGCATTATAGTTCTGACTATTCAGAACTATTTTGGTAGAGCTAACATCAGGGATATAGGACATCTTCTTGGAAAACTTGAGGTCTTTGAGGTTCTCCAAAGTAAGGTACAAAGGTCTAGATGGCTTGGAAGTAATGATGATGTTGGTACTGATAATGTGTTATAATTATGGCCAGCAATTAGCTTAGGCAAATGAGCAGTATTTAAAGCAAAAGAAATGCTGGACACTGTGTGTCAATAATGGCTAATGGGGCTCTCACAATGGGGCAATATGTTGGATGAATTCGATTGGATGATGAATGAATGATGGAAAACAGCAGGGAGAAGAGCTCCTTAAGTACAAAAGATTGGCCTCTTGTGAGCCCATGATACAACAAGCCAAAAGGCAAATTTTCCGCCCCAAAAGAGCTCTACAGGCTCTACAAGCCTTGTTACTTGGTTTGGACTACATCAGCCCACATGGCATTAGTCCCTGAACCCTTACGACCAGCCTATTCCGGTCCATTCTGGTGTTTCCACCGTTACGGGGCTGAACCAGCCCCTTTGCTGTTCAATCCCCTGGCTGGTTGTCTATTACAACCGGCCCTGATGGCCTTATTACCTCTGTTACGGGCTGGTTGCCTCATGCATCCAGCCCCTGGCCCCTCAAATGGGCCAGGTGGGACCCAGGGCTCACCTGGGTCCGGTTTCAACCTCACATGGGGGGGGTGTAGCCGGCGGACATGCCGCCCCCCCCCCCTCTTTCTCTCAATTCCCTGGTGGGGGCGGTCAAATCCCCTCACCAGGGGCCCTGGGGGTCGATACCCCCAGGGCGTCGTCAAGGTAAGGATGGCTGGGGGGTGGTCAGATCCCCCCTGGCCCGTCGCTCCTCCCCCTCGGTAAAGGGGGGGGGAGAGCGCCCCTCGTCACCTCTTCGCTACAAGGTGGGAGGGTGATCAAATCCCCCCCACCGTCCGGTCGCTACACTCGCGGCCGGCGCCGCCACCTCCCTGGGCAAGGGGGTGGTCAGGTCCCCCCTGCCCTGACCGACCGCGTCATCGCGGCCGGTCGCTGGCTGGTTCAACCCAGCCAGCCTGCCCCCTCCCCCTCGCGACGGCGAGCGAGGGGAGGGGGAGCGAGCCGGGGCCGCGAACCCCGGCTCCGCGGCGCTGGTCGCCGGTCGCGACCAGCCGGGCCCGCGCGGCATCGCACCGCGCGGGATCCCTCGGCCGCGCAACAGCCCCGCGCGGGCCGTCGGGCCCCGCGTGGGCCGTGCCGAGGAACACAGGCGGCCCCGAACGGGCCGCGGCGCGGGCAGCGGCCCCGGGTGGGCCGCGACACTGGCGGCGGCCCCAATGGGCCGCCCCAAGTCCGAAAACTGAGAAAAACATACTTTGGCGGGCCAGTCCGTCTGGCCAAGTATGTCCAAAATAAACCTTGGGCCCAATTATGCCCATACAAGCCCATCTGGCTGTATCTGCCCATATACCCCACCGGGCCCGTTAGGGCCCGTGTACCAATAGGCCTATTTCACGCATTTTGAGGCCAGTTTCCCCAAATCCGTGACATCCACATGGGCCCGTATGGTCCGTGTGTGTGTCCAATGGGCCTTAGAGGCCCATTTGTGCATCCCATTTGGATTACACTTATACGTAGCACCCGCGTAAGTGCGTACGTATTTTAACACTGAGGTCAATTTTGGAGAAAATAGTAGAGCTCAAAAAGACTGTTAATAAGTGAGTCATGGGAGGAATAGGGTATGAATTATTTTGAGTAGAATCCTTCAGCTTGCAATAGTCAACACAGAATTGCAAACCACCATCTTTCATTTTCACAAAGAGGACAGGTGCAACAGTGCTTGAAGTGCTGGGGAAAATGAAACCTTTCTTTATATTTACCTCTATATAGGCTTGTAAGGAATCCTTCTCATGATGAGAGAGTAGATAGGCCCATCTGGATGAAAAGGGCCTTCCAATTAAATATGGTGGTTTTAATCATTGGGAGGAAGCAGTTTACCAGCTTTACCCTTGAAAAAAAATCTAAAAAGACATGGTAAGCTTCTGGAAATGTCTCCATTACACAATCAATTTCTTCAGTTTCCTAATGGTCATCCAGGCCTCCTGAAGATTTCTGCTTTGGGTCAGATTCTAAAGTTGAAATAATAATACAATAAATTTAAATGGATAGGTCATCCTCTATATCCTCCAAGGATATAAGAGAATGTCCAAAGAATATCCAATTCAGCAAGGTAGGTGTTTAAATAAAAGGAAAGTTTTGTAGTTGCAGAGACTCTGAAAAGGGAAAAGGAGCGGTGACCTGCAGGTTCACTGGCGGAAGGAAATTAGTGGCCAAATAGAGTTCAACAGAAGGGGAAAAGTCCAAATTTGGTTGGTTCCTTGGGGTAATCAATTCCCATTGCCAATTTACCCTGGATTTACAGAAATGGAGGAGGTTGATACCTAGAATCATATCTTCACTTCGAGGAGCAACACCAACAGGGAATCCCATTTTAAGTTGGGAAATGAAGGTAACAAATAATTGAAGGAAAACTTATGAGTGATTTCCTGAGATGGACAGTTGGAAGGGATAAAAGTGAACAGGAAAATAGGAGTGGTCAGAGGTTAAGGAGAAAAATAAAATTACAAAAACATAGACTTGGAAATGATGGATTTAATTTCTCCTCAATCAATTAGTAGACTTTAGGCCTGATTTTTTAGTAAAAAAATGAAACATAAGTCTTTATTAGTGGATTCCAATTATTTCCCTTCCAAATTATGCACTTGATTAGTGGAGGGGTGATGGTCATGGGGTACCACATTTCCATCACCTTGTCTTTTCCCTGTTTAGCTTTGGAAGGAGGAGGCTTTTGGCCAGGCTTAAACTCTGGAAATTTTCTGCAGAGATTAAATTTGTGAGAACCTCCACAATAGTTACACAAACCCTCCTCTTTGCTTCTATCTTTTTCTTCAGCCTAAAGGTGTCCATCCTCACCTACATTAGGATAAGGATAGTAATTTGGAGAAGGGTTAAAAGAGGGAGACTTTGATTTCCCCTTGAATTCAAATTTCTGGCTGGGTTGCTGAGGTCTTGGAGGATTTCAGGAGCTAGGTCCTGGTCTTGGAGTCTGATTGGAGTTGAGAGAATTTTCCCTGATACTTTCATGGTAAAAATTATTATACTTAAGGAAACTGTCAATAAAATCTTTCGGTGTTTCTTGAGGTCCATCATATCCATCTAGTTGGTCCAATAATCTGCATTGAATTCCCTGTTTGAAATGATATAAAAGCACTTTATCACCCTGCTCAGAGACCTTAGTAATGAGGGTCTTGAATTCAGTAGTATAGTCGGTTTTATAACCTGTTTCTTTTGTCTTGAGGAGCATTAACTCCTTCTCAGCACTTTGAACTTCCAGAAAATCCCAAAAAGGGTATGGAGCTACTGAGTGAACAAAAAGTCAGTCTCATGATTAAAAATGTGAGCAATATAGGGTTGGATTGATTGACTAGTATTTACTGAAAGTTAAGAGAGTCACCATGAATAAAATGGTTACAACTGCCAGCAGGTGTAGCACCTGAATCTTGTTTTCATTTTGTTTTGAATCTGAGAGAACTCTATTTCTAACATGATTTGGAACCTGAGAAAAGTTGTTTGTATCAGTTCTTGAGGTGTAAACTTACTGATACCAGGAACTTTGCGGTTCTTTTGCTACAGCAAGAGATATTGATGTTGGAATAATAAGAATTCCAGGAAAATTACACAAAATTCTGAAATAGTTGATTTAGAAGCAAATGCAAAGTTTGAGTGGTTTGTTTGGATTAAATTGATTTAAAAATATTTTTCTAGAGGAGCCACATTTCATTCAAAGAGGGGATTTTATTGGATAAGAACCTCTCTTTAAGGGGTTCTTTTGAAGTTTGTAAAGACCTTGGGACAATGAGGTCCTTAGTGATTACTCAGAAAGGGTTTACTCAAGGCGATTGGGTGGACTGGCTGACTGACAGCACTTATGGCTGGAGGCAAGGAGTTGATAACTTGCTAATTTAAGCAGAAACTCCAAGAAAATTGAAGAAATTCACGGTTGAAAGGGTCTCAGGATTATTTTTGGGGATATTGCTGATATTCTTCAATGGAATTAAGAATGGGTTTTAGAATTAATAATTATAATTTCAGACAGAGGCCATAAATCACTTTTTTATCTTGAATAAACACTTGATCACGGATGGCAAGGCGTTGTGATTGATTACTTAAAAGTTACTGAGGTTTAAACCATCTAAAAGGGGCTATTTATTTACCTTTCTAGGGTAATAAGACCTTCTCAGGGCAAGTAGAGAGAGTTTTGCTTGTGTTCTGAGGCTGGCAGGATAGCCAGGGCTAGTTTGACACGTAGTACTGGTGCTTTCAGCTGGCTAGCTTTTCCTGTGTCATATTTCCATTTGAAATAATTTTCAGGAGGTATTGAGATTTTAATTTGTTATTTTCATGCTTCAGACATATTTCCTTATTTTATGTTAATTTCTTAAGAGTGGCATGGGTAGAAGTGGTTATTTGAAGATTGTACGCCATCTTATGCACATTTTGGTAATTTTTAAAAATTTTTGGTAGACTTCTTGATGTGTTTTGTGGTTCATAAATATTTGGAAATCCCATGTACGTGACAACCTTCATTATTGTTTCTCACAATTTATTTGCTTAATATTTTGATTTCCATATTTTTTATTCAATCTTCTTAGGTTTCAAAAATCTCCCCATCCATCAATCAACTCTTTGCAAATGCATGATGTATGCATGCAAGTTTTAGCATGTTCGTGCGGTACCTGGATGTTAGAATTAGTACAGTTGACATTTGACACGCGCAGGCTTGATAGCTGCGTGCGGGAATATATTGTCTGCGGCCAGCAGTCATCTTGCATGTGGGTTTCTTGACATGCGCCTACATACTGAGTGTCATGCGTGTGTACCCTTGCTATATGAATGCGGGCTGCGCGCGGGAAATTGTAACACAACACCAATCCGCCTGTAACTCCTAATATATACACAACACCTCAATTCTGACTGAATTTCAGGTGTGAAAACTATACATGGCATTATTTGTGAAATATTAGAATGGGAAAAATTTGATATAGTGGTGCCATGGTTTAGACTTTTCTTCTAAAATTATTAAAAATGTAAGGAGTTGGAATTAAAGGGTGGGGTCATTGAGTGACCCTACCTATTTTTGGGTGGGAAATCCATTTCTGCAATAATAAATATGGATTTCCCACTCCTTCTAATATTTTGATTTATTTTATGTTTTTAATCTGATTTAAAAGGTTGCTATTGTCAACTAGCAAGCTGACATGAGGAGTCCAAGTAATTCTAGTGCATGCATGGAATACAGGAGATTTGGAATTATGGGGAAATTCAATTTTATTCAAAGTGATATATATATATATATATAAATATATATATATATATATATATATATATATAGGAGTGAAGCAGTGGTTGTTTACGCCTGAAACATACAAGTCACAACATGGATTGGATAAGTCAAGATTTTGATGCTTTTTTTCTTTCAATTTCCTATGAGATAATTACAAGAGATTTGAGGGTCTTAATTTTTTTCCTTTGTGGTTGAAACAAATTGTATTTTTTGAAAGGATTAAATTGAGTTTTTAATATCTTCTTTTTCTTCTTTTGAAATGTGAAAAATTGTAATTTGATGTAGGAAATTTAATTGTAAATCTAAATTTTAAAAGAAGATTCAAAAATCTTCTTGGACATGTTGGAAATATTGTACCACATGGAAATTGAGTTCAATTATAAATTTCAAATAAATCAATTTTAAAGTTAAATAATTGGGGAGTTTCAAATTTTCTTTTGCAGAATGACTTAACTTACAAAAAGAAGACAATCTCCTTGAATGATTCTATTTCTCTAATACCTTTTGGATGAAAGTTTGTTTTACAAATTTCATATAATATTTTAAGCTTAAGGGAAGTAATCTAGTGCTATTGAATTGTTTTATTTAGAACAAATTGATTAATAAATAAAACTTTCCTAAAATTTAGAGCTTTTGATATTGTTTCCTGAATGGCAACAGAGAAAATATGGAACTACTTGGAAACATATTTATTCAACACCAACTTGGGATTTCAAAAAATTTTGCCAATCTTTCTAGTTGATCCTCTACTGGATTCATCTTCAGAACCGATTTCTCTGTCCAATTTAATGTGGCAAAAGGTAAAGGGCAGTAGCAATTAAGAGGGAGGGCTTCACATGGGTTAATCTGATATTTAGAAATATTTCATCATAAGTTCTTCCATATTCTACTTTTTTTTTAGCTTGGATTTCACCTTTCATCTCAGATGAATAATTGAGAGTGTTTTTAACAAGATTATGAAGAAATTTTGAATCAATTTTTCTTCTCCAATACACTTTTACAGAGTGATATTTCCCATGATGGTCTTCTTCTGTACCTGAGCAGCATTCCGCAATAGGGAGAAGGTGTTTTACCAAATGCTTTCCCATATGGTTCTCTGCAGTGACCAAGCAGTTTCTGTATATCAAGCAGATTTAAGACCTACATTTTAGCTAACAGGATTAAGAATAGAGTTAGAAATCTTAAGCTTACTCTGTGTTTCCTAGGCTTCATGTAATTATCCTTCTACCCAAGTAGCCAATGTTCCAGAGGGCCAACAAGTATTTCCTTCTTGCAAAATTCAATATCAAGTGGATAATTTGTAAATGCATCATTGTCCTGAGCATTTAGCCAATCTTTTATTATCACTTCTGACAATAGTTGGTCCCACTTTTTTGAATTTCGATGGTACCCTTGGAAATTTGGAACATATATGCCATAGCTTTCTAATTCTTTCTGGCATTGCTCTTTGAACTTTCCAGAAATGCTCTTCTTCCCTCCATGGAGTTTTTCATTAGTTTTTTCTCAGTTGATAAAGTTGTTGTTTGGGTCACTTTTATTGATGCTTTTTTAGTTTAAAACTTGTAATTGATCTTCAGTGGGTGGAGGGGGAACCCTGTCTCCTTGGTTTTTCATGTTTAAAATAGTCTTTACATATTCACGTAGGCATAGTTTTATGGGGTCATTGGAATTTGGCAGTTTTCTGCTACTTCCTTGTTTAATGTGCCATTTTTGGTGGATTTTTAACTATGAATAGGTCTACAATCCTTATTATAATATAGGGAAGTCTTCAATTAGCCCTTGAAAAGGGTGTGGGGTTGTTTGAAGTGTAGATTTTATTGAGGGAAAGAATTTGAAGACAATTGAATCTCAAGGTATCAGCTATTGAATATGATGAATTTTGAGAGATAAAAAGGGTTCATTTACAAATTAAATATCTCAAACAGGTTATTCATCCACTCCATAATTAATTTGGAGCAATTGAGCCACATTCTACATTGTGAAGTGGACAAAAAACATTGTCGGAAGGAAGAAATGTTTTGAATCACTACTTGGATTTTGATAAAAATGACCAAATTTTTTGTTTTTGAGTGATTTTGGGAATAATAATCATTCTGTTCCGGTGAAAGGGCAACAGAATTAAAAAATAAAAAAGATTGAAACTTATCATTAAATTTTGGGTGATCTTAAATTCAAGGCTGCAGTTGTGTGGGAGCAATGCACATAGCTCCAGTCATGTGGGAGCTGTGTAGGGCCCCACACGGCCTGTGAGAGTTTTTTAAGGCCCCACACAACCTGTGGGAGGTTTTTAGGCCACTCAACGCTTAGGAGGCCATTTACTACTCTATATAATTTTTATTTTATATTTTATTATTTATTATTATTTATTATTTATTATTTATTATTTATTATTTATTATTTATTATTTATTATTTATTATTTATTATTTATTATTTATTATTTATTATTTATTATTTATTATTTATTATTTATTATTCATTATTTATTATTTATTATTTATTATTTATTATTTATTATTTATTATTTATTATTTATTATTTATTATTTATTATTTATTATTTATTATTTATTATTTATTATTTATTATTTATTATTTATTATTTATTATTTATTATTTATTATTTATTATTTATTATTTATTATTTATTATTTATTATTTATTATTTATTATTTATTATTTATTATTTATTATTTATTATTTATTATTTATTATTTATTATTTATTATTTATTATTTATTATTTATTATTTATTATTTATTATTTATTATTTATTATTTATTATTTATTATTTATTATTTATTATTTATTATTTATTATTTATTATTTATTATTTATTATTTATTATTTATTATTTATTATTTATTATTTATTATTTATTATTTATTATTTATTATTTATTATTTATTATTTATTATTTATTATTTATTATTTATTATTTATTATTTATTATTTATTATTTATTATTTATTATTTATTATTTATTATTTATTATTTATTATTTATTATTTATTATTTATTATTTATTATTTATTATTTATTATTTATTATTTATTATTTATTATTTATTATTTATTATTTATTATTTATTATTTATTATTTATTATTTATTATTTATTATTTATTATTTATTATTTATTATTTATTATTTATTATTTATTATTTATTATTTATTATTTATTATTTATTATTTATTATTTATTATTTATTATTTATTATTTATTATTTATTATTTATTATTTATTATTTATTATTTATTATTTATTATTTATTATTTATTATTTATTATTTATTATTTATTATTTATTATTTATTATTTATTATTTATTATTTATTATTTATTATTTATTATTTATTATTTATTATTTATTATTTATTATTTATTATTTATTATTTATTATTTATTATTTATTATTTATTATTTATTATTTATTATTTATTATTTATTATTTATTATTTATTATTTATTATTTATTATTTATTATTTATTATTTATTATTTATTATTTATTATTTATTATTTATTATTTATTATTTATTATTTATTATTTATTATTTATTATTTATTATTTATTATTTATTATTTATTATTTATTATTTATTATTTATTATTTATTATTTATTATTTATTATTTATTATTTATTATTTATTATTTATTATTTATTATTTATTATTTATTATTTATTATTTATTATTTATTATTTATTATTTATTATTTATTATTTATTATTTATTATTTATTATTTATTATTTATTATTTATTATTTATTATTTATTATTTATTATTTATTATTTATTATTTATTATTTATTATTTATTATTTATTATTTATTATTTATTATTTATTATTTATTATTTATTATTTATTATTTATTATTTATTATTTATTATTTATTATTTATTATTTATTATTTATTATTTATTATTTATTTTTTACTATTTATTATTTATTATTTATTATTTATTATTTATTATTCATTATTTATTATTTATTATTTATTATTTATTATTTATTATTTATTATTTATTATTTAGTATTTATTATTTATTATTTAGTATTTATTATTTATTATTTATTATTTATTATTTATTATTTATTATTTATTATTTATTATTTATTATTTATTATTTATTATTTATTATTTATTATTTATTATTTATTATTTATTATTTATTATTTATTATTTATTATTTATTATTTATTATTTATTATTTATTATTTATTATTTATTATTTATTATTATTATTTATTTATTATTTATTATTTATTATTTATTATTTATTATTTATTATTTATTATTTATTATTTATTATTTATTATTTATTATTTATTTTTTACTATTTATTATTTATTATTTATTATTTATTATTTATTATTCATTATTCATTATTTATTATTTATTATTTATTATTTATTATTTATTATTTATTATTTAGTATTTATTATTTATTATTTAGTATTTATTATTTATTATTTATTATTTATTATTTATTATTTATTATTTATTATTTATTATTTATTATTTATTATTTATTATTTATTATTTATTATTTATTATTTATTATTTATTATTTATTATTTATTATTTATTATTTATTATTTATTATTTATTATTTATTATTTATTATTTATTATTTATTATTTATTATTTATTATTTATTATTTATTATTTATTATTTATTATTTATTATTTATTATTTATTATTTATTATTTATTATTTATTATTTATTATTTATTATTTATTATTTATTATTTATTATTTATTATTTATTATTTATTATTTATTATTTATTATTTATTATTTATTATTTATTATTTATTATTATTTATTATTTATTATTTATTATTTATTATTTATTATTTATTATTTATTATTTATTATTTATTATTTATTATTTATTATTTATTATTTATTATTTATTATTTATTATTTATTATTTATTATTTATTATTTATTATTTATTATTTATTATTTATTATTTATTATTTATTATTTATTATTTATTATTTATTATTTATTATTTATTATTTATTATTTATTATTTATTATTTATTATTTATTATTTATTATTTATTATTTATTATTTATTATTTATTATTTATTATTTATTATTTATTATTTATTATTTATTATTTATTATTTATTATTTATTATTTATTATTTATTATTTATTATTTATTATTTATTATTTATTATTTATTATTTATTATTTATTATTTATTATTTATTATTTATTATTTATTATTTATTATTTATTATTTATCATTTATCATTTATCATTTATTATTTATTATATATTTTTTATTATTCATAATTCCTGATTTCTAATTCCTAATTTTTTATTTTTTATTTATTATTTATTATTTACTGGATGCTACACAAATTGATTTTAGTTGTTTAGCATGCTGTAAAACTCAAATGGGACTTGTAGCATGCCACACAGACCATTTCAGGAGTGTAGCATGCAACACGGCCCATTTGAGCGGTGTAGCATGCCACATGGCTCATTTGATCAGTGTAGGGTGCCACACAGCCTATTGAGCCATGTAGACAACTCAAAGAGCCATTTAAATAGCCGTGTACATGCCTCAATGAGACGTGAATTTAACATTACCCTTTTTTCAATTTGGAAGGAGAAACCAAAATCAGTATGATGTTCAGTTGTATGAAGGCTGGGTGGAGGAAAAGTAGTTTGATGAGGAAAAAAAGAAGTCTTCCATAAAATTTCTATAATTCCAAAAGCTTCTGCATAATCAACTATGAAGACAAGAGTTGGGAAGGAGAAACCATGTCCTGTTTCCTTAGAGGGAGCAGGGATTGGGGTTTTATTAGGTTTTTCAATATAAGAGAACAAACCATAAGTACAACCATTCAAATCGTCCTGATCTGTATGAGGAACATTGGAAAAGTCATCACAAGTTAAAATGAAATTAGAAGCATGAAGAAAAGAATCCCTTTGATCATTCCACTCTGGAGATTTCCAGTTTGGAATTTTGAAATATTCTGATACTTCCTTGTGGTTCACACAAGCAGTGTTGGATAAAACTTGGATTGTATTGAAAATAAGTTGGTTATTTACTGGAGGCTTAGACCACAACATGTAATAATTTTCTATTTTTCTGGTTTCATTTCCTTTCTCCTTGCATATATTCCTATTTTGAAATATATTTTTATGGCAATCAGTGAACAAAGACATAATCAGAAGTTTTTTATTGATTCCAAATTACCTTCAGAATATCCTTGTTCAGTTCCCTGACAAAAGCCAATTCCAAACATGGATCCAGTTTTTGTGTTTCTATTGGTTTTTTTCAGGTTCTGTCAATTGTTTTCAATCACATATAGATCTTTTACCATGTCAGAAAGTTGGGTTGCCAGCCATGTGAATGGTCCTTTGATCCAATGAATGATAATTGAGCACAACATGGGTTGGTAATTTATGCTTCAAACCACTTGTAGATAAACTGGAAGTCCTACTTTTGTTACTAATACTTGGCATGGACTTAGACCTTCTTCTGGATGATGAAATAGATGGACTTGGAGATACACTCCTTCTTGCAATAATTACGCTCAGTTTTATAATTTTTTTTTGTGCTCTGGATGAGTATGGAATGGATTGAAGTAAGGGTTGTGGAAGTGGCCTAAGAACAGAAAACTTTTGGTTGATTGTCAATGATGCTTTAGATTTAAGGGCTCATCCTCACTGCAAAAGTTGTCTCAAAAGCACCAAAAGGAATACAAGTGACAAGGATGAAGATATAAGAAAAAGGGTTAGGTCAATAATATGAAACCGTTAATGATGATTGAGATACATACCTGTTTCTAAGTTTAACCACGTTCAAAGACACATCCTGATTATTGGTTTTCAATGGAAACAGGTGGGCTGGAGATTGGTTGAATGCATTGTAGTTGACTTGATCCATGGTTTAGTATTACACATAATGATGATGAACTGATTCATGTTTCAAAGAGGGGTTCAAGGACAAGCAGGAATGTATCAAGGGTTCAAGGATGATAGGTTGATTTCTTCATTTCTGCTTACTTTAAAGATGAATAAAAGAATTGATGGTGTCGATGGTGATATGTGAAAATAAAAGTTCAGTTGATTTGGTGGGGACAGAAGCCATGATTGGAAGAAGAAGAAGATAGAGTGGAGAGGAAGAGAAAGATTGAAGTCAGTGTTGGATTGATGAAGATGAAGGATTCAAGAGATTGAAATAGTTGCATCAGCTCTTACCCTTGAAATGCAGTGATGATGAGTGAAAGTTGGAAGAGATGCCTTGCAGTCAATGGGTGATAATAGGATTTGGATGGAGTGTTTGGTTTTGATGAAGAGGCTGATTGGATGGTGGTTTGATTCTTGGAAGTTGAGAGGCAATTGAAAGATTTCAGAAACCAGTAGAGCACAAAAGCAATCAGTCTAACTGTTCAGATTTTCAAAAATTAAAAAAGTGGATTAAAACTTACCTGGATGGACCCGCTGGAGTCCTTTGGAGCTGCTGGAATTTTCTTTCTTGTTGCATTGTTTTCAGGACCACCAAAACGCTTGTTTATTTGCAAGCACTTTTTTTTTAGATTGCAAATCAAAAAGAAAGGCTTGCGCCAGAAAACACATCAGCAAGTTTGCAATTGCTTGTATATGCAATTGCAAAGTTTCTGACTGTTGCTGGAGTTTGCCAGCCACTGGCAGGGGGCCAGGGCCCATCAAGGTGCACAGACCTCTCTCAGGGCCCTGGAAACCTATGAGCCCGCGACAGGGTTTTCTTCCACAAACCTGTCGCTAGGAGAGCCCAAATGGGTTGCTCGCTTTCTTCAGGAGGAAAGCGAAAAAAATTGGGGCCCCAGGATCAAATTTGGCTCTCCCAGGGCCTGGAGCGCTTGAGGCCCATGAGCACCATTTCCATGGGGAGCCCAGGGCAAGTGCCTATGGGTTTTGGCCTTTTTGGAAGGCCAGAAACAACCATGAGCTGGAGTTTGGGTCATTGAAAAGTTAAAAACATGCTTGGGTATACCATGCCATGAGTTTGTGTTTGGTGGAGGTCATGATTCAAGCCAAAAATCAGGGGTATGTCTTGCATGAAGTTTGCTTCAATTTGTCTATACTTCTCATGAAATAAATACCCTTGACATTGCATTGATGAGGATAATGAGTGATGTAAAATTCAGATCATATTTTGGAATTTAAATGAGATTGCTTTGAGTATTTCGAAATGGTAATTTGACACTATTTTGGCAGAATTCCTGATTATAAAAAAGGAGTGGAGCAATGGATTTCATTTTTGATATTTGAAGGTTTCTATATCTTTTCCCTTGTCAATTTCACTTCTGAAAAGATTCAATATGATACTTTCAACTTTGAGGGAGATATCTGATGAAACCAACATTTTCTGTTTGTCTTTAAATAATGATTACAATAAGCAATAAGTTTTGTATTTAGGTGCATTCTTGTAAAAATTTATTTATAATCATGATTTTTGTTTAACTCCAGAAAAGGACTTTTTTTAAATATTTTTTTCTAAAGAAAATGTTTTACTATTGTTATTTCACTGTTTTTGAGCTCCAAATGAATAACTCAAACTTGTTTCCAAAATTTGATGATTTAAATATTTCAATAAACCATTTATTCTTTTCATTTTTCACTTTAAATGTTCAGAATAAAACATACATTATGTTTTTAATAGTTCTTGGTGCCTGTGCACCTGCCTGATCACAAGATTCATAAAGAGTAATACCATTTGTGAATGCACTATTAAATTTGGGCAATAGGTCTGTTTATCTTGGTGGGGTTTTAATTTATGGAAGAACAATTTAAAATGTCTTTAGAATCCATTTGATTTCTCTTGAGGATAAAAATTTAGGTATTCAAAATACATGTTATGGTTTATATTCATTAAAATAACTGGAAAAACTCTTCTATTGCATGATAGTGATTTATGTCCCTGAACCTGAAGGAAAATTGTACACTTAGGCTAAGGGAACCACATTCCTTCAAACAACCAGTTTGTGGTGTTTGTGGGTCACCACAAACCTACATGACACAGTGGCAAGTATTGAGCGTCCTGGCCCTCATTCTGGAAAACTTTGCTTAAAAGTATAGACATGGTCACTTCCCACTGTGACTAGGTGAATGTAATTTATCATCAATTACCAAAATATCTTGGAACTTTGGTACATGAGAAATATGGAATATTTTGGGTTATGTGAAGTTTCTTCAACCAATCAGAAAGATTAATAAAGAATATTCAGGGCCATGAAAGAATCACAAAATCATTTACCTCCACCAAATTTCTTTTGAATGCTTCCATGTTATTTATCTTTTTGGATGAAAGTTATTTTCCAAAGTGGGCATTTCAGTAACATCTAGTTTCTGGAGCCAACATGGTGGAATAGTTATCCTAAAACCTCCACTTTTCCATACCAATGACTAACGGCCAATGTTTTTTGGGAAATTGGAAAATTTTAATGGGGAGGTGGACCACTTAGGCTACGTTTTCCACCTCCCGGAGCCATCTCACACTTCAACATGTAAATATTGATGTTGTGCTTTTATATCATGTCTGAGTGTTGCAGAAAATGAGCATGTTTTTTATTCTGCAGGTTGAAAAAAATCAATTATTCTGTGTGATTTTCCAACCTAATGACTCAATCATGTGTCAACCAAAACTCACTTTGACAGGAAATTAATGTTCTCTCAAAAAATATTTACCATTCATACCTTTAGGCTCTTTTTACATCCATGTAACAATGAACTCTCACAATGTGAAATTCATAAGAGAGCATACCCAAGTATCCCCAAGATATTGGCCTCAGCCAGAAATATGTCACTGTTTTTGCACTGAAAAATATAGTTCACCAAATTTAATTCTTGGATCTTTGTTCCTACCATCATTTTTTTAGGATGGGTTCAATGATTGAGCAAGGTGAATAAAATATTTTTAGGGACATGCAAGGATCATTAAAACCTGTACCTCTACCAAATTTCTTTTTAATATTGCCATTTTGTGATTCATCTTCTTAGATGAAAAATATTTTCCAGCATGGGAATTTCAGTAAAAGCATGTTTTTCCTGAAAAAAAAGCTGGACTAGTTATGCCAAGTTTTCCACTTTGCCACACTATGGACTGAGACCCAGCTAATTTGGGGAAATTGGGAAATTTTCATGGGGAGGTGGAAAACTTAGGCTAAGTCTTCCACCTCCTTGGGCCACCATCCAATTGATTATATGGATATTGATGGTTTTTTAGTGCATTGCTTCTGGGTGTTTCAGGAAATAATAATAAATGAGAATCTGTAGTTTTAAAACCAATTATTTCTTTAAGTCATTGTTCAATCTAGTGAATCTTCCATAACTGAAAAAAAACATGGAATTTATAATCACCTTCATCCTTCACCTCAACCCCTGCTTGGTGTTCTCTGAATTTGGTAGTTACAGCCCTGGATGAAAGTAATGTTGCTCTACCAGAAACTCCTGAGAATTTCAAACTTGACTTTCTCTCACCACAACATAAGAGATCTTGTCATTCTTATCAGTTCACAATGGATTCAATAAAAGATTCACTCCAACTGGATTAAGTTAAATAATTTATAATTTCAAACCAGGCAGGTCATAACCACTTCAGAAATCCAAAAATTGTGAAGGAGAAGATAATTTGCAGGAACTTGCAGAGACTCAAGCATTCAGCCACTGCACTTTAACCTTTTGAGAGGTTCATTAGTTCTGTATGCCATGACCCAAACTCTTCTGGGATGTTTTGAGCGCTTGATTGGAACATGACTGATGATTTTGGGTGCAAATCTTATTAATATGTCATCCAAAACCTGTTTTTTTTCTCTTCTTTAGAAAATTCATTCATTCATAATCATTTAATGTCCTTGAAATCCCCTACGCCCACTCAAAAATTTTTACAACCACAAAAAGATGCAAAGCTTTGGTTTTTGGGAACAATTGCAATAATAACTGCTGATTTATGTTTATTTCACAGTTTTTTACCAGTCTAAATTTTTCCTTCATGGCTTTCAGCACAGTAAAATAAAAGCACAAGGCCTTAGAATATTGGGAAAAATTTCTGAAAAAGCCTACCAAAGATTGTGGGGGACAAAATGGTGATTCAACTTTTCTCAAGAGTGGAGATGGTTTTTCCAACTTTCTGTATGATTTTTCTTGATCCAGGGAAATTCATAGCCCCAAAACAGTGAGTCTATTGATGGTGGAAGGATCATGAAACTGAAGCAAATTTAAAATTTATATCAATGTTTCATTTGCACACACAGATACATCCATTTAGTCTTCTAATATAGCATATGATATTCTGCAAGGGTTTGTACAGTTGAATCAAATTGAGCTTCTAGAATAATCAATTGAAGTTCTAAAACCCAATTTTTGGAAGAAGGCACAAAGTGAGCCAGAAGGAAAAAGATAATATAACCAAAAAGGTTTAAGGGTCACAGGCAGAAATCATGGGGGAAATGGAGATTTAGATTATTACCAGAGATTTGTTCTCAGACCAGGATTGAGACTGCCATGGAATGGAATTTATTTACAATAATCATTTGCTGATTCAATTGAGATGGAGTTAATTTTTATGTCTAATGATTCATTCAAAGCTTTTGGTGGACAACCCTTTTTTTGAATTTTTGTCAAATTAAAGTACAATACATCGTTTTTGGGGCCCTTTTTATTTTTGAGACCCACAAATGTACTGGAGCAGGACTAATTCAATAAAGTTACTAAGTTGAGAGGTTTTAAATTAAGTTAGAGACTGGGTAATTTTTTTTTTAGGAAAGTGGAATTATGATTTAGAATCATTGGATTTCATCAAAAAAACACTCATTTCCTGAAAAAAATCAAGCAAATATCATGTATTTCTTGCACACGCAATTCAGTTGCAATCCTACTCAATATAAATTTCTTGAAGGTTCAAAATCTTCACAATTTAATTGTTACACAAGCATGAATGAGAAAGAAATCTTCTTTTGTAGCTTAAGAACAATTTCTAAATTGGGTCAGAGAATGGAACAGTTAGACTAAGTGCCTTACTATGACAATAATTTTGAGATTTTGATAGAGGCAGGAAGGGAACAGCTTGAAATAATTTGAATGCAAAAATTACAAGACAGATATTCAGTAATTTAATTACCCTTCTTTGAAAGCAAATTTTTCATTTAAATCAATTAACCAACAATGCTATCCAGTTTTTCCTGGTAAGGTGGTCCACTTGAGCTAAGCGCACCACCTCACCAGGAGTAACCACCCCAGAATTGCAGATCTAAAAGCACTTGGGAGCCTAAATTTTTCAATCAGGGTCATCTTGTTTATTGAATCCAAATATTTCCCCTCCAGTGTCTACCTAATCAACAAAAAAAACCTACCAATTTTGCTTGCTCATGACCTTCCCCCCCAGAAAAACTGGTATCCAAAGCCCCTCTCAAACTCTAGAATTTTCCTAATTTTGAAATTTTCACTAGATTCAATGGGAAAAAATCCAGATATGGTTAAACATGGCCTTCAATGTATATAGTTCAAACATCATCTTTTCATGCCAAAATTCTTACCAGTTATTTCATGAAATGATTTCAAAGTGTGCATGAGTTGTAAAGCATTTGTACTACTTGCAATTTAATATGGAATGAATTTGGATGGATCCACAACTTATGCTAAGTCAAAAACCTTCCCATCAAATTAGATGTAGCTTTACTGCATAGGACATGTATAGGTAATGTCAAGGGAGGTGGAAAATTTATGATAAGCCGCCCACCTCCCTGGACTTGTGTGCATACAGAAATCACATGGCATGGGAAATCCTTGCAGAGAGGCTGGGGAGGTGGACAACTTATGCTAATTGTTCCAGTGTTAAACTGATCATTAATCATTTGGCATATTCATAATCAAGCTACCATGTGGTTGAGGGGAAGTGGACAACTTAGAACAATTCTTCCACCTCCCCAGATTTTCCACACTATTTTCCCTTGAAATATGATTTCTGCATACCCATGATCCTGGAGTGTAGGACAAATTATCATAATTCATCCATCTCCTTGCACATGGCTCATATTTATTTGGTGTGGTGAAGCATGAAATTTGGTAATACACACCTGCCTATTCCAACAAATCAACTAGGTGAATCCTGCATAATGTAATCTCTCCACGATATTATGCAACCCTGTTAAATTTTTCTTTATTCTTTTGAGCTAAGTGATGCAGAAATGTTGAATTTGCATATATTTTTTTTTTGAATCATGATTCAGAAATGTTATTTTGTGATTGATCCTTCATACTGGTGTATGACCAGCCAGGAATTAGAAAGCACTCTGCCTTATTTAAAAGAATTTAAAATAATTCATATTACACCATTTTAAGAACAATGAAATTGAAAACAATGAATTTTTCTTCTTGCCCTTGATCATTTATCCAATATTATCTGAGTAGATTTAGTCAAAATATATTCAGGAAAGAGGAAAATTACAATCCTCATTTCCCAGAATTCGCAAAATGCTAAACCTGACACCTGATTCATCATATTTTGCTATTATTCAGTTCCCAAAATTGAACTCTCAACAATCAATTCAAACTGAATATCAATCCATACAGTAAACCTGCAACTGTGTGTTCCCCAGTATGCATTTTTGAGCAATAGTAGATTTAAACAATCTTATAATAATAACACATCAATTAAACAAGCTATTGTACCTGTGCCAGTATTATGCATCTCTACTTGATATATTATTCAATTAGCACTTCAGCCAAATCAATAAAATTGGCAAGGAGTAGTCTGACGTCCATATTATGGAAAATTGGATCTTGATATATTTCAACTTCAGCTCTTCCTCATGGTTTCTGGAATTATTGAGCTCATTTTCTGATTCAATAATTATTGGTCAATTCCATAAATATGAGAATGAGGAATTTTTTGGAAACACATAACGGTCAAGAATGCTTTCAGTGGAAATTTTTTGTGATAATTAAAATCATTAAATGAATTGGAAGCTCTTCATATATATTATCTGAAGAAATCAAAAGAATAAATAACTCAAGTTTGACTGCATGATCCATGTTTATTTTTATGAATCATGCACAATTGCCACAAAAAAAACATCATCACACTCATTGGTGCAAATGGTAGCCCCAGAGTATCTTTTGTATTTCAGTCATGAATTGATTTCTCATTGAGCTTTTCCCATGTTGAAGAAGAATCTATTCAAATCTACAAGTATAATTATGTGCATACCCTTTTCCCACTTGGAAAAAGAATTTGAGAACAAAGGGAAATCATAACATATAATATCTTCATTTCTGAAAACTTTCAGAAGCCCAGGAAAAGGAAATATGACTTCCCATTTTTTATGTGTGAAAAATCCATACAAACTCAAAAAATAAGAAACATTTTCATGTGGTTACTAAGTTGGAAAATTAGACATGGAACCTGGTAAGAACTCATACCCCAAGTATAAGATCTCCATGACAATAATACAAACCCATTGCTAAAGAATAGTGTTTATTTTATGTTAATAAAATGCCAAAACCCCAGCTAACCCAAAATCAGCAACCCCTGAGCCATCAAGAGTCCCCCTCCCAGATGACCAAGTAAATATTCCTGGTGTTGAGTAAGATGAAGATTTTGACAAATCTGCTCCCAAATCCTCTTTCATTATAGAAAAACAACACTCTTGATCCCACCAAAACCAAAAGAAGCAACAATACTTGGCCCAAGAGCAATATTCTCTCTCTTTTCATGCACACAATCTTGGCATCCCTGCTTTTTCAAGTGGTATTTCCAATTCCTTGATTTATTGGACAAAATAAATTCTTGGAATGGATTCCAACAACAACAAAATTCTTAATCCTCCCACTGTTGATGAACTAGCATCCCTCAGAAATAACATGGAAAAGGGGAAGGCATCCATTAATGATGCCATAGAATCACACACTGGCGCGCCCAACCAGTACAGCTCCAATTCAAAACTGTGAGAAAAGGAGCTGAAAGTTGTGAAGAAGGATGCCTTATGCCAATTACAACAAAATATGACTTCAATATCTTGATCCCTGGAAACCAATTCTTTGGGCCAAATCAGGTCTAATGATCAGACATGGATAGCCCATGGACGGTCCTTGATACAAAATTCTGGTATTCCCAGATGCAACTGTCACTGGGAACAGAATGAAACATCTTGCTGGAATTCCTATCTCACTGCAATAATCATCAGAGCATGACAGATGTGCCACTAACGCAGGTGGACCGCTTCCTATTCAAAAAATGAGAATTAAAATACCCCAGCCAGAAGAGTTTCCATAATCAATTGTTGGCTTGTCTCAAATAAGGTTATTTGGAAGAAGGATCACAAGGCAGAAGGACGCTCCAGAAGCAGAAAATCTAATGTTTCTGCATCTAAAAGTCTCAACAAGAAGAAAGTGTTTCAAATCAATCTTTTGTAATTTTCTCTTCTGGATCAATGAATAACTGCTTATTATGTTTTCAAATACAGAATAAAAACAAGGAAATTCAAAAGAAAACAGCAGTTGAGCTGGAAATGATGGAAATGTTCCCAGAAACGTTTGCTGTTTTCTTGGAAAGTGGATTCATATCTGATTTTGAGGGTGAAGATGAGTAATTATTGAAACATGCAAATTGTCGAGGGCTCAAAATGTATCCAAAATATAGCATGAAATAGATGAAGCATACATTTAACTGGCCAAAAACCCGTGCATCAAGAGGAATAGACAATTGATAATAATTCAACTTGCTAAAACAAACAATTCAACAAGAGGTGATCACCCACCTATACTTCCTACTTGAATACCTCAAAACTGGTTAAGTAATGAAGCCCTGGAGGATATAACTCCAGTTGAAAAAAAAACTTGGGTTTACTTCCAGAATTTGATCTCATGGAGGCAGTTTCATATCTCAGAACCTAAGTTTACAAGCCCTCTAGCTTAATGGAAACCACACAAACATTGTAAAAATATTCAAAATGGTGTAATTTTCATTTCAGTAATCTAAAAAATGGAGAAGAATGTTTGGATGCAACATTAGCTCTGGCAAAATTTTCCTTGGGTACTACATTTTTGGGATTCCTTGCAGAAACATGTGAAATCAGTGAGTTAGGGGAACGGTATGATGAGCATACATGCACTGAAAATGATGATGTCATGTTTTTGATACACTCAATGTAGACCATGATTTCATTGTGTTTTATGAGCCAAAGCAGTCAATGCTGTAGAGCCATAAGAGAGAACCATGAGAGCCCAACCACTAGAATATAAAAGAGCTCCCCTCAAGGGTTTTAGGGCCCCCATAATTTCCATCTCCCACTTTGGGGGACCTAACATCATAAGAACAAATTTTATTTCTTTTCTTTGTCTGCTGTGGTGGTTATTTATAGACACGCAGGCAAGTAGGCTCAGCGCTGGAAATTTGACTTGGAGCAGCTGTTAGAACTCCGCAGCACAATAGGCTCAGGAAGAGCGCGTTTGTGGACTTTCTAATCCAGAGTGCAAAGTCAGGGGCTCAGAATTGATGCGGGGCGTGCTTTCCTGCTGCACAATAAGCTGGATTTTTTGCCTTTTGCATACAAAAAACATGGTCAAAAATAACTTCCACTCTGCCAATATGGATTTACAAGTGCGGAAGCAAGTGATCAAGGCTAAGCAGTAGAGACTAGGCCAATTATGGATTATGCATTGAGCTTGGAGGAGTATGGGGCCATCAATACTGAAGCTGAGGAGGTGGCATGCGGATTGTTGGAAATCCGTAGTAATGCCACATGCAGGATTGGGAGTGATCAACTAAGGAAGATCAATGGGGACCTGTTGTTAGTTATGCATTGGCGTGACTGAATTGTTAGGGAAGATTGGAAACATGATCACAAAACCTACTGCAAGTCATTAAATTGGGTAAAGGATTGGACTATTGGTAAGGAGGATCAGTGCGGAATGCATGGAGGTGGTTAAAGGAGGGGTCTTTCTTTTATAGTATTCATTGTTTTGGGGAATAGTTCATTTTTGGAGTTGTATATATAAGAAGGACATTTAGCTTACCAAAAGAAAGGGGGAGGAGAAAAAGGACTATCAAAGGGGAGACTATCCATAGGAGAAACAAAAAGAATTTATTAAAATAATCAGAAGATTATTGGAGTATATTACCTTAGACTGCGTACAATAACAGAGTTTTTATATTATTTATTTGCTTTGAAGAGTGTGATTACCAGCTTGAGTGCTTGGAGTTGTTAATGAGGAAATAGTTCAAGTGCGGAACTTGTTGAGGAGTCTGTGTTATTTATTTACTATTACTTCATTGCAAGTTAGCTTTAGTGGTTACCATCAAGGGTGGGATAGTTTTGCAGATAAGGGATTAGGGGTTGGGAGTGATTCTTAAACCGCTGAAGGCTTTAGTAACTTTACTTGCAGAAGCGTATTATGTTTTGATTTGTGGAGGTACAGGATGGTAACTCAAGGGATTTGGACTTTCCAGAACTTGTAAAAGGTTGTTGTGGAGAATTTTATGGAACACACAATCTCTTTCCACAAATTGGAGGTCTGGCCCCAAAAGTCAATTTCTGTGTTTAAACCTGGTACTTTCTGTGGAGTTATATTTTTTCTTTTCTTACCCTCAATATTTAAATGAAAATTGGAGATTAAAAGTCCAGAATGGGAGACTCCCTTCCAACCCATTGACAGGCTGCATCTGGTAGTGCACCACCCTATCAAAGTGCTCTGCGTCAAACCAAAAATATGATGGGGCCCCACCAAGGGCAATACAGGCGGACAATCAACATATGCAGCACTGGAGTGACTGGAGGAGCAGTGGGGTAGCGGAGCAAAGATTAGGCCAAGGGACTATCCTGGGGTTAGGTTTTGTCCGGAGGATGTCCACCAGTTTCTGGAATGGTTCAAGAATGGGGCCAACAGTGAAGGCACAAACAACGTACACCGGGTTTGGAAGATGTTCAATTGCATTCAGGACAAGGAAGATCTGCAGGATTTGAAGGATATGGTGGGTTATAGTCAACAGAATTGAGAGAAGTTGCGGAGTCAAATAGTGGAGAAATGGGGGTAACAAGAGAAGAGGTTCCAAGAAATGGATCTTGAGCCTCTTGCAATGGAAATGGAAAGGGAGGGAGGTGTTTCCTCAACAAAGTTGTTTGGTGTTTACTGTTACTCATTTGATTGCATTCTAAAGTACCTAGTCCGCAACAAGATTCTGGCGGAGCAAACTGGTACAGTAAAGAGGAGCTTCATGCATGGGCTTAGCTTGGAGTTGCGCAGAAGTTTCCATAGAAAGCTATACAACGCGGGAGTAATTTGCAGGTTGCGGGACAGAGGGGTAACCCTAATTCTGGATATAAAGGACATCCGGGAGGTGGTTATGGGCAAGTTCAAACTGGCGGAACTTATGGTGGAAGACCCAAAGGGTGAAGTAAGGGGGGAAATGCAGGTGAAGAGGGTAAAGGGGCGGTTAACGCAGAAAGAAGCTGCGGAAATGATGGAAATTTGAAACAAGATGCGTCTTTTCTAGAAGAAATCTATGGCAAAGCCAGCGGGAACAGCTCTGGAACCACAAAAAGTGACAAAAACGCATGCATGACTCAGGCACCATCAAGGGCGCCACCCAGGATCAAAGGAGAGCCTTGCGTCTTCCAATGCTACTACTGTCAGGAAGACGGCCATCTTAAAAGGTTGTGTAAAGACCTGAGTGTGGGTGTGCAGAGTAAAATAGTTGAGACGGATGGAAGGGAGTGTTTTTACCCTTCAGGAGAAGCTATACCAGAGTTTCCAGATTAACTTTCACCAAGAAATCTGGCTTGAGCAGCGGCTGGAAAGAAGAAGGAGGGAGCAACCTTGGCAGGGTACATGTTTTCTCTAACCAGGAAACCCCCAGGAGGTTTGGCGGATGCTATTGCCGTCCACTCCAGCAAGAGGAGAATGTATATTGATGGTCCTACCCCTGAAAAAACTCCAGAGAACGCGGTGGTAATAAAAACAGAAGGATCCCACAGGAGGGATTGAGAAGTAGCAAAGAGGAATTGCAGAAAGGATCACCCAGTATCCCTAACTTTGAAAGAGCTGGCGGCAATCTCACCAGTAATGGCCAAGGAGATGGTTGAAGTATTTAAGAAGTTTACAGGGAGTAAGGAGCAAAACCCAAAACCCCAGGAAGAGGAAAAAGTTGGTTCTCTCAAAGTGGGGGCAGATGTTCTGGGAGCAAGGGGGACAATGATGTGCCCTTTAGGCTATGTAGAAATGTGGAACAGAGGCAAAAAAGGCGTTGGGAAATGGTTGATAGGGGATCAATGGTAAATGTTCTCCCATTGAAGTTGGCAAATGATGTGGGGTTGGTCCATCACAAGGAAAATATTGGGTTGTGGACCTTGGGAGGTTTTGAATGCATGGTCAAAGGCGTAGTGGAGAAAGAGATGACGGAGGTGGCTAAGGTATTGGCTCCACTGTTGTATTTGGTAGTAAGCTGGTCGGAGTTCATACTTTTTAGGCCTTTTCTTTTTGCCTTCCAAGAATCTCTGAGCTTCTTTCCCAATAATAGGGAGGGAATCCTTATTTTTGCAGACGCCTTGGGGAAACAATATGAAACAACCATCTGTTGGCCCAAGAGCAGCAGATGGGAACATTAGAAGGGCTGTTTGTTTGTGGACGGAAGCCACAACAATGTGGCAGAAGATTTTTAGATGTTTGCCGTGTGGCCTGTGGGGAAAAGTTTGCATCCTTGCACAGACATTCAACCAATGAGTAGCAAGGAGGAACCCCCGTGGCGCAGTGCAGCATACATTGGGCAGTATGGAGGAAAGCAGGAATTGGGGTAACAATGATGGGAGCGGGGGTAGGATCAAAAGTGAGTCCTTCCTTGTATGCGCCTCCAATGGGTGGAAGAAAAAGCAGCTACCCTTGTGCCACAATTTTGAGTAGCCCGGATTATGTTTCAGGTTGGAAATTAAAAGTGGAGGAAACAACCAACAGATCAAAGTTGATCAAAGTATGTAATTTCAATTGCAAATACAAACCAGTTGCTAAGAAGGTGGGGACACAGAACAAGCCAATGCCACAGGACCTCAACAAACCAATGAGGCCTATCCGTTGGTCATGGGACCCATATGAGTTTCCATTGATAACTGCAGTTCTGAAGGAGGAATTGGCGGGCTAAAAGGAAGAGCAGATGGCAGAACTCAAATTTGGGCTGGAGGGGTGGTTTCTAGAGGAGGAAGTACAATATCTTAAGGCCCTGATTTTCATGCGGAGGAAGGTGCTGTCCTTTTGTCTGGAGGAACAGGGGATGCTCAGGAAAGAAATTTCAGACCCCTATGGAGTACCTAGGGTGCCTCACAACCCTTTAATGCAAATCAAGCCCATTCCTATTCCTGCAGCAAATAGGGATTGGTTTGAGGAGTTGGTGCAGGATCAATTGTGGACGTGTCTGTACAAGCCTTCTTTTTCTAGTTATTCCAGTCCAACTTTGGCAATACTGAAACAGGACAGGAAGATCCTGAGGATTGTCCACAACCTGAAAAGGTTGAACTCAGTCACAATCAGAGACGCTGGGTTACCTCTGAAGGTGGAGGAGTTGGTGGAGAATATGAACTGAAGAGTCTGTGAAAGGTTGGTAGATGTCAAGGGGGGGTACAACCAGTTGGAGCTACCTCCAGGTACAAAACAATGACACAATTTGAGACACAGTTGGTGCAACTTCATTTAACAACGCTTCTGCAGGGGGAAATTAATTTGGTAGCGGTTTACCAGGCACAGATGACGTGTATTTTGCAGGACGATGTTTAGGGAACAGTGCGGATATTCATTGATGAAGCAGAGCAACTGTGGCGGACAAACTATTGGGGAGAATTTGGGGATCAGGCCGTTTGTTTGGGAATACGCACAGAATTTGGAGAGGATCCTGTCCCGGATCAAAGAAAGAGGGATTGAGTGTTTTGGGTAAAAAGTTTGTGGTATGCGTCCCCGCCTTGGAGGTACTTGGTCATGAGGTTTCCCAAAAGGAAGGAAGATCAATAACACCAAAGTTAACAAGGTTATAGATTGGCCTACTCCGCAGAACACCACTCACATTTCCAAGTTTCTAGGTCTATGTGGATGGGTGCAGATCTTCATTGAAGGTTTTGCGGAGATAGGAAGCCCGTTGCAAAGGCTGATTCAGAAGGGAGCTGAGTGTTTTTGGACGGAGGAATGAAATTTCCCGTTCCAGGAGTTGAAGGAGATTTTGGAGAGGTAGATACTGTTGAAGGATGTGGATAACAGAAAAGGGGGAATCCGCCTGGAAGTAGACTCAAGCAAGTTCAGTGCAGGTGGTGTGCTAACCCAAGAAGATGAAGGGAAAGACAGGCCAGTGCTCTACAAGTTGGTAACATTTTCTGAGGTCAAATTGCAATATTTGCAGCCCAAGTTGGATTTGTGTGGGGTAACAAGGATTGTGCAGAGATTACAGCATGTGATGTTGGGGTGACATTTGAACTCCTGGTGGATGAGGAGGCTCTAGCTAGGATGATTAATTCCCCAACCTTTCCTTATGCTCTCATGATGTGGTGGATTGCATACTTAAAGTTTTTCAATTTCACAGTCAGGCATGTTCTGGGGAAGGCATTTACAATGCCAGATTCCTTGTCTTGGTATCTGGAGATCTGGTGTGCGGCACAGGAGGATTTGGATGTGGAGAAGAGGCTCCTGACGGTTGCAACAAGGCTGCAGAAGTTGGAAAACTTTCCCTGAAACATTTTGGTAGGTTTCAGGCATTCAAGGAGTACCTTTGGATGCTATATTTTCCGGAGGGTTTGTCAGCAACAGAGGTTAGATGGGCACGGCGGAAGTTTACACCTTTCTTTCACCAAGTTGGGCAGTTATGGAAGCAGGCACTTCAAATGACCCTGGTTGTGGTCACAAGGCAGAAGTATCAGCAGGAATTGTTACAGGGCCTCCACAACAACTTAGGGCATCAGGGGGAGGCGGAAACGCAGAGGAGAGTTAAGATCAGGTTCTGATGGCCAGGACTAGGGAGAACAGTGTGGGATTGGGTGCGGAGCTGAAACACCTGTCAGCAGCAGAGCACCAGAATAACTTGGGAGGTGGGTATTTGAACATGTGAGGATGCCCTTTTTGGGAGGATCTTACTGGACGTGGTCCATATCAAGGGGGGGGAAATTCCTGTATCTACTTGTGGCTTTGGAAGACTTTTTGGGATGGGTTGAGGCACATCCATTGGTTAAATTATCAGTTGGAGGAGTTGGATGGCACTCCGCTTAAGCAGAAGGAGGCAGCAGCTCACATGAAGAAATTTCACATGCGAGGCAGTACAGATTTTGATTAAATCACGGTTTTGGGAGACCAAGATCAGGAAATGGCAAACATGGATGAGCCGGTTGCACAGGAGAGTGAGTCTGCGGAGGAGGAGTCCTTGGAGGAAGAACGTTGGGTTCAATTTTCATGTTTTGGGGGGATAGCAGGACGGGGAAGCTCAGATTACCAGAGCAGCGTGGAAGGTCTAGTCTCTAGAGGCCTTTGTCTGGGGTGGTCGAGGTCCTTAGGTGATGTGTTATTTGCGGAGTGGTTTTTTTTTTTAAGAGTTTCTTTCCTTTTTTGAATTTGTGTCTCTATTTTTAGGATGATGTGGGGAATCAAGAGGTTTCCTTTCTGGGGCGCGCCAGGCATCACATTTATTTCAAAGATTATATACAAGAATCAAGGAGCATGGCAAAAAATTTACATTTTTATTAGTAGAGATTTTTTTCCTACTTATATAATTTAGCTTTTTAAAGGAGAAGGAGAGAGAGAGTTGGGAAAAATCTAAGGAAGGAAAATAGCACGGCAGAGCCTGAAACAGAGCTCACCACAGTAACAATGATGCTCACAGAGAAGCTTGCAACGCTGCCCAGCTGGAATTCCAACCAAAAACGTTGTGGTTGTCTTTTATAGACACAAGTCAGAATTGGATGGGCGCTGCGCGCTCAGCAGTAGCTGTGGGCTCAGCAGGGGAATTGCGCTCAGAAATGGGTGCAGCTTTGCCGCAGAAAGTTGCGCTGCGGGCTCAGAAGCAGTCAAATTGGGCTCATCATCTGGTGACGCGGGATGGATTGAATTGGATTGGATTGGACAGATTGGGTGTTGCAAGATGTGAATCAGATTGCATGGATATATCCCGGATATCTGTAATGGCGCATTTGGCAGATGCAGAAATGGGAAGGGGGATCCAAGTTGGGTGCGGTGCAAGTCCGTGTCATGAGAAGGACAAAACATGTGGACGTAATGGCAGGCAGGCAATATGGATGGATATGCAATATGGGTTGTGGATTATGGGATGGTGAGGATAGGGTTGAGGCTAGGGTTCTGTACTAAGGGTTTGTATTTCATTATTCTTGCTTGTTTCTGGTTGTACTTAGGTTAGGGTTGAGGGGGAGGTTACTTAAGCCGCACCCTCAATCTGGTTGGGGGATCGGATTATTGGATCATGGAGGATCACACTGGTTTTCAAAGGTTTTGGAAGGATCTTTTACTCTCATTCTATATCTTGCAGTCAAAGGGTGAACAGTTGCACTCAGGGTTTACAGACGCAAGGGATCAATAACTTCTGAACTTGGAACCATTAAAGGAGAAGTCATCTTCTGAATTCCACATCTGGGGGTCTGGCCGGGAATTAATCTTTTGTTCCTAGTCTCTTGAAACTAACAAGCACAATGTCCCAGTACCAGCCATTGACTGTTGCGGGGTAATCTCACATTACCCCCACTCCTCTTCCTCCTCCTCCTCCGGCTTCTTGGAAGCAACTCTCATCAGGGGCAGGATATGGTGTCCCTTTTTCCAACAATGGCGCCAACCACAAGCCAGTTTGCATAAGGCCACAGGACTATCCTTAAATCCGGTTCAAAACTGAGGATGTTGAGCAATTCCTTGCTCAATACAAAGGAAATGCCTACCCAGAAGGTGCAAAGGGTTTGGACAAGGCTCTGCTTGTTGTCCTCTTCATCACGGACAAAGAGAAGCTTTGGGATGTTGATTAGATGGAGGGATATGAGGAACTCCATCGGCCAAAACTGAAGGCGGAAATCTTGGTGCAGTGGGGAAGGCGCAAACCTTGGTTTTGGGAAAGCAAATTTCAGAAAGCCGCCGCAGAAGCAAGCGTGAATGGCAGAGTCCAGACGCAAGCGCAATTGGGGGATTATGGAGAAATGTTTGATTGGATCTATTGCTACCTGGCAAAGAACAAGGTGCTATTGGGGCAGACGGGCGCAATGAAGAGGGCCTTTTTGTGAGGACTCAGTCCCCCACTCTGCAGGCAGGTGCAGCGGTACCTGTTCCACAACAACTTGGTGAAGAGCTTGCTGGATGGGAGTATTGCGCTTCTTCGGGACATCCCTTTCATTTTTTGTGCAGTGGAAAGCAAGCTGGACTTAGAGGAACTGATGGAGGACATGGCAAATTTCTTCCAGAAGGTGCCATAGAAGTCTGCTTTCCACAATCCGGCGGCACCAATGCAAGCTCCAGTCGCGGGCCCCTCAAAAATGGAAAGTTCTCAGGCCATGCCACCAAAAATGAGCCTGGAGATTAGTGAAATGATGGAATTGATGAAGGATTTAGGGATCTTTTTGAGTCAAATGTTGTCTGGACCAGGCAATCCGCCTCCTCACCTTGGGGGAGCGCTTCCATTGTCAAATTGGCCCACTTTGCGGTTATGCAATTACTTCAGGGACAAGGGACATTGGAAGTTGGGGTGGGATAACATGACAAAGGACTTCAAGGTGGGATTGGTTCAACCAGATGGAATGGGATTCATGTTCCCAATGGGAAAGCGGATCTCCTCCAAACCTGGGAATCCAACTTTCATGAAGCAAGTGTGCACGCAAGGACAGTAATTGGCATTAACTGCTCAAGCTTTGCTGGGGATTGCCACTGGTCCTGGGGTATGGCAACCACCAGGCATAGAAGCAGAAGTGAGGTTGTTAGCAACAGAGGAGTCAGTGGAGGTGGAAAGGATGGATGTGGAGGCCAAGGAACAGGTACTTCCAGCAGCTCCTAAGCCAATTGCGCTTGTTCCGGAAACAGATTGGCAGGGGGTGAATCCAGAGGGGAAGAAGAAGGCAGTGGAAATTGTGTGCAGGGTGATGGGGAATGAAAGGACTATTCCCTTGACCTTGAAGGAGTTGGCGGCGGTGTTGCCAGTTGTGGTAGATGAGATGTTTCAAGGGCTGAAGGATTGTGGGCACAATAGGATCCCTGAAAAAGTGCAGCAGGTGAACTTCGCTTGGGATGATGTGGAGCCCAAGCTAGCGGGGATGAAATCAGTTTCAAATCCACTGGATTAAGTTTTGATGAAGATTGATGGAAGGAAGTTGTGGGCGCTGGTGGATAGCAGTTCTATGGTGAACCAACTACCATCTAGATTGGTTGATGAAATGGGATTGGTTTGGCGGAATGCGCAATGGGGCTTTGCATGCTTAACAGTGGGGCACGGCCCAAAGCGGGGTCTGTTTATGCATGGAAAAGCCCTGCATTCTTGATTCAAACACATGGACAATTTCCAACGGTGATTTGGGTAACCAGGAAAGCGCTTTGCGCATAACAGATGTGGGTTGAAGAGCAAAGGGGCGGGCTTGGAAATGGTTAAGTGTTTTAAAACAAAAAAAGGCCTCTTTAAATTTTTTCTTTGGTTTATTATGGATGGAAGGTACGCATGGGTTTGGGAAAATTCTTTTTCTTTCTCTCTCTCTCATGAATGTGGGCCCCCGGCTGGTTTTCTTTGTACTTTCTCTGTTCTGTAGATGGTTATGGAGAACTGTGTGGCAGTTTGTCTGGGGGGGTCCAGGTACCTTGAGCAGATACTTCTCACTCTCACAGATTCCTCACTCTTGCAGGTTGCTCTCAAAAGCACGGATCTTTCACCCAGATTTTCTCTCTCTCACCAGATACTCTCAGTGGCATGGATTTCTCACTCTTGCAGATCTTGCGCGCAGATGTTCTTACTCTCACCGGATGCTCTCAGTGGTGGGGATCCTTCTCACTCTCGCAGATCTTGCCGCAGATCTTATTTCTCTCAAGGGTCTCACAAAGCCCAAAGGCTGCTCAGGATGGCGCGGCAAAAGTGCTTATCTTTGCATAGGCGCGCAGGAGGATACAAGATGGAATGAAAGAATGAAGGGAGTAAGGGGGGAGATCCACCTACGCCGGCCAAGTCCTCATCACATCCTCTGCGTTTGCGCAAGCCTTGGCGGCTAGCAATTAGAATGCCGCCAAGAACTTGCCTTGCGCATCAGAAGTGTGTGCGTAGGGAACCGCTAGAAACTGCCAGAGGAGTTTTTCCGCGTTATTCACCATCACTTCCAACCTTGCCAAGGGAAGAGCCGGAACTAAGGGGATCTCTGGGATCTTTGGAGTTGAAGCCAGAGGGGTTGCAGCGGCCGCGGGTTCCGGAGACTACTTGATCACCACTGGAGACAGCGCGCAAGCAGGCTCTGGTGATGACCTTGGAACCAGAGATGGTGATGGCGGCGGTGGAGATGAAGCCGGAGGATGAGTTGGTCTTGGAGGAGTGGGAGGACGCGGTGGGGACAGAGGAGGAGATGGCCTTGGTGGTGGTGGAGGAGGAGTGACCCAATTGTTGGGGATCCTTGGGTCCGTTGCTGGTACATTCATCCATACCTGCGCGGCCCACTCATGGGCGGCGTTCCAGCAGGCCACAAAGTTTGGGAAGTACTGGCGCCTTGGATATCCAGCCCGGCAGAACGGCAAGCCCGAGTCATGAATCTTGCGCAATTGAGGATTTTGAGGGGCGCTTTGTGGAAGGTTGAAAGGCAAGCTGGGTGGGGTCCACTCATTAGTCAAGATCTCCTTGTTTCTTGAGATCACAAAGGTGTTGCAACCGGTCCTCTTTCATGGGTAACCTTGGGGGCAGTTGCATGGCATGCCCTCCAATAGCAAGCAGCGGTGGTGTCCAGCTTGGCATGGGACACAGGCGCGCCAGCCAGGAAGGATGAGGCACAAAAGGTTGTTCCGGCTTCAGTATGTGCAGGAAATATTTGGTGAAGAGTGTTGGATGAGGTTTTTTCTTTGTTTCTTTGGTCTGATGAAGGGGTTCAGAGGGGGAAGTGGTATAACTGGGGTATAGTTGGAGGCAGGTGAGATAGTGGTGGATCTCTGGGGACAGAACTCAAGTTGGGGGGGATGTGGTGGTCTTTTATAGAGGCAAGGTAGAATTGGCTGTGGGGTGCGCGCTTAGCAGTAGCCGCAGGCTCAAAAGGGGAAGCGGGCTCAGCAATGGGTGTGGCTTTGCCCCAGCAAGTCGCGCTGCGGGCTCAAAAGCAGTCAAATTGGGCTCATCATCTGGAGATGCAGGATGGATTGGATTGGATTGGATTGGACAGATTGCGTGCGGATTGTGCATTGCAAGACGCAGATTGGATTGCGCAGATATATCTTTGGCCAGATCCAGACATGCGCGGGGGGATCCGAGTTGGGCGCGGCGCAAGGCCGCATCATGAGAAGGACAAAATGGGTGGACATAATGGCAGGCGGGCAATATGGATGGATATGGGATATGGGTTGTGGATTATGGGATGGGAAGGATAGGGTTGAGGCTAGGGTTCTGTGCTTAGGGGTTGTATTTCATTATTCTTGCTTTTTTCTGGTTGTACTTAGGTTAGGGTTGAAGGGGAGGTTACTTAAGCCGCACCCTCAACCCAGTTGGGGGATGGAATTATTGGATCACAGAGGATCACACAGGTTGTCATAGGTTTTGTAAGGATCTTTTACTCTCAATTCTCTATCTCTCAGTCAAAGGGTGAACAGTTGCACTCAGGGTTTACAGACGCAAGGGATCAATAACTTCCAAACTTGGAAACATTAAAGGAGAAGTCCTCTTTTGAATTCCACAATGTTGGAAAATGACCAGTATCAGCTCATCCAAATTGTAAAGGTACGGGTTGCATTTGGCTTCCTCAATTCCTCCACAGCAATTGTTGCTGTAGCTTTGGAAGTCTTTATGTTATGGAGAGATCAGGAAGAATCAGGTTGATCTAGATGGGCAGGATTTGGAGGATTGGAAGGAGAATAAAGGAGATGGATTCTGGATTGGAGAAGAATGGCCTGGAGATTTTTGTACCAGCAATGGAGGCAACAGCAACTCAACAATGGGCGCGGGAGCTGTTAGGAGATTTTTTTTTTGAATTTAGTAAATAAAAAAAAATATGTGGTATGGGAGGCAAATCAGCGCTGATAATGATGGACAAGTGCAGGGACTCAATCTCCGCAGGAGGAGTTGTGGTTGGGGTAGTTGTTTCTTGAAGGGTAGGTGATGGAAGTTGAAAGAGGTGAACGTTGGGCACAGCCAGGGGGGGAGGTATCAGAGGTGTTACCACTTGGACAAAGGTGGGAGCTGTGTTGGGCATGCAAGGTACTTGGCCAAGTCCAACATTCAAGTTATGAATGTGGCCCCAGGCTTGGGTTGAATCTCCCAAGGCTGCAGCAGTAGGAAAGTCTGTGCGTCAAGGTGGGGGAGATAGCATTTCTGTGACCTCTGAAATGGGCAACATGGAGGCAGAGGAATCCCACTCCGGCGTTCAGTCTTTGGTCTTTATTGGCTCATTGTCATCCACCACAAAGTTGGCCATAGGGCCACTGCAAAAATGTTTGCAACAGGGGCCGGAGGTAGAGCAAGGGTGGGGAGGGGGACAAGTCCACAAGCATCCAGGATTGGGGCAACAAACGAACACCTGCGGTGGCCTAGAATCCGGAAATTGCAGGCTGGGGGACTGTAGTTGGAGGTCCACATTCTCCACATTCTTGTTCAGTACTTGTATGATTCCATGGTGAAGATATTTTTTTCCTTGAGGTGGGTCTTGGGTGGAGTTTTAGGAAGTAGGGGGTGGGGTATCCAATGGGTGGACTAAAATTGTCAAGCGTGGGAATCCTGGGGACAGAAAACAAGTTGTGGGGGGATTTGTGGTTATTTATAGACAAGGAGGCAAGTAGGCTCAGCACTGGACATTTGACTTGGAGTGGCTCAACAGGGGTTAGAACTCTGCAGAAAAAGAGGCTCAGGAGGAGCGCGTTGTAGAGACTCCTGTGGGATTATATAAATAAAGTAGCAAATAGCTTTCTGGAAGTCCTTGAAGGGGAATTTAGTATTCCTTCTACTCCTTTTGATTATTAGTAAAACTAAGAGTAGCCTTGAATTGCATGCCCTTCTAGTACTGTAGTTTGTCTGAACAAGAATTTATTTAAATTAATGGCTGGTTTCTTTGAGACTTAAAATAGGTCTCAGATCAGACCTAAATTAATTATTAACTGTTATTTGTGGTTTTTGTTGAAGAAAAGACCAGATGTATTGGATTATTGGTCAGTTAATTATCACATATATTTGATCTTAACCAATATACCAAATATTAAATGGTTCAAGGTTTTATCAAAGGGTGGTTCAGGAGGGGACCCAAAGATGGGTTTATCAACAGGGGGCTGGGTATAAGGAAAGTTGTAAGTTTCTTTTTGTTGTGCTCCCTTTCTTTTTATGGGTCATTTATTTATTAATGGGTGGTGTTTCTTTAATATGGTGCTGAATATTTAGGTCACAGAAGAGCCCTTATTCAAGCACCTGTTGGATGGTTCTGATTGGTTAAGGTTGTATTATAACTTGGTTTCTGATTTCTTGTTTCCTTATAATTGGTTCACTAATAATATTGATCTGGGTAGGTACCACAGATGGATTGGTTGATGGGCCAGAGGGCCTGATATGTGTGGAGAGGTGGGTCATAGGCCAGATGGCCAGAGATGGGTTATGATAGCATGAGGATACAAACTGGATAGGGCAGAGAGGCCCTCCTTAAATAGAAAATCTGGTCCTCAGGGGATGCTCAGGGCTGCCCTTGAGGGTTCCCTGGGGCTTCCCCTGTTACAGTGGGATACAGGTACATGAGGAATTTCCGCTGTTTGGGAAAAGCTTGTAAAGTTAAATGAGGCATATCTGATGGTTCAAAAAAGCTTTTAAAGTTACATGAGGCATTTCTGCTGGTTGGGAAAAGCTTGTACAGGGGTTTCATGCATGCACAGCCTAGCATAAATTGCTGTGAAGTGCAGATAGGTTGAATTTGCTGTGCTGTATGGGTGTTTTGTTTAGTTCTACTTGATTCTACCTACATGTATTTCTGTGCAATACTGGTGGTTTGTTTGGTTCTGGTTTAGACTTGTCTAACTTCCTCCTGCCTATATTGCTCCTGTATACTTCTCCACAGCCTCCTGTATGTGTATTTGTATGTTTGTATGTTTCTTCTTGAGACTTTTTTGGCTTCCTCCTTCCTATATTGCTCCTATATACTTCTGCACAGCGTCCTGTATGTTTATTTGCATGTTTTTTTGGTTCTTCTTGAGACTGGTTTGGTTTCCTCCTGCATATATTGCTCCTGTATACTTCTGCACAGCCTCATGTATGTATATTTCTGTATGCTGATGACGTGACTGGATTGGGACTGGTTTCACTGCCCCCTATGTCTGTATTGATGTATTCTGGCTGAAGGGACAGGGTCTTACAGATTGCACTGCCTCCTGTACCTGTATCTTTGTATGCTGATAAGTTGACTGGATCTGGACTGGTTGCACTGCCTCCTGGATCTTTATCTTTGTATGTGACTGGATCTGGACTGGTTGCACTCCCTCTTGCATCTGTATTTCTGTAAGCCAATGAGGTGACTGGATCTGGAATGGTTGCACTGCCTCTTGCATCTTTCTTTCTGTATGCTGATGAGGTGAATGGATCTGTGATGGTTTCACTGCCTCCTATATCTGCATTGATGTATTCTGGCTGAGGTGACAGGGTCTGACAGATTGCACTTCATCCTTTACCTGTATTGCTGTAGTCTGGCTGAGGTGACAGGGTTGTATGGTCCTGGTGTTGAGGGTAAGCTGTTACTGGTATGTACTAGGGGGTTTACAAGGTATTTCTTATGTCTTCTACAGAGATGTGACACCTGGTTGGGTATGAGTTTGCTACAGTTGGAGGTTTGTTGGACTGTATCTTCTAATGCATGAGGGATAGAGGGGTACTTTGGCTGAGTGACTATAGGTTATTCTTGATGTCAAATCCATTTCTGAGATTACTTTGAGGGTTTGATCTGTTGTTACACTAGAATAGTGAGTCAGATGGCTACAGGACAGGTTTGGAATACCACAGCATTGGTTGGCTGTCTTATCCGGGTTACAAAGTCAGGGGCCCAGCATTGGTGCGGGGCACGCTTTCTGTGGCACAATTATCCAGAGTTTTTTTCTTTTGCATACAAAAAAGGTGGTCAAACATAACTTCCCCATTGAAACTATGGATTTACAAGTGCAGAAGCATTTGATTGAGGCTAAGTAGTAGAGATTAGGCCAATTATGGATTGTTCACTGGGGTTGTGGGAGTATGGGGTGGTTGAAACTGAAGCTGAGGAGGAGGCATGAGGATCATTGGGGATCTTTAGTAATGCATAATGCGGGATTGGGAGCAATCTGCTAAGGAAGATCAATGGGGAACTGTTGTTAGTTATGCATTGGAGCGACTCAAAGGTTAAGGAAGATTGGCAACATGATCACCAAACCTCCTAAAAGTCATTGGATTGGGTAAAGAATTGGACTATTGGTAAGGAGAATCAGTCCAGAATGCACAGAGGCAGTTAAACAAGGGGTCTTTCTTTTTTAGTATACATTATATTGGGTAAGAGTTCATCTTTGGAGTTATACATATAAGGAGGAAATTTCCCTTATGGGAATAAAGGGGGAGGAAAAAATGGACTATCAAAGGGGAGACTATCAATTGGAGAAAGGAAAAGAATTTATAAAAAGAATCAGAATATTATTGGAGTATATTACATAAGACGGTGTACAATAAAGGATTTTTTGTATTATTTTCTTTTCTTCAAAATGTGTGATTACCAGCTTGAGTTCTTTGAGTCTTAATTAGGAAATAGTTCAAGTGCGCAGCTTGTTGAGGAGTTTGCCTTGTTTATTTACTATTTCTTCATTGCGGGTTAGATTTTGTGGTTACCATCAGGGGGGATAGTTTTTCAGATAAAGGAATAGGGGTTGGGAGTGATTCTTAAACCGCTGCAGGCTGCAGTAGCTTTCCTTGCAGAAGCGGATTATATTTAGATTTGTGGAGGTACAGGAGGGTAACTCAAGGGCTTTGGGCTTTCTGGAACTTTGAAAAGGTGTTGAGGAGAATTTTAGGGAACACAAAATCTCTTTCAACACCGCACACCTCATTTCAACCCCCTTATATGTGTTATTCATTTTTTACAACATTCAGGAGCCTTTCTGGAAGTGATCAAACTTAGCCTATAGCTAAGTTCAACCACGTCTGTTGTCATCTCAGGTGTTAGTGAATTGCCCATGACTTTTAGTATTATGATGCATGCAACTAAATCATTTCCATCTTGCACTTTGGGGGACTTAACATCTCAGGAGCCCGCTACTCAAAAGCAATCAACGTTAGCCTATAGCTAAGGTCAACCACAAGCCCATTACTTGGAAGTGATCAACCTTAGCCTAAAGTTAAGGTCAATCAAAATCCCATTACTAGTAATTGATCAAACTTAGCCTATAGCTGAGGTCAACCACAAGCCCATTACTTATAAATGATCAAACTTAGGCTATAGCTAAGTTCAACCACGTCTGTTTTCATATCAGGATTGCCTTTCCTTATAAACCTTTACATACATGTATTTTTATTTTCATCCCATTCTTCTTTTGTCAACCAGAAACTTGTAATTGTATTTAAAGCTAGATTAAATGAATGAACAAAATCCAATGATGTGGGTTGACCCTGACTTGGAGAGGTTCAATATCTAGGTTAAAATCTTAAACTCTTGAAATTTTTGAATAAATAAATATCTAACAAAGTTGTTACATCCAAACAGAAATTGAAGTAAGCGTGGAAAAAACCAAGATCCTCATTTGCACAGAATACAAGATCAAGTTGAAAGATTCTGAGTAAATTATACTTGATGCATCACCTTTTGGAATGCTACATTAAATCTTCTTTCAATCATAAAATCCTAAACATTTTTTTTTCACTGCACAGAGTTTGGATCTCATACTGTTTAAATATTCCAAAATATCTTTTTATGAAAGAAATATATATAACATAAAAATTCCCATATGTGAATTGTGTAATTTGAGAAAAGCCCACTAACTCTAGGTATTAGGATTTTTCTGGTCAAATGGTGCATTATTCACATTTTTTAACACCAAAAGATGATTTAAAATCATGATTTTGTAATAAGAAAATTACTTTTAAGATAAAATATGTGATGTTCCACAAGGCAATTGACCTTACATATGAATCCAAACACATTGGGATGGGCTAAGTATTTTAGGTGGGCTAACCATGAGAATTTGAAATGATTGATTGGCTTGAAAGCTTTTTCAAAATACACAATCTACTGTTCAATTCCTCGCCAATTGATGTGAATATAAATATTAAAAATAGAATTAATTCTTTTTTGAATACTTAAGCTCACCAGGAGGTAGAAGATCAAATAAAAACTTCCATTCAGATTCATTTCTATTTCCCTTTGAAATAATCAATCTCAAACAACCTCCAAAAATCTGAATTACCACCACATCCACATCAATTAAAACTGTGGAGAACACTACTAGAGTTGGGAAAATTTGGATATTCCAATGTCCCAAACGTTCTCAAAGCAATATTGAACATGGAAGGAATCTATACAATGGTTTTGGAAGGTCCAAAAAAGCACATCAAACCCATATAATGCAATCAAATGATTCTACAAATGTATGTGATTTAATTTTTCCTGCATTTTATCAATATTTAAAAGGTCATTGATGAATTATTATTGTTGGAAAACATAAACCCCAAAGAAACCAAACATTTTCCAATCAGTTACAAGAAGAAGCCTCACCAGGGAACGGCTAGAAGCAAAAATCAGGGCTGTAAGTGAAAATCTTGCAGAAGAGTATATTCCTTGATGTATACTTCTAATGGTGTCCAATTTCTTATTTATCCTATTGTTTTGAACATTCAAGCCATCAATTGAAGGTTCCAATGCACAGAAATCTCTGGAATAGTTCCTTGCTATGGTGAAATACAACAATAATCCCCACCAGAAAATATGGAAATTTACCATACATCTGAGATGAAACCTCTTCAATTTCTGTATTACACTCCAAGCGCCCTTATATCATCCATCAAAATTCTTCACCAAAGTATTGAGAAAATCATTGGTGACCATTCATGTCAGAAATCCATCAAGATGGAACATGATTAAATATGCATGAACTCAATTTCAGTTTCCAGCCCAACCATTCAGCAGAAATAACCAAAAGTCTTGCAACATTGAAAAAAATATTTCAATTTCTAATGATCTAGTGGGAAATGTCTGTTTTGGAAATTTTCACCATATATATCCTTTGAATGAATTCATTTCTTCTTCAGAAACCCAAACTTGTGAAGAAATTCAACAACACAGGAATTATCCAACATGCCATAATATAGTTAATTTAATATCTGGGTAGCCTGGCCCATGTGGATCCCAAATTTGAAAACAAGACAAGAACAAATATATATTTTATCCTCTGAAGCAGTTTGGGTACCAATTGCTCAAGAAGTGGATTTCCAGGCATTTACTGCTCCCTTGGTTTGAAAAATCACTCAGTGCACCTCAAGAGCATCAAGCCAGTAATCCTACTTAATTTTGTAATATTTTGGATGGAATTATGTGGAAATAATTCAAGGATTAAACCCAGCACATTTACAAAGAAGAACCAGGGAACCTTGTCTTTGGAATTTAAATTGATTGGATGAATTGCCATGGAAGAAAGATCAGTGGCAAAAGAATCTATCTTAGCGTATTATTCTTAATATTTTTTAATCTTCCACCTAGTGTGCCTTACAATCCATAGAATATTTTTGTGTATGGCTTCACACCAAAACCCAAGGAATGCACCTCATTCCAACTAAATAATCTCATCAAGCCTCTTTTCTCTGAGCTACTGGATCTTTAGAAAGGAGTATTCTTTGAAAAATAACAAGTATCCAGAAGGAAGAGTAATATGCGCTGTCATATTATCACCAATTGGTGATACACCTGCCTTAATTAAAATGGGTGGATTCAAATCCCACTCAGAAAAAATCTTGTGTTCCCACTGTAACTTCAAGCTGTTTGGCTATTAAAAAATAGTCAAAATCACATCAAATGGCAAGAGAATTGGAATAATGCTCAATCTTTCAATCAGAAAAAAAAAATAATTCTCAAGGTACATAGTGCCTGCTACACAATTATCCCAACTCTACAATAATGGGAACAAAAAAAATTAAAAAAATTGATCCAATCCATACCCTTATATTGGGAAGGCTACAGGATTAAAGCATCACCTATCTTGGAATAATCATAGCTGGCCAAACTCTTCAAAATTTGGAAAGAAAGAAAAACACTTACCCAAGAAGTGAAACAATTAGCCAAGTCAGCACCCTCAAATCTGGATCCAAATGAAACCTCTATTTTTAACAAGAAAATACCCCAAAAGTCACCAGGAGGAGAGTTAAAAAATTTCTAGATAACTGCTCAAAAAACCTGGAAGATATTGCTCCTAATCCAATTGAAAATTTTCAACATTGGCCAAATAAGAAGCAAGAAGGCTCATCAAATATGCAGCATACAAATTCTTTACCAATTTCTGTATTCCATAAAATCCCAAGGCTCCATCCTCCCAGCTCCTCAAGAAGTTTGGAAAATTCTTGATTTGAACTCCTTCAGACAAGTTTAAGAGGTTCTCCAAAGATTCTTGAGAATGAATCCACAAGCAGTTCATTCAAATCTGGCATCAATCAAAGGACAAAGGAAAGAAAAAAGATACCCCACCAGGAACAAATCCCAGGAGATCTATTAGAAGCAAATCTGGAAGCCAAAATGAATCTGGGAAGAGCAAGCAAAGCTCCCTTCAGGAAATATTCTACTGCTCTTTTGAAGATCAAAGCAATCCATATCAAGAATTTTCATTTATAGAAGAGATAATTATTGCATCAAATTAATTAATCCTTACTACTAAAGAGCTCAGAAGTCTTCAAGATGGTACCAATTCAATCAAATTTTCATCTTGGATTACTAGGTTTCCCAGAAAAATATGTTTTCCTGCTGCTGGTACCGCTAAGACTTCTGAATGGTTGGTTTCATACACCATTAATGAAGTGCATGTTTTGATTGAAAGATGGAGTTGGAACTCAGCCAACAGCTTGCGGGAGCAAATCCTTACCTCCACTACTTCCAAACTTATTGGTATCATCAACTTGGTAATGTCTCATCAACTTACAGATTCCCATTTGTGCCCATGAGATGAATTAATTCTGGCTTACCGGGAGGAATTATTCCTTCATTGGGGATCTGAAATCAAAAACAAGCCAAAAATCCATTTTTCTCAGCATATGACTAAGATGATCAAGCTGTATGGTCCTCCCTCACTATTTTCATGTTGGTCAGGAGAAAGGCTGAATCACATCTTGAACTTGGTTAAAAAAAAAATACATGTAGTTAACACAGATTTCTTAAAAGTAGATTCTTGGCGGAACACGCTGAATTGATTATTTTTTTAATTTCAAAATTTCCTGGATAATTCCCTCTTGAATGGATTCCTTGAAAGGGCCAAACTTCAAGGCTTGGTTGACCAAATTGGTTCCAACCAGAATTTCTTGGGGATAAATTCTGACCAAATCCCAGATCTGCAAAGTTTTTTCTACTCTTCCAAGACAGGTCTTGTTTCAAGGGCTCAAAAAGAAATGAATTTTTTAGAAGAATAATAATTAAAACAATTCATATAAAATAACTCAACATACAATGTCATTCAATGGGACCACCTTGAGTGGTTGCATTGCAAATCAATGCTCTTCCATGATCATCACATAACACCCCATTGCAACAATAAAATTAATTCTCATATTTCCTTTTCATCCACATCAAATCAAGGCTCTTGTGAGATGGTGAAGGTATTTTTGATTTTTCATAAAAAAACCTGTGCAAAATATTTGTTATTGTTGAAAACTTCTCTCCTTTGGAACAAATTGATACTTCAAGAAATCCCTACCTTGGCCTCAATCATCTCAATTCTCAAATGGTTTATCAAGAAGTTGGATCAATAGCTGTGATACATCAAGATAAAATATTGGTTTTTTTGGCAAGCATAGCTTATGAAGCAAAAAAAGCACAAAATTCCAAGGATTTTCATTGTGTTTTAGAAATTAACTCTTTGTTCAGTTGATATCAAAAACAATAATTCCTGAATAACTGTCATTATTTATTTTTCTGACTGGTGATTCCTTACCAAACAGGAGGAAATATAATTAGACATATGTACTGATTTTTTGTTGTAAGAGATATTGGTAAAAGATGAAATTAGAGGAATTTTTATTGTGAAACATATCTATCTAAAACACGTGTATAAGTTACAGAATTCATAAATAGAAATCAGATTTAATCTCAGAAAACTGAAGCATTAATACTAAAAGAAAATTAGATATCTTTGTCTTCATCATTTATTTGAAATGATCATTATCTAAAAATTTGATTCTTCTCATTTTGGAACTTTTTACCATTGGAAATCATGGCCCATGATGTACAATTCCATTAATGACCACTGAAAAGTTTTTTGATCAAATTATGGTCTTCAAGTTAAATGAAGAATTTTTAATACTTCCTTTTATGTAATTAATTTCTGTTCAATCTATGCATTGCATGAATATTTTGCATGAATGTTCTGATTTCATCCAGAAATAAATTTGATTTTCGACTCAAAAATCTCAACAAAGTGAAAACAGGTTTCAATCACAAACCCAGGTGCTACACCTGCCGTCAGGTGCAGCTTTTTTTCATGGTGAGTGTGAAGAAATGTTTTTCCTGTAATTATCAAACACCCTCTTTTCATTGGCAAAGATGACTTCACAAGCTTGCAGAAAAAGGGTAAGCTTGGTTGGGTTTGGCCCATCAAATTTTTTGGGGGAATTAATGGATGGAGATTTAAAGTTAGAAGAAGGTAGGTGGTCAGCAGGTTTGGAGAGGTGATTCATTGTAGTGTTCATTTTCTGACAAATGGCCAGCAGAGAAGCTTCAGTAGAGGGACCCTGAGAAGTGGAAGGAAATTTAGCATCTTGGGAAGGTTATGGGATTGTTGTGTCATCAGAAGTTGGAATTGGATTAAAATTTTTTGAGGGTTAATTCAAGACACTCAAGATTCTGGAGTCAAATCCTGAGTTCTCATCCTAATTATCTTCTTCATCTTCTCCTTGGATTGAAGCCAAGCTTGCTTTGTAAGCAGGAGAGTCAAGAACATATTAACCTCATACTGCAAAATTCCCTTTAACTTTGTGAAGGCTAGCATTTTTAGTGAGAGGAATAGTACAACTAGAAACCTGGGGGATAGGATCCAACAAGCCAGTATCCATAGTAGTAGAGGTGGTGGCCACTTTCATCTTGTTACTATTTACAGAGCAACCTGTAAAAGTAAAAAAAATAAAATAAATAAATTAAAAGATCAATATAAAAACACAGGACCAGGAAATCCATAAAGATAATTACAGAAATGTATTTCCCACCCAAAATCAGGTAGGGTCACTCAATTAACACACACTTGAATTATAACTCCTTCAAATTTTAAATTATTAAATAAAAATTGACAAAAATTCACAGAACTACTATTGCAATTTCTGGCCAATTTAAGATTTCACACATATTTTTATGTATAGTTTTGACGCCTAAAATTTGTTCGAAACTGAGGTGTTGTGTATATTTTAGGAGTTACATGCGGAAAAGTGTTTTGTCATAACTCCTGCACGCAGTCCCACGTCCCTACACAACCCCTGCGCATCTGTAGCATTATATTCCAGCGTAAAGATTTCCCGCGCGCAGCTAATCTTGCCACGCATGCAGCGGATCCTACCCTGCTGTGGAAACAAGAGTCAGGAACTCTACAAGCTTTCCTCAAGTTTTGAAGTTAACTGTTCCCACTGCTTTTAAGGTTGAAGCATGCCCTGGGAAGAGACATCTAGAGAGAGCTAGAAAGTAAAATATGTATTACTTCCTTCCTTCTGTGTTGGGGGTATGCTCCCTCTTTCCCCCCCTAGCATGGTGGTGGGGAAGAGTATTTTACCCTTCCCAACACCCTTACCTAAGCACAAGCACAAATACAACCCAAAAACCAAAAGAAAGAACACTTAGGAAAAGAAAACCCTCACCCAATCCTAACCAACCCTATTGTCCTTTCCAACCCCTTGTGGTACTCTGTCTATATGGTTAGTCCTTCTTATGTTGCCCTTGGTGCCCTACTCAGAGCCCCCTGTGCTTACTTTGACAATCCATTGCGCCTTCCTGTAGCCACCAAAATCCCATTCTCCCATTTCTTTCGCGTCTGCGCATTTTGTCCTTCTCATGACGCCCTGACTTCCCTACTCCATGCCCCTTGTTCTTACTTTAACTACCCAATGCACCTTCTGTATCCATGTCTTGGTCCCCAATCCCAATGCTGAGCTGACTCATGCTTATTGCTGAGCTGACTCATGCTTATTGCTGAGCATGAGCACAATGCCAAAATCCTGAAAATTCCCGCGCTCTTTTTGTAGAGCACAATACGCAACAATTTCCAATCCTTGTCTATAACATGCCACCACAATGCATGCATTTGAATGAACTGATCCCCGCATTAGGATCAGTCATGAATAATCTAACAACAGGTACCTCTCACAAGAGCTGAAACCTACCAGAATCCACTTGGTATATGTAATACTATTACAGAAGCATGGCAAATGCTCTAAAAAACTTTGAAGTTAAATACAATTATCTTTTAACTAATTTTAAATTATTCTAAATCAAAAATCAAATATTAAGGATTACCACAAGAAAGATGGATCCTAATCTTTGAAGACCACAAAAAAATACAAGGAGTGGCCTTAAAAATGATTAAAAATCTCCTATGTGATCCACAGATGAGGAATAATTAATGAATATCCACAGCTGAAAACTTTAGTCCAATATCAATAGTAAAAATGAACAATAGGTGCAGAATGATAAAAATAGCATAATTATCATGAGAACAGATGCTGTAGCTAAAATAGTACATAAGACCAGAAGATCTGAGATCATCTGATTGAAAGCACCAAGTGGAAGTGCAAAACGTTCTCTGGCGGGCTTACTAGGCTCAGCCCATGAGCAGAAACCTCTCTACATTCCCTGAGAATCTCTTTATAACCCCAAAATGGTGTTTATACAGACCTCTTCGGACCTATTGTTCTCCATCAGTTAACCAGGAATTCATTATTATCAATCAGAAACTGTGTCATTGTAAATCAGGTGCTTATAAAGAGATAAGAAATTGATTGATTACTTGATCTGCAGTATGATTATTATTTACTAAACCAATCAGCCTGATTCATTGAATTATAGTCAAGCGATCAACCCCAACAGCTCTGAAACCCTTTATCTGAATACTTGGAGGCTTTTTTTGGAATGATTGCTCAGATTCATTTTTTTCATTCCTGAATTTTCCTGTGTGCTGTATATCCCGGCCATAATAGTGGATAAGTCCTTAGAAAGAGCCCATCATCATTCCAAGGGTCTTAAAATGCGTAAGGAGGCACCTTGAAGAGAGGTTTTTTGTCTGTAAAGATCCCAGTATTATAATACTGTGGCCTCTCTTTTTATGACATGTTGAAAAACTTTTTAACCAAACCAATTAAACCTTGCACCAGCTCTTAAAATATTTATTATTTGAACTGTTTTTATCTTTGGAATATCATTACTCCAGTATTTTTAACACTCTATTTAGCTAAAGGGCTCCAAGGTTCCTGGTATCAGAGAGCTGGCAGCCACTTTTTCTGACAAATTTTGAGGGTTTCTATTTGTTCCAAAAGCTCTGGGAGTAGAGGGTTCATGAGATTCAGCATTACCCCTTCCTCTGGAGCTATAGGTGAACTCTGGGCTAGAGATTTGAGAATAAATTTAAATTTGTGGAGGCATTCTTATTGCTAAGAATAAGGGTTGACTCCAAATGATCTTCACTCAAGGAAAAAAAATGATTCAAGGGATTCATACACAAAATTGATTGAATACTAATCCATCAAGGTTTTGAAGTACAGACTTGAAGATTCAAAGTAAGGCTTCAAAGGTGGCATCAAAGCATGAAAGTAAAGTTTTGAGGTCTTTAAGCAGCGTAGAGTCAAAGCAGGGTCTAAGAAATTGGAAATTTGAAGTATAAGGGAGGTTTGAAAAGATAAGGATTATTTGAAATGGCCACAGATTCAATAGCCAAATCAAGAGTGGGGCAAGGCATAAAATCAAAAAAAAATTCCACAACTCAATATGCAGTAAATAGGGTATGGATTTTTGACAGTTGAATAGGATATCATTGGGGATAAAATTATTTAAATGTCACAAGGGCTGCTGACATGCAAGGAGGTATTTGTAAAAGGGTACTCTACTCTCAGTAGGCTTTGGGTCAGTTTTACTGGAGGATACTCCAAGGAGAAGATTAGGGATCAATTTAAGATAAGGTGCTGATGACACTTTCTGGGATGAATGCCTAGTAAGAATCAGTGTACAGATTTATTGGGGATAAATCAGGAAGGAGAAAGAGGATGCCAGTTTAAACATACATGAACTGGAACTAAAACAGGGGTACAGTTTTTTGGGGCTCAGACTACACATGTAATGAAAAGGGAGTAGTCTAGGTAACATAGAGGGCTGATCAGGTATGCTACTATATTGAGATGGGCCACTTCTACATTGGGGTAAGGCTACAGGTCTGGGCTGTATAAGTTTTGAGTGTAAATTTGAAGGATGTACAGAGTACATGAAGTTCATGAAACTATTTACTAAGTGGAAAGAGAATAGGATACAATCTGCAAGAGGATTTACATAAGGATCCCTCAAGTATAAACAATCATGAAGTATGGGTTAGACAGTTTAAAAAAGGTTGGATGATGTGCAGACCTGGGAGATTAAGTATGTGCAAGCCTACGGAGTCTAGTGGCATTTTGTAGGAGGTTAGACTATGTGTAGATTTTTGAAGTATTTTACAATTACTCTGTGACAAAGCTCTGTTGTTTTTCAATCTCTCTCAGTTTATTTTATTGTATTTGAGTCATCTTTGTTTTGTTTTTCTTTTTTTTCTTTTTCCTACTCAGATGGCCCTGAACTCTATCATGTGGGCTTGTGCCAACTGTGGATGCTCTATGATCAGGAGAGCACCCCAAGGAAAACTCTCTGCCACAACCCTCCACATTCCTCATCAACCTTACAATTTCAACCAATCCAATGCAAGAAAATCAAGTCAAATCGCAAGAAAAATAAGTCATCACAATAGGATAACCCTCTCAATAAAGCTTAGAAAGTATAGCAGCCAGTTTGAACAGTGAGAGAGATAGAGCAATACTTGTCAACTCCTTACACTGCTTGATCACTCAATCTTTGTCCCAATAGTTATACAAGGTGCTTTGACTCTTCTACCATTGTATGGCAGCTGGTTTTGTTTCTTCTTCCACTGGCTATTATTAAATTTACTCAACTAGTCTGAGTACCAGAAGACTGTCACTAATTACCTCTCTTCTTTCATTCTTTCAAGTCTCCATTGTATTTCCTATTCTACATACTCTCACAATTATAGCTATCTGCCAGTGAAAAATTTTTTGTATTCTCATATTCTCATTGATTGTGTTTCTTCTTTTTAATCTTCTCAATTTTTTCTCACTCTCACGATTTCATTGAAATATTTTTCAGCTTTTTCTTGGCAACCAATTAGAATTAATCATAGATATGTACTGCATGAAAATCCTGTGGATATGTAGTTAATGGATATATATTGATATAAGTCTCCTGAGCCCTCAGGTTGAAGTTCCTTGGCAAGTAAATTAGGACTGAGGGTTAGACTGAGCTTGCTGAGGTTAGACTGAGCTTGCTGAGGTTAGACTGAGCTTGCTGAGGTTAGACTGAGCTTGCTGAGGTTAGACTGAGTTATTTTTTAGTATTAAAATTCCCAAATCCTGCATTTAGCAATATTAATTATGCATCTGTGCACAAACTTTTTCAAACCAACTCTCAGAGTCCTGATTCCAGGAACCTTGCATTCCTTTAGCTACATAAAGTGATTCAGTGGATGGAAAATAATATTTCAAAGATAAAAATTTTAAAAACCCATATGATAATAATAAAAAGAGCTGGTGCAAGTTTTATGGTGGTTTGATTCAAGGGTTTTAAATTTATCATAGGTGGGGCCACATTCTATACAGAACTGGGGATCTTTATAGCAACCTCTTTCCAGGGGATCAATTTAGACTCTATAGAACCCTGGTACAATTTGCTTCTTATGACTTAAAAGAAAATGTTTGCACCCAAGTGAATGGTTGGTGTGACCCAGCTAATCAGCACAAAATACTAGGCAGGAATGAAATGACTTACATTTAAATATTTACTCACAAAATATCTGCAGTAACTCATGATTGAGGGTTCTCAGATGAAAGGTGGGGTGCCCCATGATTTTTCTTCAAAGGGAATGGTAAGATGTACAATTGATAATAATACTATCAGACTGAGGCTATATATCTCTTGATTATCTTTCATAAGCACCTGATCACAGATGGAAAGGATATTTATTTTGAAATTCCCTGCGGTTAAAAACAACCAAGAGGATACTTTATATTTAAATTTTGGGGTGAAAAGGGCCCTTAGGGGTTACAGTATTATACTACTGCCAATCTTTCAAGATAAACAAAATCTGTTCAGGGGGTCACTTTGAACAGTATAAAACCCTGGAATTGTGGGAAACCTAATGAATTACTCTAAAAGGGAGTATTGTCTAACAAAGTTGTGATAATGGCCAGGAAAGCTAGCACACAAGCCAAGACAGGAAGTAAAATAACTCAATTCTTTGAGGAATAATTCTCAGGATAGCTGAAAGCATACAAATAAAGTTTTTCAGAGAATTGCTGACTAAAATTTAATGAATCACTAATTGTTCCAAAATCATTCAATAATAAAGTAGACTGAGGACATGAATTACTTGCTTATCTCATATAAGCACCTGACCACTGATGGCAGATATTCTGGAAAATAACTGATAAATTCTGGGGTTTAAAGAAGCAAAAGAGGTCTGTATAAATACGTTTTTGTGCTGAACAAGGGCATTCCCAGGGCACCTGGAGAGGGTGAGGCTCAAAGGCTAAGGCTAGTAAGCCAGCTAGGAAGAACTTTGCACTTCCTGAAGGTGCTGCCAATCAGCTGATCTCAGACCTGCTTAATTTCTGCATTTTTGTAGCTGCAGGATTGGTTAATGTGTTTATTTTTTTTGATGATCCTGCATGTATCTTTTTTATTGATTCTTGACTACTTTCTGATCACTTTGATAATTTTAAAAAACTTTCAGGATCACTTCTTGATACCTTTTTTGATCATTAACACCAGGGGAAGAGTGGAGGGGCATGCTACCATGTGCATCCATCTGAATTTTTTTAAATTGTTTAAAACTGGGCTTTAAATCTTTCCTAATTTGGGAAATCTATTCAAATAATTCCCAAAAACCCACACCACAACTTATTTTGGAATATTCTATAACCAATGTACAATCAAAAATTATTAATGCTTGAATAGATTTGAAATTGAACATCAAGGTTTCTTGAGAAATTCTAAGATATTTTGTTGATTTATGATTGAAAAATCATTTTGATATAGATCATACCAATTTTTTTTTAATTTTTTCATTCTTTTAAATTCATTATAAAATTTGGAGTATTTTATCAAAAAATTCAAATTTGAATAAATCAATCAATCCCAGGAGAATTTTAATGCTGAAAATCTGTACCTAAAAATTTGGAAAATAACCCCACTACAGCTGGGTCCTTATTGATTTCAAAAAAAAAAAAAAAAAAAACATTTTTTCAACCCGCCTCTGTGACCTAATATAATCACAAGAATATAAGGCCTTCATATGCATCAAAAATTTGATAAAAACCGTATTATTGCAAGAATATTTACTGAAGGCTTTAAGTTTTTAAAGAGTATTCTTTGGGCTCATTATTTTCTACATAAAATGATATTGAGAGCTTCATTAGTTATTTTAAATGGGTGATGATAAATTCAAAACTCAAATGAGCCTTGAACACGACTGATGTGAGCCATGTGGCATGGCTAGACGACTACATTCAAGCTGTGTAGAGCTACATACAACTTGAATGTGGTCGGGCTGTAAGCCACACGGCACCAGCCTGCCGTGTGGGGGCTAAATGACTACATTTGAGTCATGCGGGGCCCACATGGCTTGAAGTTAGTCGTGTTGCCATGCAAAACGGCCATCCTTAGCATATTTGAGTCGTGTGGGGCTCTACACAGCTAAAATTTAGTCGTTTAGCCGTGCCACATGAATACAAGTCTTTTAGGCCAAAAAAATAAATAAAAATAAAAAATGAACTAAAACAAAATAAATAAAAATACAAAAACAAAAACACACATCAACCAAAAGAACAAAAAAGGTTGATTTTCATGTTAAAAAAAAACAGAAAAATAAGAAATACAATAAAAAAGTAAAAATAAATAAATAAATATAAAAAAGAAAACCCACTGAAGACAACCAACCAAAACAAATTCAAGTTAAAAATTGAAGTTCAACTTGAATATCCCTAAAGTAAAAGGGCCAAAAAATATAAGAAGTCTTTTGACCAGCCCCAGAGGAAAAGTTCCAAAAAAAATACAAGTATTTTGACCAGCCCTAAATTAAAAACACAAAAAGAAGACAAGTCCAACTTGTGTTAATCTGATACCATCACAAGCCTTACTTGTTTTAAGCTTGTGATGGGATCAGCCCAACACACTTGAACTTAATTAACACTAAAATCTCATTCAAAACACTTATCATAATGATGTTAACTCAAAATACTAAACATAATCATGTTCCAAAAGTAATTACCCTTTGTATTTATAGAATTAAAATATCAGCATTTTAGGCCAAACCCAAATGATGAAAATAATATATAAGTTAGAATACAGCTGAAGTTGATCTTTGAGGTGATCAACCCAAAAAGCTGCTTTTTTAGAAATCATGGAACAAATTTCAGAAACTATGGGCATCATTGGAATTCATCTCCCTTAAGTACAAGCTGGACCCAATGTTGACTGTTAACAAAGCAAATGAACAAAGGATCTGATTGTTCTTTTACCCCCATTTTCATAGCAGTAAATGTACAATATGAATCCAATTAAATTAAACATATTGGTCTTCAATAATTATCAGCTAGTATTTGACCCATGTCCAACTTTGAAAGCCATTTTGATAATGGAATATTTTCATTGATGTCATTAACATTAACTCTTTTTTAAATATGTCCAACATCTTCACTGCTGCCAAGGAACTTAGAATAGCACCCTGTATTTTTCCTAAATTTTCAAAGCATTTCTTTGCCAACTTTGAACCATCCATCCTCATCATACCCAAGTGATTTATCAATGAATCTAAAACCACAATTTCCATCACAGAATGGGTCCTAAAAAACCCCCTGAACTTATGTAAGTTATCACATCTTTGAGTGAGGTGAATCACTTCCTAAAAAAAAAGTAGTTGGCCTAAATTTCAATATCATTAAATGAATTGCCACTCACCAAAGATGAGATTCTGTTTGACTCCTCCATTGCTTCTGCTTCATCCTTCAAAAATAAACCTGATTTCAAAAGCACCAAACCCAATGATTTTTCAGTCTCTTCCACTAAAATATCAGATTCTGATGAAGAGCCTGACTGGGACTATAAAAATTTCTCAATCAGTTAATTAAACCCAAGAAATGAACCTTTAAAAAAAGAAAAAACTTACAATCTTTTGTCTTGTCTTCTTTAGTGAACTTCTAATTCTCTCTTCCTGCTGAAGTTCCTTTTCAAAGTATTCAAATCAAGAGGAATCTTGCCAGGTATCTGTCAATTATGGAAGGCCTCTGCTTGATTGCAAGACTTTAGGTACTAGTCTTGGAGTTGATCAATAATTTTGCTTCTTGCTCATCAAGTGATTCAACAGCCCGCAATAATCTTGTTCAGGGTGAGCCAAGATCATTTAATTCAGCTTCTCATATAACTGACAATTGCTGAGTATCTCATATAACTGAGAATTTGTGAGCATTTAATCCCTGTCAAACTTTAAAAAATTAAGAAGATCAAATATTAGTCAAGTAGGGGTCATCATTCAGAAAGCAGCAATCACAATTAGGTTTGAAAAATCAAGAAATCCAAATTAAACCAACTTACATAAATTGAACGGCAAGTTTCATAATCCAACCTTCATTGAGGATTGACATCCTCAGGAAAAATGGATCCTCTTGAGGCTAGTATGTCACCTATTTGGTGGGAACAGGGAGAATCCATAGCCTTTGAGTATGACTTGGTGCACACTTCCCCATCATGGTTCTGCTTCAAACTCTCTAATTGATCCACAAAAAGCATGATTACCTGTAAAGAAACCTTGTATCCAAATGGTAAAGGTTCAGTAAAAAGAAAAATTCCAATCTTTATTTGAGGGTTGTAAAGTGCAGCTTGAACCAATTTAATTTGATTGGAAACTGTTCCCTCTAAGTTTTGCCAAACATTCAACATGTTTCCCAACAAATTTGCAAGTAATTGTTTGAGAGTAGCATGGGCCCCGTCAACCCAAGACATTTTTTTATTTCCATAGTCTGGGTTTTTCCAATTTTAATCTGTTACAAATGTTACTTTTATACAGAAGATATCATGACCCATTACTGGAGTACATCCTCACTTTCTGCCAAAAAACAATTTATAGAAGTCATAATTTAAGCAACCCAAAAATAGGAAGATTAAAATTAGAAGCAGTGATTTGGCACTTCCTCTAAGTTCTGCATCATTGACGTCTGCCGTATCCTTGGTTTTTGAGGCCCCATGCTTAGGAATAAAGCTTTCTGACCCTTCAAAATCATTATGAACGGGCACTTGACAGTTTGCTTGTATGTTTTTAGACAAGTGCCATTGACAAATTTGTCTTTTTGACTCAGGGAAAACTTGTTCTAGAGGACTTATAAAAGCTTTTAAGGTCCACTGAAAATACTTTGGGAAGTCTCTCAGGATCATGAGCCAACTCCTTTAGTGCATTTACAAACCAACTGTAGAACTCAAACTTCTCTCTTGTTATAAAAATGAGAGCTTCTGTGAATTTTTTCTGGGCGGGACTAATTCCTAAAACATGAAATAGGGGGATGCTGTATTTATTTGTTTTATAAGTACAATTCATCATCACTATATGATAAAGGGAATAATTTTGGTTCTATTATTGCTCTGGAGGAAGGGTGGTTGGGCCAAGGGATGCTGTTGAAGATGATCCAGTTGGTAACTTGAGGAAAATTGAAGAGCAGCTTGTGAAATTTTCTAATGATTATAGAACCAATATGATTTTTAGACAGGCTTTGCATAATGGGTAAGAAGTGGAGAAGAAAGGAAGGAGGAATTTATTTCAGAGATTGAATATTTTCTTTCTTTTTCTGGAGCTAATTATCAATTTGGAGCTACTGCTAATATTAATGAGAGTTACAAAAATAGGAAGATAAAGCTAAGTAGTGTTTGTGTTATCAAGATTGCTAACTTGGTAGCTAAGATTGCAAAGGAATTTAAGATAGAAATTTTATTTTTTAACCTTATTATTTCCTTTCTTTGGTTGATTGATGGAGTTGAAATCAAATAAAGTGAATATATCAGATGAATGGAGTGAAGATAGAAGATAAGGATGGTAATCATGAAGAAGAAGGATATTTATGATTGGGAAGGCTATGAGGATTTGGGTTTAGATGCATAGAGTGAGTGGAATTGTTGAGTAGGGCTGAACAGTTGGTCAGGTTGAATACTGGTTCCCATGAGGTTATTTCAGGGTCTTAAAAACCTTGCCATTCAACTAAGTAGAGGAGTTTTACATGCCTAATCTTGGAATCCAGGATCTGAGACACTTCCCATTCTTCTTGGCCATCAATTTTCACTGGTTCTGGAGGTGGTTAGTGGCTAGGAGAATTGGGTTCTGAGTAGTAGGGTTTGAGAAGTGAAAAATGGAAGACAGGGTGAAAGGATGACCATTGACCAGGGAGTTGGACTTTGAAAGAATGAGAGACTATTTTTTCAATAGTAAAAAAAGGAACCAACCAACCCTCAGAGCGCTTCATGGAAGGTCTATTAGTATTGATATTCTTTGCAGGTAACCAAAAGTTTTTCCCAGGAGAAAAACCTTTTGGAACAACATTTCTTTTAAGTTCAGCATAGTTCTTATACTTATCCATAGAATCTTGTAATTCTTTCTTCAGTTGAACCTGGTTCTTCTGAATCTGATCAAAGTAGTGACTAGAAGTTTGGTTGTCCAACAGACGCAAGAAGTCAAAGGTAGGATTACACTCACAGAGGGTGAAGAAACATGATTGGTTAGTAGAAGAGTGAAAACTGTTTTTTTGAGAAAACTCTTCCAAGGGGAGCCAAGTTGCAAAGTCATCATGGTGATAGCTGATGTACCTTCAAAGATATATTTCCAGTACTTGGTGGACTCTTTAAGTTTTAAAATCTTTTTCCGGGTGGTAAGCTGTTGAGAGATTACTTTGGATCTGTAATTTTTCACAAAGTGTTTTCAAGAAAGAACAGATGAACAAGGAGCCCTGGTCAATTATGTTGTAATTTTCCTCAGTTGCGCCCTCAAGGCCTGCAATCTCAAGCATGTGCTCCACCAGGAAGCAACTATAATCTGGTGACAACAATCACAGTCATTATCCTCTTAAATCAACCTAAACAACAACACTCCACATTCACCTTTCTTATGAACTTTTCAGATCAACTATGACCAATTCATGTTCAATAATCAACCATTCAACTCTCAAAAAAACTTCACCCAAACCGGAAGTTTACCTACTTTCAATCTTGAGAACACTCTAACCTTGAGAACAACCTGTCAATTCCTGGCTGGTGAGATTCAGCCCCTAGCTTGTCCATCTTTCCATCTCATCTTCTTAGACTCTAAATCTCATTGTTCTTGGATTCTTCATATATTCAGTTCATTTTGTTTCCTTGCTTTTTGGTTGTATCAAAAATAAAATCTCTTCACGATTAAAAGCCAAAGGATGCTCTTTCCAATTGAATAAAGTTGATCAAAACAAAGGAAGACTCCCATTACCCATAAAACCAGAATGGACCACTTCAGACAATCTATGCTCAAGACAGCCTTGGGAAACCATTCCCATGTTGGGCAAGGAGATTTACGGCACATAAAAGGATAAAATGGATGCAATTCTAGATGTCAGAGGCCGCTCTCAAATCATAAATTCAGAAATTTCAAAACAGGTCAAAGCCAATGTTAACAAGAAATTAAAGAGTCTCATCAGATCTAAACTTGAATCCACCACCCACAAAAATTTCATGACCCCAGCCAACAAGAATTCTGCAAAGCTTCTCTGTAAAGCCATAATCAAGAAATATGCTTCCTCGCAGGCCTGAAATTGAGACATAGTGTTCAAATATTTCCTCTAGATCTGCTTCAACAGGGACCACATAGACAATTTCACAAAAAGAGCCAAGTTATTCATGAAGAAGCTATTGGAGGTTGGGATCATTCTACCCAACAACATCCTTGCATACCTTGTTCTGTTCAAATTTCCAGAAAGAATGAAAGACTTCAAGAAACATATCATGCACAGGGACAAGTATCTTACAGTAGATTTTGTGTTGAACAATCTCAATAAACTCAAAAACAAATCCAGGGTGCAAAGCTTGATGGATCTGCTGCCACTTCAAAAAACACTGTTTCCCTTATATCAACTACTCAATAACCTCAACCTATGAATCAAGATGGAGGGAGAAACTTTTTCAGAGAAGGGTATCACAATACCAAACAAGACAGGTCACACTTGGCTGATAGCTGCGGGTCCTTACATCCAGAAATAGCCCTTGACCAGTGGAGAGATGAGCACTCTTCATGGGGAGAAAAAAAACCAATCTCTAAAGAAAAAACCCAAACAGCTCACTATCTAGCTGTGGTATCTCTTTGGATCAATCATGGAAACCCGCATTCAAGATTTCTGCTTGACAGCAGTGCCTTGGTCCCTATGATCAACAAGAGCCTCTACTTTGTTGATATGTCTCCCTGCAAGGAAGATTAAATCAGAACCGCAAAGGAGGGAGCTAGCTAAAAATTGAAGGGCAAGGGACAGCTAGGATACCATGGGGTGACTTAAATCTTCAACTTTCCAAATGTTTTAATTTCCCAGAGGTCACAATCAACCTACAAAGTGCTGGAGCACTCAACCAGGAGGTTTGAACTCTCATTGCAAAAGACAGGGCTTTCTCAGTAAACCATTGTTGAGATAAAGTTTTCTCAGGCTCAATTTGCAGCAACCTCTACGCATTCACCACTACAGCATTCAATAAAAACATTAAAAACCGCTCATCTCAGTGGTGCCTGTTCATTTCTCCCAAAGGGGAGCTTATGAATATACACTGGAAGTATGTACATGCCTCCCTCTCAAGACTGAAACCTTTTACACAACATCTACCCAAGGATGTGCATTCAAGCTTCAAATGCATGATTTGAATCAAAAGCAAGATCAGCAAGTACAGCTTCAACCAGGTCTCAAACCCTGTAAAAACGTTCTTTGACCAAATTCAGCTCAATCTTATTGGGGCACTCAAACCTCAGTCCAAGCAAGGCCATAAATACTCTTTAACTCTGTTCAAAAACACATCTGGTGCCAGCCTCCTGGATTCCAAGACCCTTTCTATCCTTTAGCTACCAGAGGTGATAGAATAAATAATAAATATATTCTTTAATAAATGCAGAAAAAATCCATGAAATATTTGGATAAAGCCATTGCAAGGTTGATTGGTTTGGTTATGGTTTAATTTTATAAATCAATATCAATAAATTAATTATTAAATAAATTAATAGAGGGGGCACAATAATATTTGGGATCTTTAACAACTCTCTTCAGGGAATTTACTTTGAAAACACGTATCCTGGTTACTTCGGAACCTTTAATTATATTTTTAAAGGAGATATTGCTCAAAGACAATATATGTATAAAATATATGGTGGTGTGACAGGGCCTTTTAGCCAAGCTTCCACGACAGAAAAAGGATAATAAGACTCATTTGTATATTATTAAATCCTTTGGTTACCTGTTTGGGATGTGCACTGATGGGTTAAACCTATTACTTGGGTTGAAAAGGTTTTTCAGAAGTTTAAATTGATAAAAAGGGTTGGGGATGGATATTATGAATCAGAATAAAGCAAGAAATCACTTACTTATCTCTTGTAATTATTTGATTACCTTGGAACCGTGTCTTGATTTAAATATAACTGGGTCTTGGGTATCAATATCCTCAAAAGAGCTCCTTATTCATAGCTTTTTGGGTCCCAAAATTGTCCTTCTGAGGGAGACAGGGGCTCAAAGGGACGGATGCTAATGCTAGCAGCATACCAGTGGTAGCCTGTCACATTTTCTTGGTGCTGTAGCATGGGTAGAATCTAATTCCACAGGTTATGGGAATTATTCTACCTTTTAATTGATATTTGGACGTGTGAATAACGCTAATTTATCCATATTATCTATTATTTAAGTAATTATCTTTAGTAAATATTCCCAGGATGTTAATAATTCTTTCAATGGAGATTTCTATGGGTAATCTGATGTTGAATGGGTTCTCATTATGTATTAACTGATTGAAGGAAAATCATGATATTTATTTTACACAATATTTTTAAAATCTAGTTGATTTACTCAAAATAATCTATCAAAAATATAATTTATGAGAATTTATGTAATATTTTTACATCATTGGTTCCCTTAGTATTTCAAAGAAATTCTGATGTCTTGAAGTTCTCACAATTTTGTATTAAGGTATTGAAATATATTTTTGCAAATAGTAGTTATCTTATTTTCCACATTTTTGGTATTGTTAATTATATTTTATAAAAAATACGTATAAAGGTTATTTAAGTATTTTTATATACTTTTATGTATTTTTAGACTATCCACTATTCATGGGGACATTTATTACATATGTGGAATGTCCCCGTCTAGGTTGTAGCACATTTACATGGTACCTGAGCTTCTCAGGCCGCCTGTCACTCTGTCAGCCCGTAGTCCCGCGGCTACATGTTTGTCAGATGCCCGGGGCTGCGTACACGGCTTGTCAGGGTACGCTGACAGGGTGGCATTGCTGCTGCTCAGCCGAGCATGGGTGTATTGGTTGCCGCTGCTGCGTGTGGGATTGTGACAGAACATATTTCCAGGTATAACTCCTAAAATATACACAACACCTCAATTCTGACTAAAGTTTAGGTGTGAAACCTATAGGCAACAATTTGTGTGAAATATTTAATTGGCAAATAAAGTCCCATAATGGTGCTGTGGTATTTTGGTCTTTTTTATCTTCAATCATTAAAAATATAAGGAGTTTGTTTTCAAGGGTGGGGTTGGTGAGTGACCCTACTTAATTTTTGGTGAAGGATCCATTTCTGTAATAACATTTATAAATTTCCTACTCCTTCCTAAATTAAATTTAATATTCTTATTATATGTTATTTTTGTTACTTTTGCAGCTTGCTCTGAAATAGTAGCAGGCTGACATCTGGCTACTTGAAAGTTTTTCCATTGGCATCCAAAAAAAAAAACGTTGGATTTCCTTATTGATCTCATTGAAAAAGAGTTCAATCAAAATAGATACTATCCTTCTGAGGTCTTCCTGGATGGAGGGAGCAAATTCACTAATCAAAAGCTTGTTTGGTTCTACCAGGGTAAACATATTTGGCAAATTATCTCAGAACCTTATCATCGCCAGCACAATGTTCAA